>JAHZTW010000005.1:12356352-12416356 GCA_020283515.1 Alliaria petiolata | reverse complement strand
TAGAATATATTTCAATTTAAGAAATGAAAATAAAACAAAAAGATCTATTTCAATTTAAGGAAAATATAAACAAAAAGTAAATTCGATTAACTACGATATATTTCAATTAAAAAAATATTCTAGCTGCTAATGATATGGTATTAGACGATGATGAGCTCAATGAAGAGAAATATAGCAATAATCATGTAAATATCATTTTCATGCGAGTCTTGAAAAGCATAACTTCTCTAGAGAGCAGATAGATCATATCTGAGAGAAGAATGTGAAGAGAAAGAGAGATTTTAATTGTTTGAAAAGAGTTAATGGGAGATCGTTAACATACTCAAAATATTCGAATTGCATACCCAAGTTTTTAACGCACAGAAGAGAAAAAGATAGTTGATAAAGTGTATGAACTATATGAGAAGCATGGTTAATGTTGCTTAGGACCCGCAACATATTCTGTGTTTTGAATGTTTTAATTAAAAATAAATAAGAATTAAAATAAATAAATAACTCTTAGATTTAGATATTGTGTTTTTCATATATTTTTTTCAATAGTTATCCGATTTTGTTTATATTTTTAAGAACTTATTTTATTGGGTTTTTAATTTTATTATTATAAACTTGCGTATACGGGAATCCTAATATATATTTTAATTATGAAAAAGTAGTATAAATAATTCATTAAAATTTTGAATAAATATTTATATTTATATAGATAAGGTATTAGAAATAAACATAATTAATATAAGAATATTAAAATATATATATTTGGAAATATTAATAAATATAAATTTTAGTTTTTCTTATAAATTATCCGATTTTGCTTCAGTTTATTTTTATAAATTTAAAATATCTGATTAAAAACCCGCATATATGCGGATCCTATTCTAGGTTATTAATAAACACAAATAGTATTTCTTATAAAAATAATAAATAATACCAAACAATATCTGTAAAAATATGCATAGATTTATTTCATAATCATATATAAAAAATTCTTAAAATTAGCAAAAAATACATAATTTTATTTTATAATTTTATTTTTAAAACAACAAGCTTATTAGCACTTATTATTGAGACTTTACACAAATAAAGATGAGATTTGTGTGTATAGAAGTATGAACATTTTACTTTTTTATAAAAAATGATATTTAGTTAAATATTAATTGATAAAATAGCAATGTTAATAAATAAAAAAAATTATAAATAAATAAAAAGATTGCAGAACTTTTTGAAAAACTCACAAAATATGATTTTTGGTTTTTGTTTGTAAGTTTTAAAAACATAAACTAGTTTTCCTATAATTTAGGAATTCTATTTGTTGAAAAACTTAAATGGCTAAAAAAATTGTTTTTGATAAACAAAAGGCAAAAACCATTTCAAAAAGTCCAAAATATAGTTTCTGTCTTGAAGGCAAAGCTTTCTTCTATTCTCTTTCTCTCTATTAGATCACAAAACAAACAAAATCGAACTCCGTTACAGAACAAAAGGGTTTTTGGCTTAGTGAATCGTCGTTGAGAGAAAGATGAGCAGAGGAAGCGGCGCTGGATACGATCGTCACATCACTATCTTCTCTCCGGAAGGTCGTCTCTTCCAAGTCGGTCAGTAATCGAATCCTTCAAACTCAAACTCTCTTTGAGCTTCTCTTTCTCTCGTTTCCGTCGGGTTTTTTGCCTGAGAGAAAACTGATTATTACTGGTTACGGGTTTTGTAGAATATGCATTCAAAGCCGTGAAAGCAGCTGGAATCACATCGATCGGTGTTCGAGGAAAAGATTCAGTTTGCGTCGTTACCCAGAAGAAAGTTCCGGTGAGTTCCCTTTTCTGACGATTTAGGGTTTTGGGTCGAAGTGCGAAGTTTGCATCTTGTATTAGGGCGTAGATCTATGCCTCTTGTAATCGAGGGTTTGCTTTAATCTGGGATTCGCTTAAGGGTTTTTGCACGAGTGAGGGTTTCGATGATTTGTTTTTGCAATTATGCAGGACAAGCTTCTAGATCAGTCAAGCGTATCTCACCTTTTCCCTGTCACTAAGTACCTTGGATTGTTAGCCACTGGCATGACAGGTTTGTATATCCCCACACAATCGCAATGAAGTTTATGATCGATTTCAATATATCTGAAAAGCTTGTGTATATTGCTTTGAGTGTTTATCTAAGAATATGTACCCTTTATTGGAATTACAGCTGATTCAAGATCCTTGGTGACACAAGCAAGGAATGAGGCAGCTGAGTTTAGGTTCCAATACGGATACGAGATGCCTGCGGACATTCTTGCTAAATGGTATACTTATATGTTTTAGTTCTTAGTTAGTTAATTGGGAATATGGCGTTAGCTATCAGTCTATATGCTTCTACATTGATGAAGTATGTAACTTAAAGTTACTAATCATGAACATTTGTGCTGACAGGATTGCAGATAAGTCACAGGTCTACACTCAACATGCTTACATGAGACCCCTTGGAGTAGGCAAGTTTGCAATCTCTATCTTTGCCTAAGGCATATCTATATATGTTTGCTTCTGTTTGTCACTGTGGTTTAATGCTATATCTAATTGGAGACAAAGACTCATCCTTGTGTTCTTTGCCTTTCTGAAGTTGCCATGGTTCTGGGTATTGATGAAGAGAGAGGACCCCTGCTTTACAAGTGTGACCCAGCAGGACATTTTTACGGTCACAAGGTAATACCACTCTTCTTGTTATGATTGAATAAGCCTCTGTCTCCCATCTTACACGCATATTGATATATAGACTGTGTGGAAAATGTATAGCTGCTATTATTGTTCTTCCGTTATGTTTCCTATCAATCTTGTCTAGCCAAAGATTGAATGAGAAAAGCTAACAATGTACCCTTACATAACTTATGTGTTTGTTAAGAGTAAGGAGATGTTTTTCTTGATATTGTTATTGGTTGACCATGGAGGTGAAACAAAAATTGTTACCTATTAAATACGATGTAATTACATACATGGTACATAGTTACTTGTGGACTATGTACCCACGATTTTAGGAGGCTAGAATGTACAATGTTATTGTTCCATACGAATAAGAGGCTTCTGTTATAGAGTGACTCAACTAATAAGAAAGGCAACATATAATGCAGGCAACTAGTGCTGGTATGAAAGAACAAGAAGCAATCAATTTCCTGGAGAAGAAAATGAAAGAGAACCCTGCCTTCACATATGATGAAACTGTTCAGGTAAGTTATGGTAGAAACGCACGAAGCAACAAGATTCTGAAACAAACATAGCTCATTATTTCTGACTTTGAGTTTATCATACTTCTGTAGACTGCCATATCCGCTCTGCAATCTGTTCTTCAAGAAGACTTCAAGGCAACAGAGATTGAGGTATCAAATTCTCACTCTCTATGTTCCTTTTTGTATAAAAGTGCTACATGTGACAAAAAATCCACAATCTATACATTTTTTTCTGTTCATTAATGTTTTGGCAGGTGGGAGTTGTGAGAGCTGATAACCCTATCTTCCGTTCCCTGGAAACGGAGGAGATCGAGGAGCATTTGACGGCCATTAGTGAACGCGACTGAGATTACTTTTCGATGTAACATTAAATCGGACTTTTCGATGTAACATTAAATCGGACTTTGCATCTCTTACTTTTGCTTCAAATCTTTCTTAGATCATTCACATTTCAGAGGAACTTGTTTGCTTCCATCATCAGTCTTATTAATCGTGTAGTTTCCATCTTATATTTATGTATAATACAAAAAAATCTCTTCTTATTTTATTGACAACGACACTGATCAAAACATGTACAGTAAAACCTCTATAAATTAATAATGTTGAGTTATAAAGGTATTAATTTATCTATAAATTAATTTATAAAGATATTTTCGGTTTGAACTTTTAAGGTTCATCAAGAAACAATACAAAAATATTTTCGAAATTATAAAATTCATTTAGAAAATATTATATCAAAGAATTTAAAGATAAATCAACAATGTTTATAAACTTAAAACAATAATTTAATCATATTTTATTATATTGCCTTAGTTATATATGTAGATATATATGCTTAGATGTATAATTATTAATTTACCTTATTATTGGGACCATATATTTACATAAGAGTTTCAAAAAAATTATTATCTTATTATCTTATCGAATTTTGTTAACTTTTACACTGGCCCGACTTGGGACCAGCAAAATTTATTAATTTATAGTGATTATTAATTTATAGATGTTCTACTGTAGTCTAATAATATGTGTTAATGTCATCAATTAATATATCACTACTCGAGTTTAAATCTCACATAATAAATATACAATGAATGTTTTTGAGAAAAAAATATCATCGACAACTAAGTTTTATTTTTTTAATAAACAGGAGCTAAGTAAAGAGTAAAGACTAACTTCTAAGATTATTCAGAAAATAACCAAACGGAAGTTCAAAAGAAAAACATTACAGTAGTTTGGTTTGAATGGTTCAAAAGAGAAGATAAGTTGTTTTAACCAAAAGCAAAAGAATTAAAAAAAAAGAAGAAGAAGATGAAATCAAGCACAACCCAACCACTAGTCTATAAAAAGAAATGGTTTCCCCAAACTTGGTTCTTATTCACCATTGCTATTTGCTAGACAGCTTTTTTTAATTATTTTTTGTCCATTTAATAATCCGTCTAGGAGTAATTATTTTTAACAAAAAAACATCGTCCATTTCACGTATTTGTTTAATTATTTTTAGTATATGGAGCATATATCTATTTATGTAATAATTGTATAATTTAATTTGATATCAACGAATGAAATTAGAAGAAAAAGTATTAATTTGGTTCACTTTTGGACCAGTCTAAAAGCTTTTTACAAGTCATCAAAACACACAACAACTTCAATCACAAGTTTTCTGACTTGATGAGAAAGACATAGGAAAACGGTTTGATTGTTTATTTAACCGATGGTTTAACCAATCAAATAGAAACACCACAATCTAAATTGTTAAATCGTGCAAATATTCGTAAACCAGACTAGACTGATTTAGGTAATGCACTCTCTTTATATTTTTCAAATACAAAGATTGATGTTTTAGATTTTTGTTTTGTTTTTGAAGGATTGATGTTTTAGATTATACTTAATGTATTTTGTTTTACAAAATATATTTGGGTAATATATTATTTTTATTTTTATTCTAATAGTATAATTATATTAAAAATTTAAAAAACAATTAAAAATAAAAATAAATAATTAATAAAATAAGTAGTTATTGTGTAAAATTATATATATCAATCTTTTAAATACGGGAGTTGGAGTATGTCCGGTTTACGAATATTTGCACGATTTAACAATTTCTCGCTAATCAATTTTTTGGCGTCTCTCTATTTGATTAGCTAAACCATCGGTTAAGTAAACAATCGAACCGTTTTTCCGATTCTCCTCGCCGACGCTCCTCTCTATCGCCGCCGGAAAGTGGGACTTGTTACGAGCGTCGTGCTCAGAAATGGCGACCTCTTTACTTCGTCGAAACTTGAACCCAAATCGCCTCCGCTTGAGCCGCTTCATCTCTTCTTCTCCTTCACATCGCCGTGTTGTTGTCACTGGTCTCCTTTCTCCTTCAATTATTCCATTGTCTCAACACTGCGACCTGTAAATTCCTCTTATTTGACACTGTGACCTTCAGGTTTAGGCATGGTTACTCCGCTTGGTCGAGGCGTTGGAACAACATGGGGGCGTTTAATTGACGGAGAATGTGGGATTAGAGGATTGACTCCTGATGATCTCAAGATGAAATCTTTTGATGAAGAGACAAAGTTGCATACTTTTGATCAGCTTTCCTCTAAAGTTGCTGCTTTTGTGCCTTATGGATCAAACCCAGGTGAATTTGATGAGGGCCTTTGGCTAAACTCCAAGGTATCTTAACTCAAATCTCTTTCTTCTTTATGCTTCTCTAATGAACTGGCTTTGAAGGTTATTAGGGCATAATTACTAGGAACACAGTCAAATGTCATGTCATATCATAATTTATTTAGATTATGTTCTGGTGGATTTTGTTAGGAGTATTTCTGGAAGCTTGATGTTGTTTACTGCTGCTCATTTTCTCTGTTCTTTTGGAAGTTTGATATGGTTTGTCAGATATGCATAAACTTAAAGGTTCTATTATCATGCATTTTGGATCATGGAGGCAATCGCGAATTTTATCGGATAATACTAAAACACATTTTCAACTCCCTAAGAATGGTTCTTCTTGATATCTAGGCGATGCACACCATATTACTCAACCTCCTGAAGATGGAAAGGGAGCTGTTTTGGCCATGACACGTGCCTTAAGACAGGTACGCTCCATATTATATTACATGCATGGTTGTTGCTATGGTAGTCCTATAACTATAATGGTTTCTGTTGATGATGATCATTTATGTTTTTGCTTATAGCAGTTTGAATTCTAATGATTTGCAGTCTGGTCTGTGTCCAAACCAAGTTGATTATGTAAACGCACATGCAACATCAACCCCAATAGGTAAAAAAATTGAGACTTTATGTTGGTTCTCTTTGGTATTACAAGAACTCAACTGATAACTCTGTTACGAAAAATCCGATTTCTAGGCGATGCCGTGGAAGCAAAGGCTATCAAGACCGTATTCTCTGAACACGCCACTTCAGGAACCTTGGCGTTCTCCTCCACCAAGGTAAAAAACGCCTCATGATGTTACCGAAGAGTTTGACTTATAGTAGTAAGTAGAGAGAGGTCACTTAATAAACTCTTTGCTTCGTTTGACTGAAGGGCGCTACTGGTCATCTTCTTGGAGCAGCTGGAGCTGTTGAAGCTATCTTCAGCATCCTTGCTATACATCACGTACGCATTCTCGTTTCTTAGTCGTGTCCTGTGTTCTTGTCTGGTGATTTTAGGGTTTGTAAGCTAAACAGAACCTGCAAAAAAAACTTTGTAGGGGGTTGCTCCTCTGACGCTGAATGTCAAGAATCCAGATCCCATCTTCGACCAGAGTTTCATTCCTTTAACCACTTCGAAAGAGATGCTCATTAAGACCGCAATGTCGAATTCTTTTGGATTTGGAGGAACAAATGCATCTTTGCTCTTTGCCTCTATCTAAAGTTTGTGTAAACAGTACAGCAAAAAGTTTTGAACCGATCTTTCTTTGGTTGCATAGGAGAAATTTAAATTAACCTTTTCCTTTTTTTTCATTTCACTCCGTTTTAACTTACATTAGCGAATCCCTAACGAAATTACAGACAAAAAATGTTCCAAATCCCTACTTTTGCTTGCAATATCCTCTGAGAGGTCTTTTAAGAATATCTTGACCTGAAACCTTCTGTAAGAGGAATAACTTTTGCGGATACTTTTGATTGCAACTTAAGCACAGCTTCTCGAATTTCCTGCAATTGCAACCACAAGTACATGAAGAAACACATGAGAAGTGATAAAGAATTTACCAAGAACATGAAGTCAAATGAGACTATCACCTCTATATGGTAACGTGATGAGAAATGCGTCAATAACACGGTTTTGCTCCGGATCCACTTTGCATTCTCAATGATCTGCAATTTATTCGTGGAAATTTCCTTTTACAATGTAGTTCTACGAGTGTTTTTGAGCATCAAATAGGATCATACCTGAGATATATGAGTGTGACCGAGTGCCTGCGCATGCTCAGTGCTAAAACTTTCATCCAAGAATGTCGCCTGCCAAATAGATTAAACTCAGAAGCTATAATGTAGTGAAGTTTTGAAAGACTAAATCCTTAAGCATGATCCAAGTGATATACAATCTCAGATTCGCACCTCGGTTATAAGAACTTTTGCCCTCAACGCATCAGCGTTACGAGGGTCAAGCATATACTCTGCAGTTGTATCTCCAGTGAAGGATATCTCAGGGGACAATATCATGTCTGTAATCTGCAATCAAGTTCAACATCAAAAGATTTTCCTTTCACATCACTTGGCAAATATGGCTTCTTCATAAGCAACAAACCTCGACGCCAGACTTCTTAATCTTTTCAATCTGTTTGCCTTTGAGATGACCATACTGCTTCTTCAACTTGTTCCTGACCGAGTAGATGACATAGCCCTGAGAGAAGCCATAGATCATTAGAAACATACACTCTCTCGCCGGATTTCACGATCACCCGAGGACGTGTAGTACCTGGCTCGGTATAACGTGGTTGGTTGCAAATGGTCTAACAACAATGTCATTCCGCAACTCATATGTTTCACCTGCCACGAGCGACAACATAGAGCTCACATTTGCGCTAATCTAAACAAGGTTGGTTTATAAACATTCAACAGAAGAACTGGTCAAAAGGCTTTCACTATCTCATACCTACATCGAGTGGAATCAGTTCAACGTTCAGCTCTACTTGACCCATAGTCCTGTGAATCTCAAGGAGTTTCTCCACATCTTCTTTAATGGACGGTGGCACGAAGATCTTCGGTGGCTCAAGATTGTATAAACCGCGGCTAGCTACATACATCGGTAAACCGCCCTGAGGAAACCAGATTCATCAGCTCACAAAGAGAATCGATATTCGATTCAACGGTAAGTAAGGTAACAAGAGAAAGGCATCTGAATCAAGGGGAGCAAGATTCTCATACACAATTCAATCAAGCCTGAATCAAAGCAGAAACATCAAAAAAAATCGAATCGGTTCAACAGTAAGGTAACCAGAGAAAAGCATATGAATCAAAGGGAACAAGATTCATCAAAAAACCCATAATTCCACTGAAGCAAAATCAGAAAAGCAGAAACATCAAACGAAATCCGATAAGGGTTCCAGCGAAATTACAATCCTTATCCATTCAAGTCACTGAACAATGCTAATTTCGGAACAAAGCATATGAATCAAAGAGAACAAGATTCATCCAAAAACTCATAATTCCACTGAAGCAAAATTTGAAATCCAGAAACATCAAACGAAATCTCAAAGGGATTCCAAAAATTACAATCCATATCCATTCAAGTCACTGAACAATGCTAATTTCGAACAAAAGTGAATTGAGAGAGAGATTTAGCTCACGATATGATCAAGATGAGCGTGAGTGATGAAAAGGAACTTCTGCTGGATAGCGCGTGAAGGGCACCTTCCGATATCAAAGACGCATTTGAGCTCCGGGACGATGACGCACGTCTCGTGACCGCCGACGGAAATGCCCTCGATCGCGTAGCTCTCCAATTCGACGCCTTTCCGATTCACGGAGGCGCGTGCCTTCCGGTACTCTTCTTCCTCCTCGATTGCTCGGCTAATCGATGAGAAGTAGCACGAGACCCTGACGGGGCTCACAAGGTTGGCACGGTGGTTCTGTATCTGCGCGGCGAGGTGGTGAATCGCTGGTGGGCCATGGCGATTCGCGAAAGGGAAAATCGGTGAGACTTTTGATGGAGAAATCGGAACCGAAAGCTGCATTTTTTGTTGTTGTGTGATTAGGATAAAAGGGTTTTGCAGAGGTTTTCGGGTTTCTCTTTACTCAGCTACGCGAGAGTGAGACATGAACGATAGGGGAAAAAGAAAGATTGACATAAAAAAATAGAGTTTTTTTTGGAGTGGGAAAAAACCGGAACCAAACTGAATCTAACCGAACCTAAATTTCAACCCGAATCCAAACCAAATTTTAACATAACCCAAATGGTACAAAAAAATTGGTATATTTGATTACTCAGCCTAAACCCCAAATTACAAATTATGGCATCTACACCGAAATAACCAAAATTAATATTTTAATACCATAGAACGTTTAACTATAAATACATAATTTTTCGTGCAAGCTCTCTTATTCTAGTAGTTGACTTAAGGATTCTTTAATTCTTTTACACCAAGTAGTCACATACGGAAGAACGGATCTACAGCAGTTTATTGGAAATTAATCAGATAAAGAAAAGACGGATATAAGATATTCATAGTGGACCCACATTTATATTGTGAATCTTTGGAGAATAATTAATTTGTTCGTTAAAAATATCCTTGTAATTATTTACATAATTTGCATTCAGACGACTTAAAAAAAATACATAATTTTTCCACTTTAAACAATTTCAATAAGTATAAATCAATATAATTCAACAAAAATAGAATATTATCAATTAATAGCTTTCAAAATTTACAATTTATTAACATTAATTAAGAAAAGTACATATAAAATAAATAAATAAAAATTATGAAAAATAAAACGTAAGAAAATCAATTATTTAGGAACCAAAAAAGTATTAAATATTAATTATGTATTTTTGTTATATTAAAACCTAAATTGTTTAGTAAAATTAACCAAATTTTAATTGAAATTAAACAAAAAATGCTACCATAACTACCAAAATAATAAAAAAAATTAAATCATTCGAATTACCATCAAACCAAACCGAAATAGATTTCAGTTTAAATTTCGTTTTCTCTTACAAATTACAATACCTAAACTGAATCGATATGTAAAATATCAGCGAGTACAATAATATAAAAAGGTTAAGAAAAAAAAAAAAAAAAAAAAAAAAAAAAAAACTGAATCGATATTTTGCCTAACCTAAATCAGAACCAAACCGAATTCTTTCGATTTAAATTTTGGTCGTTTTTTTCTAAAACCGAATGACCGACCACTAAAACCGAACCGACTCCAATAGCTGAAATGTGCGTTATCGAGATTCGATAATGAGTGGTATGGTTCGGTAATAAAACCTAAAACAAAGGGGAATTAAAATACGTCTACTATATATCTCTCTAATACACACGCCTAGAGAGATCGAGACTATTTCGCAGCCGCAAGCTTTAGAAAAACGACGTTGATCCAAATTGAAAGAAGGATTTGTGAATCTTATCTCATCGAAAGGGTTTTTTTCTTCTTAGTGGTGAGCCCTCGTGTTCTATATATCTATTTCAATTCCTCTCTTAGCTCTAGATTTATTGTTTCTATAGTCGGCGGCGAAGCTCATCGATCTTCGTTACCACAAATTGGTGATCAGAAACTGTTTCCTCTGGCTTTGATTCGCGAAAGGTCTTGATCTTTATTTGAAAAGTCTTGATTTTTTCTCTCTAGCTTTTGATCGCTTCTTAGTGGTGAGCCCTCGTGTTCTATTTTCATTCAATTCGTCTCTTAGCTCTTAGACTTAGTGTTTCTATTCGTTGATTTAGTTCATCGATCTTTGTTACCACAAATTGTTGTTTCCTCTGGCTTTGATTCGTGGAAAGTCTTGATTTTTATTTAAAATACCGCTTAATCCCAAATCAAAGTTACGTTTTTTTGTTTGGAAAACCCTAGATGGGTATTGAATGTTTAGGTTCTTGTTTAGTCGTTGCTTGAAATTGATTAGAAGAACACCAATGTTTAGGTATCTGCTTTTGTGTTAGTTAAGAGTGAAGAGTATTTTTGTTTTGCAGTGTTTAAGACGGAAACTTGAACTGAATCTTCATCTGTATTGTTTTGGCAGTTACCATGCCGAAGAACAAGGGAAAGGGAGGAAAGAACAGGAAGAGAGGAAAGAACGAAGCGGATGATGAGAAGAGAGAGCTTATATTCAAGGAAGATGGACAAGAATACGCGCAAGTCCTTCGTATGCTTGGCAATGGAAGATGTGAAGCTATGTGCATCGATGGCACCAAACGTCTCTGCCATATCCGCGGTAAGATGCACAAGAAGGTTTGGATCGCTGTGGGTGACATCATACTCGTTGGCCTGAGAGACTACCAAGACGACAAAGCTGATGTCATCCTCAAGTACATGTCTGATGAGGCAAGGCTTCTCAAGGCATATGGTGAGCTTCCGGAGAACACTCGTCTCAACGAAGGAATCGTTGGTGATCTTGATGAAGATGATGACAATGCGGCTGATGACTACGTTGAGTTTGAGGACGAGGATATCGATAGGATCTAAGGCTTTTTGTTTGTCTTCTTTTACCTTTTTCCTGCTTGTATTTTCAGTTTGAGACGCAAGACTTCTGAGTTTACAGAAGAAACTGGTGATAAAACTTTACCTGTTGCAAGATACTTTACAACTATTATGTATTTTTGTTATCCATAATCTCTTAGCTTTGTTTCTGTTTGTGTTCTTGTTTCATAGTTTTTTTGGGGGTTTCTGTTAGTTTATTTCCCTCTTTCAATAAGTTTCCAGTTTCACATAGGAGCAATCAGTTGCATTGATTCATGGAGATAAACAGTTTGATTCACACTAACAATTTGATACAATTACATTGCAGAATATAAATACAGGTTTAATACTCGATAAGATAATAATTTTTTTAAAACTTTTATGTAAATATGTGCTCTCATTAATATCATAAATTAATAATTTGTATATATATATATATTTTTTTTTTTATAATAAGTAATGTTTTAGGAAGAAAATATATTTTTAATTTTCAATAAAAAAAAAATTAATTTTTTAGTGTTTTTAACAATTTGTATTCGATAAATTGTTTTATCATTGGTTAAATTATGTTTTATAGTGTTTTTAAAACCAATAATCATGAATTTATTATTAAAAAATAATTTTAATGCTATTTAAGGATATTTTTTTATAAATTAATAACTGCATAAATTAATAAAATATCATAGTACCAACATTATTAATTTATAGAGATTTTATTAAAAAATTTTAAAAAAAAATCATATATCTAGAAAGTAATAACTTTCGGAATTCGAATATAATATCTGCCTTGACTTTCCGGATGAAATCCTCACATTTCTTGTTCAAAGCTTGCGAACTTAACAAACTATCATTTATCTCAGCATCATCATCATCATGATCATCAATTCTAATTATGGGGAGGTCGTGTACTAATATACCTTCATCGTCATCATCCTCAACAACCAATGTAATTTCTGTTATAATAGTAAGAATAATTTACCGTATAGATAAATATAAATAAAGACGGAAATATTATACCCGCAAATTTAGATAACAAGAGAAATGAGAGAGGAAGACTTGTATTATGTTTTGGAATGGTGTATTTACAATGAACAAATTCATTCCTTTATATAGAGGTGAAAGGTAGTGACATGGACTTCACTACATGTTATCACTTTGCCTCTCCACCATCAATTGTTACTTTGCCTCTCTACCACCAATTTTCACTTTGCCTCTCCACCACTCTTTGTGCTATTTCTTGACTTTCATAACACTCCCCCTTGAAGACCAGTGTCACTATTGCCTTTTACTTAACGTCTTTGTTGCCTCGTTAAAAACCTTTCTAGGAAAACCCAATGGGAAAAATCATAGCCAGGTAAAAAGAGTACAACCGCGCAAACTCCCCCTCGAATGAGCAGGGTGTCATCTCATAGGTCTTGTTGGCGACGCATTCCAATGTTATGGACATGTTTCCTGAACATAGTGGTGGGTAATGATTTTGTGAAGAGGTCGGCTGCATTGTCACAAGATCGGACATATCTTACTTCAATCTCCTTATTCTTCTCGAGCTCTTGAGTGTATGAAAAGAACTTCGGAGGGATATGTTTGGTTCTATCACTTTTGATATATCCTTCCTTCGTTTGGGCAACACATGCAGCGTTGTCTTCATACAAGATAGTTGGCTCCGTATTTACTTGAATCCCACTACTCGATCGGATGTGTTGACTTATTGATCTCAACCACACACATTCTCTACTTGCTTCATGCAGTGCGATGATCTCAGCATGATTTGAAGAAGTGGCCACAAGCGTCTGTTTCTGAGAACGCCAAGATATAGCAGTGCCTCCGATCGTGAAAATGTATCCTGTTTGAGATCGGGCTTTATGTGGATCTGATAAATATCCTGCATCTGCAAAACCAATCATTTGACCGTTTGAGTTTTTAGGATAAAACAAACCTAAATCAGTGGTCCCTTGAAGGTAACGAAAGACATGTTTAATCCCATTCCAATGTCTTCGTGTAGGGGACGAACTGAATCTTGCCAGAAGATTAACGGCAAATGATATATCAGGTCGCGTACAATTTGAAAGGTACATAAGGGCTCCAATTGCACTTAGATACGGTACTTCAGGACCAAGTATCTCTTCATTTTTTTCATGTGGTCGGAATGGATCATTTTCAACCTGAAGTGATCTAACGACCATAGGAGTACTTAGAGGAGTTGCTTTATCCATATTAAAGCGTTTTAACACTCTTTTGGTATACGTGGATTGGTGCACAAATATACCATTTTGAGAATGTTCAATTTGTAGGCCAAGACAATACTTTGTCTGTCCGAGATCTTTCATCTCAAATTCTCCTTTTAGATAATTTGATGCCTTTTGTATTTCCTCGTGAGTTCCGATAATATTTAGATCATCAACATATACCGCGATTATTACAAATCCGGATATTGTTTTCTTGATGAAAACACATGGGCATATAGGATTGTTCACATATCCTTCTTTTGTTAAATGCTCACTGAGACGATTGTACCACATACGTCCAGATTGCTTTAGCCCATATAATGATCTTTGCAATTTTATTGCACATAACTCTTTGGGTTTGGAACTCAATGCTGCTGGCAATGTGAATCCATCAGGGATTCTCATATAGATATCACTATCTAATGATCCATATAAATATGCCGTAACAACATCCATAAGACGCATTTCTAGATTTTCAATAGCTGTTAGACTCATCAGGAATCTAAACGTGATTGCATCCATAACAGGAGAATATGTTTCCTCATAATCTATTCCAGGTCTCTGAGAAAAACCTTGGGCAACAAGGCGAGCTTTGTATCTCATAATCTCATTTTTCTCATTTCGTTTACGAACGAAAACCCATTTGTATCCAACCGGTCTCACATCTACAGGTGTGAGCACAATAGGTCCGAATACATCTCGTTTATTAAGCGAGTCAAGCTCGACTTGTATAGCATCCTTCCACTTTAACCAATCATGCCTCTTTTGGCATTCATACATGGACTTAGGTTCTGGATCTTCGTTTTCCTCATTTATTTCTTTAGAAACAAGGTATGAGAAAACGTCATCAACATCATCCATTTCAATTCGATTCCATATCTTTCCATTATGGATGTAATTGATAGAGATCTCATGATTTACTTCAGGATCATGATGCTCTATATTGTCATTATTTTCATGACTTGTTTCCTCCAAAATATTTTCGGTTATTTTGGGTATGCTTTGCATTTTAGTTTGCTCTTGCTTTCTAGAATTTTTATTCTTAGAACCGATTGGTCTACCACGCTTCAGACGTGTTCTAGACTCGCGTGTATCATCTGCTTCTCCACGTTCTTGTGGTATTTCAATTCGAGCAGGAGCATTTACAGCCGGTATATGAGATTTAGTTACCGTTTTCGTATCTGCAAATGCATCTGGTAGTTGATTTGCTATACTCTGCAAATGCATAATTCGTCGAACTTCTAGTTCAGACTGTTTAGTGGGAGGATCAAGGTGTAATAATGTTGGTACACTCCATTTTATATCCTTTCCCATTTCTTTATTTTCTCCCCCTAGAACCGGGAATATATTTTCATCAAAATGGCAATCGGCAAATCGTGCCGTAAAGACGTCACCAGTCTGTGGTTCTAGATATCGTATAATTGAAGGAGAATCACAACCAATATATATTCCTAACCTTCTTTGTGGTCCCATCTTTGTGCGTTGTGGTGGTGCTACGGGCACATATACCGCACAACCAAAAATTCTTAGATGAGATATATTGGGCTCCCGGCCAAATGCTAACTGTAGTGGGGAATACTTATGGTACGCACTTGGTCTTATCCGAATGAGTGATTCCGTATGCAAAATGGCATGTCCCCATACAGAGGTTGGAAGTTTTGATCTCATGATCAATGGTCTTGCAATCAAATGCAAACACTTAATTAATGATTCAGCCAAACCATTTTGCGTATGAACATGAGCTACAGAATGTTCAACTTCAATTCCCGTTACCATACAATAATCATTGAATACTTGGGATGTGAATTCACCAGCATTGTCTAATCTAACTCTCTTAATGGGATAATCAGAGAATTGAGCTCGCAGTTTGATTATCTGAGTTAGAAATCTCGCAAATGCCAAATTTCGAGATGATAATAGACAAACATGTGACCATCTACTGGATGCATCAATTAATACCATAAAATAGTGGAATGGTCCACATGGTGGGTGTATTGGTCCACAAATATCTCCTTGAATTCGTTCTAGGAACTTTGGTGATTCTTTATCAATTTTGGTTGATGATGGTCTTATGATCAATTTTCCAAGAGAACATGCAGCACATGTCTTTTTATTCCCCTGATAAATCTCCTAGATTTTCAGTGAATGACCATGTGAGCTTTCTATGATCTTGCGCATCATTGAGGTTCCCGGGTGACCGAGGCGATCATGCCATAGCGTGAAATCATCTGGATTTCTTTTTATCACAAGATACGATTCTAATGCATCTATATAAGTATGATGCAAACCCGAAGGAAGTTCTGGGAATTTTTCCAAAATAAGCTTTTTGCCTGAAGTATTAGAAGTTATGCACATATACTTCTTTCCATCCTCAGTTTCAGACTGAGTGTCATATCCTTGCAGGTATATGTCTTTGAAACTCAACAAATTTCTCTTAGAATTTGGAGAATACAAAGCGTTATTTATGGAAAACTTTGTCCCATTAGGCAACGTAAAGTTTGCTTTACCAGTTCCTTCAATCAAGTCTGCAGGACCTGAGATTGTGTTGACAACGATGTTTGCCGGTTTCAGACTAGAGAAAAATCTCTTCTGTCTTAGAATAGTGTGCGTCGTTCCACTATCTGGTATACAAGTTTCTCGAATCCTTTTCTTTGATATTGTCTCATTCGTATCGTGATCCATCTCTGTAATTAACATAAACATTAATAAATCCAAAAACAACTTTTATTCATAGAAAAGAAACACACAATAATTATACATTATATTGTTGTTAAAAACAACATTATTCGTTTTAAAACTGGAAATGTAATAATTATACATGGCATTACTGGAGACTATTCAGTAGTCTCACTACAAGCAGTTCAGTCGACATCGTCGAAATCATTCGTAAAGTCGGGAGACTCGAGGTACGATGTACCCTCGAAGTGTTCCATGAGGTTCACTTCTTTTCCTTTGCCCTTTGTGGCCTCTTGGTACAACTTACAAAGATGTGGAGGGGTTCGGCATGTACGGGACCAATGTCCTTTACATCCACATCTGTAACATACATCCTCACGCTTCTGGGTGGTAGTTACTTGAGATTCCTTCCCTTTGTAATTATGTTCAGATCTAACCCATTTGTTTGATCCACTCCCTCTTGCGTTGAAACCTCTCCCACGACCGCGATTAAATCGAAGACCACGACCTAGATAGGTTTGATTATTTCGAGGATTTTCCACATCCGTTGCATTCACTTCTGGGAATGCTTTAGTTCCCGTAGATCGAGAGTTGTGGTTTTTTATGAGGAGCTGATTATTCTTCTCAGCCAACATGAGTGTCACAATTAACTCAGAAAACCTTGTGTATCCACATTTCTTGTATATTTGTTGCAGGACAAGGTGCTCTTTGTGGAAAGTAAGATAAGTCTTCTCAAGCATTTCTGCTTCTGTGACTGGCTTACCATAATATTTTAATTGTGAAACTATCCTCAGGATAGCAGAATTATAATCATCTACTTTCTCGAAATCTTGAAACCTCAAATTTTTCCACTCTTCTAGAGCGTGAGGGAGGTTGACATCCTTCTGGTTGTCAAACCTTTCTTTTAGAGCTCGCCACAACTCTGCTGGGTCTTTTATGTGTGCATAGTCATGCGTCACATTTTCATCTAGATGCTTCCTCAGGAAGATTATCGCTTCTGCCTTGTCTGGGGCAGACGATTTGCTTCCATCTTTTATCGTGTCAGATAATTTTTTCATTTCTAGATAAAGCTCAATATTTGTAACCCATGCTATGTAGTTTGTTCCAGTTATTCGGAGAGCCGGGAACTTAAGCTTCTCAATGTTTGCCATTTGTTTTTCTAAAATAAAATGAGAGATAATATAATTAGAAAGATGATATTTTTTGAAAAAAAAAACTTTGTTACCGTTAGATGATAAAGAGTAAAAATAAAAATCAATCTGAAAATTTAAATAACAATTAGATAAATTTACTCAAGTTAAACATGAAAAGGTTTATATACAGGTGGCCGAGCCTCCTTATATAATAACCATAATATAAACAGATATTTAACGGTGATATTATGGTGACGAAGTCATCCACATTTAAACAGTAAATAAATTATAAGGCGGCTTAGCCGTCCAATATAATATTAACAGTAAATAAATAATTATGGTGCATTTAGCATCCATGATATAAATATAAAATATTAACGAGGCGACAAACCACCTACAATAATATTAAGCAATTAGTGGTGCATTTAAACAACCACTTTAAATATAATAAATAATTATATATGAGATATATTATTTGCTATATATTATAAATATATATTTAGCTATATCGTAGAGTGATCGTGCTGATAACGTGTTATAATAGTAAGAATAATTTACCGTATAGATAAATATAAATAAAGACGGAAATATTATACCCGCAAATTTAGATGACAAGAGAAGTGAGAGAGGAAGACTTGTATTATGTTTTGGAATGGTGTGTTTACAATGAACACATTCATTCNACTACTTTCTTCACTTCTGATTCTCTCATGTCTTTGATAGCTACTTCTTTCGTTTCTTCAATGATGGCTTTACCGTGCAAAAGGGTTTTGAAATTCCCCACGATGAAGCCAACAATACCATTGCATAACAAGAACATGTATTTCTTGTCGACAAGGTTGGTATACATGGAAAGTAAATGGAGTCTTTCTTGAAGAGAAGAGATTAAGGGAGAGTAAGATAGTATAAAAGAGAAAATTGATGCCAAGGCTATGATCTTAGTGACTCTCTTCATCTTCTGATAGAATTTGGAGAAAATCTTCGTAGTAAAATAGTTTCTCTCATCTCATTATTCATTAGACAATAGGCTTATTTATACAAAATCATTACTTGTATAACAAGTTGTTTACATATTTGATAATAGGAAATCTAACAATTTAGGAATAAGAAAATATACACAATTGTTAACTTTCCTAATAACAATAAAGAAATAAGTTCACGTCGATCTCGTCATCCCGAGATCTTCCAATATCTTCTTCACCCCTCTTTCTTGTTTTTGAGATTCCATCCTCTCTCCCTCTTCCCTTTGAATGAGTTAAAGAGTCGTGAATGAGAAACAAGTTTAGGGAAACCATTTCTTTTTATAGTACAGTGGGTGGTTTGTCCTCACAACTTTAATTCTTTTGCTTTTGGTTAGAACAATTTTTCTTCTCTTTTGAACCATCCAAACCAAATCAATTTCAAAATCTCTTTTTTTTTTTCCTCCGCCGCATCCTCTCTCTAGAAAAAATCGCATCTTCCCCTAGATCTAGATCTCGTTTTGGCCGGCGTTTCAACTCTGATGGCTCTCACAGCACCGGAGTCGAGTCTCTTAGTTGTTTTTTCGTTTGTATTCCGCCCCTCCCTTTGCTCCTTGAAGCCGTGGTGTACGTTTTGTCTCGATTAATTAGGTGGATGTGGTGTCTCCGGCATGGAGGAGTGTCGGTGCGTGGAGTGCGAGTCCTAGGTGGTTCTAGAGTGGTCAAATCTAGAAGATGGAGATGTGCGGCGGGTTCTTGTGGTCGCATCAAAGTTTGGTTATTTTTTTCAATTCCTAGATCTATCATTCCTCTTCTCCGCTCCTATGCTTGCTCTTTGGTATGTGATTTTTCTCTCTCGGTTTTGCGTTTGGGTTATCCAGCTATCTGTGGTGGTGTGACCTCTCTTTTGGTTTTGGGTTGCTCCTTTTGTTTGTTGGGTTGGTTAGTTGTTTGTGTCTTCGGTTCTTTGAGTTTGGTTTTGCTCTTGTTAATCTTCAGTTTGTGTGTGATGTGTCGTATGTCTGGCTAGGATAATCTTCGATTAGCTCTTTTATTTCTGTGAATCTTTACCCAGTCTCCTTCCACCGCCTTTTAGGTTAGATGATTAAGTAGTTTTCCTCCGTGGTCTTTCTTGGTCAGTTCTTGTAAGGCTAAGCTCTTGTGGCGATGCAAAGTTCTAGATTTAGACTCTTAGGGAGATTAGGTAGGTAGGAGTTTAGATTCTCGTTTGTGGTTTATTGTTTTTGCTGATTGTTGTATTTGGTTTCTTTCTTCGCGGTATCTCCGTGCTTCAGTTCCATTCGGTCTCCGTTTGTGTTCCGTTTGACTGCGTCTTGTGAGCATTGTAATTCCGCGTCTGCTGCTCTTTCTCTCGCTTTCTGTTGATTACAAGTGTTTTCTTCAAATTATGTGTTCCGTTTAGTATCATATCTGTATTCTTCTAATGTATTTTACAATGTATTCTACTTTGTTGTTCTAATGGAAATTTCAGATGAAAAAAAAAAAACCATTCAAACCAAATCAACAGTAGTGACCCAATGATGACATTAACAGTAGGCTTAACAGTTAACACAAAGCATTTAGATATGTTATGGTAAATAATCGATAATTTAATAAAGAATTTTTTGAATACTAATACATGAAAAAACCGTGGAAGTTTCTTTAATGCAGTGGTTGACAAAAGATTTATTAATGTTTTTACACCAGAAAATCTGGAGATTAATTCTCAGCAGATGCAATTTCTGCAAATTAATGGAGTCAACCTTATAAGAAAATCTCCAGCGTGGTGCAAGCAGAGCCATTCATCGTGGTTGTGGATCCTAGTGGAGCGAATAATTTTGTCCGGTGTAGAATGATCTTTGTAATTAATCTCTTATAAATTGTATCAGTGTTACAAAAATACTTGAAAAAGAAATACATATGTAAAATTAATATAAATTAATAAATTCGATAAATCAATAATTTTAGCTGGTCCCAAAATTTATAATTAATAACTATTAAAATTTATAAATTAATAAAATATCTAAGTCCTAACATTATTAATTTATAGAATTTCTAATGTATAGCTTTCTAGTTTCTACGTAGTTTAATTCTAATTATCAAAAAATTCAAGTTATCAGACCCTTTAACAAAAAAAAAATTTCAAGTTAAAAAAAAAAAATTCAAGTTATTACCTTTTTTTTTCTTTTTCTAAAGGGTTTAATTCAAGTTATCACCTTCGACGTACATTCTTGAGTTCTTGAATTTCCTTCCTATTAAATGCCTCTTTTGTTTTGTTTTGAAATTGTCATTAAATACGCCAAAACTTAAAGACCATTGACTTGATAGAGATAGAGATACTTTACAACTATTATATGTATTTTCTTCTCAAATATCTTTAGTTTTTCTGCTTCGCTTTGTGTTCTTGTTGCATAATTTCTTTCACTTTTAAATAAGTTTCGAGCTTCACATAGGAGCAATCTGTTGCATTGATTCATGGAGAACAATAATTTGATCACGTACATGGTACATACTTACAATTTGATATAACTTGACTGAGCCATCAATAATATATCTGAAAATTTATTGTAAGATTAAGTTATACGTACTAAAGTGAGCACCAAAATACTGAATCTATTCGACCAAAAAGAGAAAATTATAGACTTCTCTTGCAGAATATGAATATACTAAGATAGAGATTTATTAAACTCTCAAAAGAAAATCATAAATCTAAAAAGTAATCAACTTCCGAGACTCGAATCTAATCTCCGCCTTCACTTTCCTGATGAAATCCTCACATTTCTTGTTCAAATCTTCGGAACTTAACAAACTATCACTTATCTCAGCATCATCATCATCATCATCGTCGCCACGATCATCATCATCATTGATTCTAATGATAGCAAGGTCTTGTACTACTATACCCTCATCATCATCCTCAACAACCAATGTAACTTCTTCTTCTTCTCCTCTTAATAAATCAACTTTTTCTTGTTTTTCTTCGCCTTCTTTAGAACCACTCTTTTCTCCAAGTAGTGCCACTACTTTCTTCACTTCTGCCACTCTCATGTCTTTAATAACCACTTCTTTCGTTTCTTCAATGATGTTAATGGCGTTACCATGCAAAAAGGTTTTGAAATTCCCCACGATGAAGCCAACGATACCATTGCATAACAAGAACATGTACTTCTTGTCCACAAGGTTGATATACATGGAAAGCAAATGGAGTCTTTGTTGAAGAGAAGAGATTAAGGAAGAGTAAGATAATATAAAAGAGAAAATTGATGCCAAGGCTATGATCTTAGTGACTCTCTTCATCTTCTTCACCCCTCTGTCTTGTTTTTGAGATTCCATCCTCGAACTCTCTTGCCCTCCCTTCCTTCTTTTAAGTGAGTTAAAGAATGGTGAATGAGAACCAAGTTTGGGGAAACCATTTCTTTTTATAGATTGGTGGGTGGGTTGTGCTTAATTTCATCTTTTTAAAAAGTTCTTTTGCTTTTGGTTAAAACAACTTATCTTCTCTTTTGAACCATTCAAACCAAACTAATCTTGTTCTTTTTAATTTCGTTTGGTTATTTCTGAATAATTTTAGAAGTTAAAAAAAAAAAAAATTGTCGATGATATATTTTAAAAAAAACATACATTATATATGTCATATTTAAACTCGGATAGTGATTGATGACATTAACACATATTATAAGATTACATGTTTTCAATCTTTTGATCATTGTCGTTGTCGATAAAATAAGAGATTTTTTTTTTTTTTTTTTTGTATTATACATAAAAAGAGCGTTGAAATAAGTATAAGATGTATTCCAATATTCCATCTCATAGAATTTATTTACGTGTTGACAAAAATGAGAATTTTTTTTTTTCAAAAAATATTTTTCTTTACATACTCTCCCGTATCTATTCTAATTCTACCTTCAATTATTTGTGGAAATGGTCGTATAGCTTTCTAGTTTCTACTTCTAGATGCGTAGTCGAATTCTTCTTTAATATTTAAGAAAATATCTTAAAATTCTTTTATTACAACCAAAATAATATAATTTATACTCATGATTTTTTTTGTTAGTATCATTTTATTTTAGAGCAAGTTTTTTTTTGGTTAGTAATTTGTACGTTTAAATGCGAATGATTATACAACGACCATATTAACATGGGCACCAGTTCTTGTTTAACTAATTATGAATTTAAGACTCTAATTCTGAACATGATCTCTAATATGTTTTAGTATCATTATTGAATCTGCTTTGGCCTTTGAGTACAATATGATGCAAATAAATACTATGTAAACTGTGGAAGTCGTGACCGTGTCCAATGTGGTGGAATTACGTCTAATCATACAAAGTAGAGTAAAGTCAAGTCAAGTCAAGTTATCACCTTCGACGTAAATGCTTGAATCGGCTTCCTCTGTTTTGTTTTGGAAAAGGTCACTAATACGCCAAAACTAAAAGACCATTGACTTGATAGATAGGTTTAAAAGTCATTACTCTCTGGATGCATATGTCGACGTTGTCGCATTTTCCATATATCTTTTTGCTACGACCTTTTTGTTTGTTGGGTTGATAAATAAAGAGTATTTAGTTTTATAAGAAAATTAAATAGTTTGGGCCTCAAAAGTTATTGATGGGCTATGG
This sequence comes from Alliaria petiolata, assembly GCA_020283515.1. Classification (NCBI taxonomy): domain Eukaryota; kingdom Viridiplantae; phylum Streptophyta; class Magnoliopsida; order Brassicales; family Brassicaceae; genus Alliaria; species Alliaria petiolata. The sequence goes on along the minus strand of JAHZTW010000005.1, from coordinate 12,392,953 downwards.
AAAATGTAAATGGAGTCAGTGCGTTTAATTACGCTTCTTGGACTCCACACTTTTCCATAAAACTCCAATTAAACAAACTCAATCAGAATGGGATTGAAGCCGAAGATCATGCGTAAATTTCAAAATATTAAAATACCGGGAGGCGGGAGTGAAGCAACACCCGCACGAACGAACATTGGACTAGGGCTGTGCAATCTGGATATCGGTTTAGTTTTTTCAATCTTTTGATTTTTCGATTAGTAAAAAATAGTTACCATTTTAATGTCATATGATTCAGTTTTGATACCTTCATTGGAAACAAATAGGAACTGAACCTAACAAACAATGATCGAGATTTAAATTTCATGATTAAACGATAAAACACTTTAACTTTTGATTAGTAGGTTCCCGCATATGCATCATCATGTCACTCTTCGAGAACTTGAGTACAACCGCCTATTTGTTGTTGTTTGGGCCAGCTATCGCTGTAAGAACACAATTTCTACAACATGGACTAAATAATTGTGAAGAAATGACATAAAATAAATTGATAATATGACAAAAAATACCGATGTAACAATTTTAAAATGAACGGATTTAGTGGTGATACGTTCTTTTCTTAATTCTGAAAATATTTCGTAAGTTCTAACTGGTGACCAAAGGAATGAGAAGAAACATTAAATTCCTTATCATTCCTTAAAAATTACACCATTTACAAGTAATACATTGTACCCATGATTCCTTTTCATTCTTTATGTTTTAGGGAACTATAGAGTTAAAATATTACCTATCAAATTTGAGAAGGAATAATAATTCCCATTCTTTTATTCCTTTCATTCTTTTCCTATTCATTACTATTGTTACTTTAATGGTCACCAGTTAGAGCCGTAGTGTGACTGTTGCGTGGCATTTTGAATCTCTCAATACAACTGGATAGTTATTATGATATGCATCACCCAAGATCATAAGCATTCAAACCTTTTTTTATGTGTTGTAAAAAAAAAAGTGAAGAGATATTGAGATTTTTAATCCATTATATAATAATGAGAGAGAGACATTTTTTGTCATATATATGGAACAATATCTTCAATAATTATGAGCCATAATTGAAAATTATTTAGGTTGTTACAAATTAATTTAATTTAAATCAATTACTCAATTGATGAGGAGACTTAATTGCTTGACCAAATTTTTATATTGTACTACTAGTGGGTAATCCGCGGTTCGCGCGGAATTTTACATGTCGTTTTATAATTTAGTTAGAAAGAACTTTAAATATCACTTTACTCATTCATTAGCATATTCGAGTTTTTAATATTCATATTCACAAATAAAATTTAGATAGTTACAGTATATATCTAATCTTGGTCCCATTTGTTAATTTTGGATCTTTAAAAATTATCGTAAATATTGCTTAGTTTTCTCTTTTTAAATTTGTTTTAGTCAATGTTCATTCATACGAAATTAATTTTCTTCCATAAATGTATAGAAGTTTTTAAAATACATTACAAACAATATTGGTATCCTTTCATAAATGTTTGATGTATTTTTAAAGATACATTCATAATCTCTCTCTCTTTTTCTCGCTCTCATTACATTTTGGCCCGTTTTAAACTTAATCTTCACTATTTTTCTATATTTTTCTTCCTCTCGCCATTCTCAATGTATGCTATTTCACTTAAATGTTGAAGAAATTTTATCAGACTTTACTAATTTTTATTCAAAAATTATGTTGTACATGTTAAAGTTTTGGGATAACAAAGTGTGTATCTCATAACATGCATTCTTATCATTCGAGCTTCTAGAAACTTTCGCCAGTCTTATATTGTTAAAAGAATTTCGTTAACTTAAACACTGCTTTCTAACCATTAAAATTTTGAAATGAATGTTTTTGTTCCTCTCCTTCCCCACCCTTATAAGTTTATAATACACTTATAGTCAATATTTTTTTTCCCTTTTTAAAAATGTTTAAAATTAAAAAAAAAATCAACAATTATGTTGTACATGTTAAAGTTTTGAGATAACAAATTGTGTCTCTCATAACATGCATTCTTATGATTCGAGCTTTTAGAAACTTTCACCAGTCTTATATTGTTAAAAGAATTTCGTTAACTTGAACACTGCTTTCTAACCATTAAAATTTTGAAATGCATGTTTTTGTTCCTCTCCTTCCCCACCCTTATAAGTTTATAATACACTAATAGTCAATATTTTTTCCCTTTTTTAAAATGTTTAAAATTAAAAATAATCAAATTAAGACATATATTTTAAAGACAATTTACATTTGTTTTAGAAATAACTAATATTGATATTTAAAAAAATTATAGTATAGATGAAAACATTTTTTTTTTAATACAAATGTTTTGTTTTGGTGAGAAGTTATAAAAATTTTAAAGTTTTAAATAGTAAACTTTAAAATTATAAGACTAATTAGATAAACTCTCTCTCTCTCTCTCTCTCTCTCTCTCTCTCTCTCTCTCTCTCTCTCTCTCACACTAAAGCAACATATTTAATTACAAACAACATTTTGGTACAATTTTAACTTAATTTTCACAAAATTTTGCCTCGATTTTAACTTAACCTTCACAATATTTTGACCCGATATAAACACTAAACTTTACAACTATAAGACTAAGTATATGAAGTAGAAATCCATATTGGTATTTTAATGGATTAAAGATCCAAAATTCTTAAAATTAGAGGGATAATAGATGTTGTTATTTTAGATTATAAATTTTTATTATAATAGATTAATGATGTCATTATAATGTTTTAATAGTTTTGAAAATTTTAGCTTTTTGAAATGGTTTTGGATCGGAGAAGTTATTTTACGTATTTGGGAAAACTTGATTTAAATCCTATTATTCTTTAAAAAAAAACTATATCTGTATATATACAATTATTTAAATAAAAGTAGACTATTTTCACTAATCATATGAAGAAAAATTTATAAATGAATAAAATTATTATTAATATTTTTGATGTATTTATTTTAAAATAAATATTTTGTTGAACTATATAAATAAATGTGATTAAACTAAAATGATTAAATTAGAGTTTATTTAAATCAATATATTTATTATCTTTTATAATGAAATGACTTTTAAACTTCTATTTAAAACTATTATATCTATTAATGTTACTTATTAAAAGATAAAATGACATAAAACATAATAAATGAAACAAAAAAAAACTTAAATGAAACAAAAAAAAATTAAAATTAACAAAATGGATAGATGATGTGGCACAATTTTAGAATATGAATGATGATGTGGCATCCTAAGAAGAGATTATATTCTACTTTATATATATAGATCCTTAATATTCTTCCACTTTATATGCTTTTTCTAAAAAAAATGACACTTATTGATCCATGAGAAATGCTTGTTTTCTCTTTCCATTTCTTTTTTATTTTTAGATTATCAGAAAGTTTTGTGTCGAAACTCATAATTTTTTCATGTCTAGGACTAAGTTTTAGTATTCGTTTCGTCCTGTCTCAGATGTCAATCGATTTCTATGACTTGTAGGCTTTGTATACGATACTTTTATAATTGAGTTAACGACACTAGTTTTCACATGTGACGAACAATTATTCAGTTTTTTTTGTTTTGTTTTAGAATTATAATCTAACTTGAGTTAGGCTAGAAGAAGACTGATAATCTACGCTCTGCGCGGAGTAAAACTTTTATTATTTATTTAATTTTTTATAATTTAAAAATTAAACTAGAATAATATATTTTAGTTCACCAACTCTTTTTATAAAAATAAGTTGTTATGTTGACAATATAATAGGTTTTTTTCTTGTGTTGATAAGATATGCCATTAATTAAAATTTTAATATCCCTTATACCAAAATCTTAATATCTCATATTACTAATCAATCAAAAAAAATTAATTGATTGATTACTAATTAATTGTATTATTTAAAATATAAAGCAAATGCTAAAAAGATATAATGAATTTGAGATTTAATAACTAATTGATCGAGATCTTTAACTATAGTTTACTAAAAATGCTTCTCAATTAATTTATAGGAGATTGTGTAGTGCTTCTATTGTTTATTATTTTTTAATTAGATCCATATTAGCTCTCAAAAAAAAAATAGATCCATATTAAAAAGTTTCAAAAAACATCTTATAAATTATCACTCTATATAAAGACGTATATGTTTGATTTATTTTCACCCGGCCCGTATAGCTCAGTGGTAGAGCGTCAGTCTTGTAAACTGAAGGTCCATAGTTCGATCCTACGTGTGGGCACCTTTTGCAGAAATAATTAAATTAACTGTTTTTTTTTTGTTAAATTGTTACAGCAGGCTTCGATTCCTTTCTCGAGCAGTTGATGCTAATATGTAGTTCTGGTTTGTCACAAGGACAGAGAATTGAGAGCTATCTATCTCTGTACAAGAAACCAAACTCGTTGTCTTCACAAGAATCCAAGCTCGAGCTGTATATGATTAGCCTAAGAGAGNTTATTTTAATTAGTTTTTTGAAAATTAACTAATCATACATAAATTTTACTAATTTGACGTTTCATTCTATACATATTTTTATTAAAGTATGGTATTTTTAACAACTTAATTTTACTTATTTATACATTAAGTTTACTTATTTATCTTTTTATTAGATGTTAAGATTTAGAAACTTATATTTTTCTTTATAAATTTAGTTCTAGGATAGTGATGGAGCGGAAGCTACTACAGATAGAACTAGATCCGTTGATTCTGAAAATACCCGGAAACTAGGGTTTGTGAATACTCTTCATAGTGGTTTATCAAAACCTCTTTTAGGAAATCTCCTTTTTATTAATTCATCAAAGTCTGAATAATACAATAAGCCTAAACGGCTATTTATATAAAAACCATAAAACCCTAATTTCCTTAGAATATTCTAGAAACTAAATAATAATTAATATGATAATTAAAATACAATTTATTCATCATTATCATAAATCTACGCTGCATCAGGTCTCACCGGCCAAGAAAGATTCGTCCTCGAATCTTCAACAGGTTTTTCCACATCGGTTTAATGTATTCTTGTCGATGATATCTTGTTTTACCACTAACCGAAATCTGCACTAAATCTGCACAAACCGATTTTATGCAAACCGAATCTGCACCGATTTTGCACGAACCGAAATCTTCACAGATCTCTTCCTCTCTAGACTTCGACCACCATCGATTCTGTCCGAAATTTGCACGAGTCGGAGTCTTCACGAAACTTGCAGAAATCTGACAAAACCCGATATTCGCACGAACCTGATAATGCACGCTTTTCGCACAAACCGGATTCTGCACAAAATCGAATTCCAAACCAATCTGAAAACGCACGGATCTCGCACGCGCCAGATTTTCAAACGAACCTTCTGTGAAGATAAAATCGATAACAAGAACATCATCTTCATAGACGTCGTAGATTGGATCGCCATAGATCTCTATGTAGATCTCTTGGCTCTCTTCTCTCTCGACAAAAGGACTTTCGTCCTCGAAAGTGTAGATGCAACTACTCACCATGATTTCCAGAACCGAACCTTGATTAAGAAATCAAAGTACTGGCTCTGATACCAACTGATGGAGCGGAAGCTACTACAGATAGAAATAGATCCGTTGATTCTGAGAATACCCGAAAACTAGGGTTTGTGAATACTCTTCACAGTGGTTTATCAAAACCTCTTTTAGGAAATCTCCTTTTTATTAATTCATCAAAGTCTGAATAATACAATAAGCCTAAACGACTATTTATATAAAAACCATAAAACCCTAATTTCCTTAGAATATTCTAGAAACTAAATAATAATTAATATGATAATTAAAATACAATTTATTCATCATTATCATAAATCTACGCTGCATCAGGTCTCGCCGGCCAAGAAAGATTCGTCCTCGAATCTTCAACCGGTTTTTCCACATCGGTTTAATGTATTCTTGTCGATGATATCTTGTTTTACCACTAACCGAAATCTGCACTAAATCTGCACAAACCGATTTTATGCAAACCGAATCTGCACCGATTTTGCACGAACCGAAATCTTCACAGATCTCTTCCTCTCTTGACTTCGACCACCATCGATTCTGTCCGAAATTTGCACGAGTCGGAGTCTTCACGAAACTTGCAGAAATCTGACAAAACCCGATATTCGCACGAACCTGATTATGCACGCTTTTCGCACAAACCGGATTCTGCACAAAATCGAATTCCAAACCAATCTGAAAACGCACGGATCTCGCACGCGCCAGATTTTCAAACGAACCTTCTGTGAAGATAAAATCGATAACAAGAACATCATCTTCATAGACGTCGTAGATTGGATCGCCATAGATCTCTCTGTAGATCTCTTGGCTCTCTTCTCTCTCGACAAAAGGACTTTCGTCCTCGAAAGTGTAGATGCAACTACTCACCATGATTTCCAGAACCGAACCTTGATTAAGAAATCAAAGTACTGGCTCTGATACCAACTGATGGAGCGGAAGCTACTACAGATAGAAGTAGATCCGTTGATTCTGAGAATACCCGAAAACTAGGGTTTGTGAATACTCTTCACAGTGGTTTATCAAAACCTCTTTTAGGAAATCTCCTTTTTATTAATTCATCAAAGTCTGAATAATACAATAAGCCTAAACGACTATTTATATGAAAACCATAAAACCCTAATTTCCTTAGAATATTCTAGAAACTAAATAATAATTAATATGATAATTAAAATACAATTTATTCATCATTATCATAAATCTACGCTGCATCACTTACCCTTTAATTGTTGAGATTATCGATTGAATTAGTGAAGTTTCTCTTGTTGATTAAGGGTTTGTGAGTGTGTTTAATTTTTGATTGTTTTAGAATAGAATCAGTTGACTGGAGCTTTCTAGTTAACACTAAGAAGAATCTATTTCCAAATCTCTCAATATATAAAATAATGGCCAAAGGAAATAACTGCACAAACACTATACATGGAAGTGGATTTCTAATATTCGAGCATCAAACAAAAGTAAGTTAGCCAGATAGACTATGATTCATTTATAACAAACCTCACAGGTCACTGGACATAGAATCAATAAAACACTAGAGATGCATTTCAACGGCGGTAGAAATCAACGAAGCTTAGTTGGAAGACTTAAGATGCAAATATGATTCCAGTAATCAAACCAGTCCTTTTTGTACACAGCTGCAAGGACAGAGCAGATATAAGAATCTGAGCAATGATATACCTCTACAAGAAACCATAACACTCTTGCTATCGGCAAAAATCTGACATTTAGGCCATGTTCGTTTCTGTAGTTAGATGCTATATCTGGATGCTGTATTAGACGCTGCATCTGGATGGTGCATTTAAACACTGTTTATTTTTTATTTTGATTTTTACATCTAGATATTGCATCTGAAAGCTATTATGTTCATTTTTGATTTTGCAACAGCATCTAGATGAAGCGTTTGAAATTAAATAAAACATTAAAAGTTATGAGAAAAACGTAGTTTTGCGGTTTTATGATTTTGATAGAAAAATGTGGTTTTACGGTTTTGGGGAGAAAACATGATTTTCTACTTTTGCAATTTTAGCGGAAATAGACGATTTTACGGTTTTCGCAGGAAAAAGCGATTTTGTGGATTTGTCGGATAAAACGAGATTTTACGGTTTAGCGGGAAAACACGATTTTTCGGTTTTGTCGGGGAACCGCGATTTTACAGTTTTCGCGGGAAAACATAATTTTATGGTTTTGGCGGGAAAACATAATTTTATGGTTTTGGCGGGAAAACGCGATTTTGCGGTTTTGACAGAAAACGAGATTTTGCGGTTTTGTCGGAAAAACGCGATTTTACGGTTTTGGCGGGAAAACACGATTTTGCGGTTTTGGCGGAAAAATGCGATTTTGCGGTTTTGTCGGGAAAACACGATTTTTTGCGGTTTTGTAGGGAAAACGCGATTTTGCGGTTTTGTTGGGAAAACTCGATTTTGCGGTTTTGGCTGGGAAAACGCGATTTTGCGGTTTTGGCGGGAAAGCGTGATTATGCGGTTTTGTCGGGAAAACATGATTATGTTGTTTTATCGGAAAACGTAATTTTACGATTTTGGCGGAAAAACGTGATTATGTGGTTTTAGGCGGGAAAATGTAATTTTACGATTTTGGCGGGAAAACGCGATTTCAAGATTTTGGTAAAAAATTACAATTTTGCAAGAAAATAATATTTTAATAATAAATATAAAATATTAGTATGTAATAAGAATAATAAATATAAATTTATTTAGGTTTATGTCATAAGAGATATTTTAGTCTTTTTGGTTTTTGAGATGCAAAATTTGCATCCAAACTCTACTTTTCCTAGCATCTCAAATATCCAGATTTTTTGGATTTTGCATCGAGATGCAGCATCCGGATGCTGGTTCTAAAATGTTCAAACGAACAACATTTGAGCATTTGCATCCAGATGTAGCATCTGGATGCAAAAACGAACATGCACTTACTAAGAGATTTCGAGAATAAGAAGACCCAATTTTCAACCTCCTAGACCAACGGAGATGGTATGGACAAGGTCTCTTGAGATTTTAAATTGAAATTGATATCACTATCAACATTCTAAAAACTGTAAATCTAGACAAAATTCTACAGCAAATCTCCGGCGAGTCTTCTGCGTTTCCTTGCCGAGTTTGGCAATCCGATTCCGGAGAACAAGAACAGAACGTGAGTCATGCTCGATCTCATCTGTGAGCTTGAAGGATATGCCAGATGAACAAGAGGGTTGATCGAATTCAACAAAAAATGGCAAGAGATGAAAAAACTGAACAGCCGTCAACCACCATCGGCTCCTCATGCATCACCGTACCCAAATCTAACCCTAAAAGAAGCAATCGCGGCCAATATAAACAGTGGAAAGCTTGTCTTCGAAAGAGAATCTTCGACATCCCACTCGGCGGAGGAAACACATCCACGACTATAGCCGATTTTGCTTCGTTTTTGGGCTACGCCGATAAATCCAATAACACGGCGATTATCTTAAACCACGCCCGCGGTGGCTCAAACTCGGCCAACCGTTTAATTGCTCCGATTTCTCCACATCGCCACGGTGAGACACCGCCGAGCGTTTTCTCGGACACCGAATCGTCTAATCGTCCGCGTTTTAAAAGTAAAAGGATGCATAGATTTTTATTTAATCTACGAATATTTAAAAATCAAATCTTTTATGCGATTGTTGAGATTTCTAAAAATCTAGTATAAAACAAGAATTAAAAATAGTTTTCTCAGTATTTATCAAAAAAAATTTATTAAAATATTAATATCAATATAACTTTATGCCTAAACCGCTTATTTTCAACAAGTCTTTGAAATAAAAAACTCTAAAACAATAAATAGTGATTATCTAAATATATAACTAAACAAAGATATTTGAAAAATATCTAGCTGCATCGCAGATTGTCCATTAGTTTTCCTATGGATCTCGGCCACATTTATCTTAATTTCCTTTACTTAGTGACCGAGAAGATTGAAACTGAAGATAATATATATTACTACATATAAATAATCAAAAAAATGTCTTTTTAAACTTCAAAAAGATCAAAACCGGTAAAGAGAGAAAATGATGCCATACAAACTCAAATTATAAATTAAAAAAATAAATAATAATAATGGGTAAAAGATTTCATCGGACAACAGTGCAAGTACAGCACCAACTCTGCCCAAAGCCAAATAAACATTTGTCAATTACAGAAAGAGATATTACCTAAAGTACCAAAATACCCCTCGGACTAACAAAAGCATCTCATAAAGACCCACGTGTCAATCATCTATTGCTTGCTCCAATACCACTTTGTTTCAACGCCCCACGATTCGTGGTTTATATCTGAGAGTCCGAGGATATTTAAAGCTCACGCGCTCGTGTCTACACATCGACTCTACTCGCTATTCACATGCTCCCAGAATCTTCTCCTTGCGATCTTAGCAAGTTACGAGGTCAAAGATTTTGACCAAATCAGACTTGCGCATATAAAAGCGAGTATGGAAGGTTTCTATACTCGCGGAAGTGGGGCTTTATTAAACTACTAATTGTAATAAAACCAGCAGTGGTTTTGTTCTTAATCCGCTCTCTTTGCCATATATACCCAAACTTAAAACACAGAAGACATATCTATTGAAGAAAAAAAAAAAAAAAAAAAAGAAGCTTCTCGTCGTCCTCTGCCTTGTTTCCTTTTATTGGAAAAACCCTAATCAAGTAAGTCAAATCTTCACGAGTACATATACATATCATTTCAATCCAAGAAAATAGGAGAAATCTAAAGTCAAGTTTGAATCAGGAAGATCATCTAGATTTAATCATTTTTCGACATTAACGATTTACATATTTCTTGATAAATTCTGATGCAGTTTAGATGGGGAGAGGGAAAATAGTTATAAGAAGGATCGATAATTCCACAAGTCGACAAGTGACTTTCTCAAAGAGAAGAAGTGGTTTGCTTAAGAAGGCTAAAGAGTTATCGATCCTTTGTGATGCAGAAGTAGGCGTTATCATATTTTCTAGTACCGGCAAGCTCTATGACTACGCAAGCAATTCAAGGTAAGCTTGTTAAATATATGAAAAAACTATCTTCTTCTCTCTTTTTGGGTGCTTTTCAATCCAATTTGTCTCTACCCTTTTCTTAGTACAAGTCGTGGAAGTGATTTTGCATTTGCCTTGCCTATTAGAGCAAGTCCAATAGAGAACTCAGGTTAATGTTTTAAACATATTTTAATATTAAATATAATATTAATTTAAGTTAAGAACTAAGACACCCAAAAAGTATCTTATTTTAAACATTGTTCTTAAAAATAAGACACCCAAATTATTTGTTTATTCAATTTTATTATTAAGAACCTTACTTAAGACATCTAAAAATGACCATTGGGGTTGACCGTAGATTCCTTACTTCTCTTCTTGTGGTTCCTTGAGCTCAATACATGTCTATGTAAACAAAACTGTCACTAATGATCATGTCTCATCTCTACACATTAGTTTCTAAATAGGGTTATAGTATATGTTATAACACGAAGAGCTGTTTTAGACGAATACTTTATATTTGATCCCAAAAAATAAGACAAATATTTGATATTTGTTTCCTCGTTTCTTTTTTTCTTTTTGGAACAAAACTTGTTTTCTTATCTTTGGACATTACTTGACCTTAGTATACTCTACATTTGTTACTTACTGATTTGAAGACAGACTATCACGGTAAACTTGCTTAGGTAAATATGGTTTGATTATGAGTACCTTTAACATAAATGATTTTATTTCACGCATAGATTACGACAAGTAAATTCTAATAACTTTGTTTCAAGAAGTGCATCAATAGAAATTGTTAGAGGTTCATTTCTTGCTAATTAAGTCTTCAGTTATAGTAAGAAACATAGATCAAACTTTTGACTTTTGCTTCTTCATCAATGGTGTAAAATTATTGGTTAACATTTTTTTATTGATTATAATAGTTTATTTTGAACTCTTTTTACATTTTAATTTATTTTCTAATTAAATATCACATATGAACGTGTGTTAAAATTAAATAAATTGGTTTGGAAAGTTTTTTTTTTGTCACAACCTCGCCTCCTAGAACGGTTTGGAAAGCCTATTTTGTGTTTTTTCATATTATATAAAAATAAATGCATTTGATTTTGTGTTTTATTCATTATATAGAAATTATATTGCACAACCTTATGTTAAGTATGTAATTAATGTTAGTAAATAAATTAAAATATGATTAAGACCATGCATTTTTGTGAATTTTCTCTTAAATAAAAATATGAAAATATGATGGAATGAAACCATTTGACTTGAAAAGAAAAAAATGAACAAATTTGTTAAAGGAAATATTTTTCATTCATTCTGTCACGAAAATGAATGAAATCAAACATTTTGTGTATATTTCAGATTTCATTCATTTATATTCAACTAGTTCCTCTTATCTTTAATTAACATTTAAAGCTAAAGTTGAATCAAAATCGTAGATATACCTCAAAAAACGCATCGCTAAGAAATTGGATTATTTTAAAATTTGTTGAAGTCTTAAGCTACTCTTACCATTTTAAGAAATTGGATTATTATAAATTTTATGTATAAGTCCACCAATATAGTCCATTTTCCATCATGGATTTTTCTATTATTGTTATGATAATCGATTGTATCAAATATATCTTTAAAATAAAAATGCAAAACATGTTATATTTGATCACATTAAAATCTAAAACACTGCTCCTACTTAACGTTTTAAGTAGCATACATTACAGTTATTATATATTACTATGTATGAACATGTTTTGTAGGTGCTTAAACAAATTTATTGGGATATGTATTTAAGCACTGGAATATTCAGTTCGAATTTTCACACACTGCTGAGTTACATGTTGCTGACCTAGTTTAGTAATTTTAATACGTAAATGTATATTCATATCATTGTTACTGTTTATTTGTTTTCGAATATGATAATTAGTATGAAAGGTATCATTGGGCGGTACAACAAAGTAAAAGAGGAGCAGCATCAACTACTGAATCATGCATCAGAGATTAAGGTATTTTTATTTTTTAATCATTTATTCTCTTTGTTTATTATAATTGATCTCATAAGGATTAGGGAATAAAATAGCACCTTTACAAATTTTAGGCATTTCAAAAATGATCAAAACGTTTCTTAATTTAACGAAGGATTTTCATAAATAGAATTTGGAAAATGTTTATAATATATAATACATAAAAGACAAGTATCTTAAATTTTATGTACATTGATGCTTACAAATGTTGTGCTATATTGAATCTTCTTCATATCAGTACAGTGAAGAGATAATTGCATAAGCTCTAATTCTTATTAAATATAAAAAGCAGAATAGTGTCGATAATTTTTTTTCATAAATAGTGTAGTTAATAAAAGCTCGCATTTTTAACTTTGGTTTACACGATCGGCTACAACGAGAAGCTCGCATGGACACCTAATTATCCTCATCTTAGGATCTTGATGTCATTTCAAGTTTTCAATATCAGAGTTTGAAGCTCTGTTTCACTTTTTCCTTTGTTTCAGTACTTTACCCCACTTCTATTATCATCAATAAAATTTCAGTCGTTAAAAATAAAAATAAATAATGTAGTTAAAAAAAAAAACAAATTTGTAATTTTGTGGTTGCAATCAGAATAACTAATTTTTTTTGGAATATCTGATTTCGGAAATTCATGAGTTGACACTATCCCAATTTAGGTTATCTAAACTATTTCTCCTCATTGTATGTCTCTTGATTTTACAACATGGACTAAATAAATCCATCTCTAAAATAATTAACATTTTTACATGCATCACACAACTTTTCCAAAATTAATTAGAATATTACAAACTTACCTCAAATCTACATAAATTTTTATGGTAACAAAAAATGTAAAAGGAATAGAATCCGATTATTTAAAATTTTATTTGATCAGATTTTAGTTTCAAAGTTTTTTTAATTTTCATTATTTCTATTAACAACAGAAAAAAAGAGACTTAAACCATACAGATGTTTAATTTTTATTTGTAATTTCCTTTTAAAATAAAGAAAAAATGATTTCGAGCTATACAAACTACTAGGTGATGTGTGCGAGCTATAAAATATTTTATGTGTTCAAAATATGATTAATATTGTATATTGAAGTTGATCTATTTGTATATAATTAATTAATTATTAATAATAACATTATATAAATATTTAATAATTAAAAAATAACGATATATCAAATGAAAATTTATATATTTCAATAAAAATTGGAGATAAAAAAGCCATTAACCAAGATTTTAAAATAATTTCTTAGATAAAAAAATGTAAATATGATAACTAAATAAACTGAAAATATTAAAACATATAATAATTTTTTTTAATTTTTATAGTTAGCCTGCACACATGTGCATGTAAAATTTTATTTTATAGACATAAAAAGTTGTAATATTTAAGTATTGATTATTTTTTAATATATTTTGTAAACGTTATATTTTTATACATATACATTTTTTATGTTTAACAACAATCACACAAACGTTTCATATTGTTTGGATCTTTTGAAACAGATTTATTTTATTTTTAGTTTATTTTTTCTACCGTTTATAATGACATATAATTGCAAAGTTATATTAAATAATAATTAAATTCTTATAATATGTCTTGAATATTATCTATACTATGCTTTTTTTTCTCCTTACACAATATAATCTTGTCAATATATATATTTTATGAATATATTTTTCCTTGACCTATTGCTAATTAAATCAAAATGAGTTTTACAATCTTTACTTATTCTAAGAGTGGGCAGATGGTTGGTCTGCACATTCGTGCGTACCAACCACCTCACCACCCTTATAACATATAGAGATTTAAAAAATAATATAAATTATTTAATAAAAAAAATAAAATTAGACTGTAATCGAGGTTAACAAAATGCATTTAATACAAGCTTGCATGCGACTTTGGTTTTTGCATAATCAATATTTATATTCACACGCATATTTGTGAAAAAATCAAAGTATTGATATCAACAATAGATGAAGAAACCACAAGATAATTCTCTATCTATATCTAATTCAATGATTCATGAATTCCCTTGAAACCCTAAACCTAACTATGAAACTACTCAGACATGGATGCAGAGAACAAACCAAGAGATGAAGAGAAATTCATAATCAATAAATAAGAAATCCAAAGGGGTTCAGAAATCTTCTCCAAAGACGCAGAAACTCGTCTCTCCAAGCTTACAAAGCACAAAACCCAAAAGTATCAATCGAATAGAAAGCATGGCCTAAACAATGGCCTAAAATAAGTAGAAATAGGTCTTTGGTCGTTTTGGGTCGAAAAAGGAAATTTGCCTGAAATCTGGTTAAATCTGGGTGTTTTCTAATTTTCAGCATCGGGCACTTTGAAGACTGATCTGGTCGATGGGGATACCCGATGGGGATTTCCAGCTTAATTTCAGCAGATGAAGGCGCAAGGTTTGGATTCTGGATTCTCCCATCGGTCACTTTTGTTACTGGATTGGCCGATGAGGATTTCCAGCTTAATTTCAAAGACGCATGGTTGTGGATTCTGGATTCTCCCATCAGCCACTTTTGGAACTGGCTTGCCCGATGTGGATGCCCGATGTAGATTTCCAGATTTCGACATTGCATATTTTCACCAAGATTAGTGTAACTTTTGCTCCACTTGTCCAATTGACTTCAAACCACCTCCAAATGACTTGTTATTTCTTCATGCACACTCAAAGACCTGAAATGACTCGATAAAGACCAAAACACTCGAAAAACTCTTTAAAACCATGGTTAAAATGCGTCAAAAATGCAATACATCAACTCCCCCAGACTTAGTCTTTTACTTGTCCTCAAGCAAACTACCAAGAATAGAGTCGAAGTTTGAAAACAGAAACTGACCAAATCTTTAGAACGCCACATTGACCAACACTCTTGAATCCATATACCACAGAGCCAACATTAGATAATATGTCAATGTACTTACCACAAGCTTAGCAATCTCCCAAATATGGTTCAAGCCCCTTAGAGAAATCTGAAACCTCCATTGTTGACCCCTTTAATCAATTAAGCGTGCAGTCTCATCAAGAGAGTATCGATCAAAGAACTTATAGATTCTTTCCCTTCCAAGCTCCTGAACACACATACAGTATTTGCACAGTCTCTCTTATTTTCACTTCCCTAGTCGATTTCTTCCTACTTTTTTAGGGTATCATTTTATTTTTTCTATCAACTTTCTTTTCTTTACTTTTTATAGCTCAAGAACGGTGCCACTCACTTTCGTTCCTTGTGAGGAGACGCTTTTATGAGTGTAGGCTCACCTTCCTAGTCCTTTTCACGAAACTCAGGCTGCCGTTCTTAAACTTAAGCATCATTATTCTCTTTTTCTTTTAGGGAAGATCAAAGAGAGACTGTAACAAACTTATCTTTAAAGTGCTGGAAGAGGAATCAGGTTCGATGTATACCAATCCCCAAGATGAGAAAATTAAGGTTCATTGGTGCGAGTCAACCCTGAATTTTCCAAACTCTTTAGTAACATGAACTTTCCCCGTTAGATTGATCTACTCACAGTGTTCTACCTAGTAAAATCTGCAATCAACTACTGTAACAATGGTCCTTCAAGTTTCAATGCAATGTGGTTAGTTCCAAGAAAAGCTCATAGTTCTAAACAAGGTTTTGACTCAGTAAAACAACTTAGTCTGACTCAAGAAAAACATAAAAATGACTCAAGAGAAACAAAAAGAAAATGGCATTAGTCACGGATGAGAATCCTCCCCCATACTTAAATCACACTGTCCCCAGTGTGAAGAAAGCGAGAAAAGGATGTTAAGGATGAAGAAACAGGTAAGGGGTGAGATAACTTACCTGTTTGTGGTCGAACGGGAGGTGAGGGTAGGTCTGATCCGTTTTTTTTTGCTTTCAATTTTTCGTTTTTTTTTTTAAAACACTTAAAACCAAAACTAAAAGTTAGAAAACTAAAGAAAAACGAAATATATACACTTACCAGTGGGTTGCCTCCCACTAAGCCTTTGTTTTAAGTCAGTAGCTTGACTTTAGAAGCCGGGATCAGTCAGGTGGACCATGAGAGCTTGTTTCAAAATAAGCTCCACATTCATACATAGATAGCTTCAAAACTCTGCTTAACAATCCGTTCACAGCATCTTGCTGTTTCTTCTTCATCTCAGGTGTAAGAATTGCTCTAAACTTGGAAAAAGGCTTTGGAATTCCTTTGCACTTCACCTTATATTCAATTGTGTTTCCATCACAGCTATGAGGTATCAAAGTCACTTGAGAATCTCCCTTTATCCTTTTGCTCTTCACTCTCCCATTCACTTTTTCAGTGGCATCCTTGGTGACCATGTGAGGATTTCCACTTATAACTTCATCAGCCTCACTCTTATCACAAGATTTCTCCTCAGGATCAACTACTAGCTTATCTCTTGTGACCACACTAATGCAAGAGACATGCATGGTAGATCCACTAGTAGGGATAGCCTTGTAGAAAACTCTTTTACAAATGTTAGAGAATGATATCCTCTTATTAGGCATATCTACAACCGCACCCATTGTGGCCATGAATGGTCTTCCAAGAATCAAAGCCATATCAGAGTTTTTATTCATCTCCACAACCTGAAAATCAGTGGGTACTAGACAATTTCCCACTTGAACAGGTAAGTCTAGAAAGGTACCATATGGAGTTGTGGTTGAAGAGTTGGCAATTTGAGTGTCATCTGAGGAGGGTTCATGTTAGCTATTCCCAACCTCTCTACGATATTCTTTGACATCAGATTCACACTAGACCCAGAATCACATAGAGATTGTTCAAAATCAATCACATAGAGATTGTTCAAAATCAACTCCTGCAATAGAGCATGA
Source organism: Alliaria petiolata (assembly GCA_020283515.1). Lineage (NCBI taxonomy): Eukaryota > Viridiplantae > Streptophyta > Magnoliopsida > Brassicales > Brassicaceae > Alliaria > Alliaria petiolata. The sequence continues at coordinate 12,375,613 of JAHZTW010000005.1, read as the reverse complement.
CACGGCAAACTGCCCAGGGTCTTCTACCTTAAGCAATCGCCTCAATGAGGGTGGTGTACTCCTTGCTTTTCTAAAGAGTTCCTCAATCTCTTGAAGACTCTCTCTGCATGAGCTAAAGAAATCACACAAGGGATAACTCTCCCAAGCTTCAACAAATGAGACTTCACGCGAGATCTTTCGCACCATCTTTAAAAACCAGCCAGCTTCTCTTCATTAATAGGCTTCCTAAGGTATTTGGATGGGGCTGGGTATGGTACCTTAGGAATGTATGGCGGTGGAGCTGTGTAAATGAACCTCTCATCTGAATCATCAACAATCTCAACAGTTTCTTGTGCATCCAACGTCTCCATTGGTTCCGGTGCAATCTCTATCACCTCTGGAATCATCACTGCATTACAATGAGCGTTGGGTTGCTCAACTCTTCCTGGAAGATTACCTTGTTGTCGCTTACTAGCTTCTGTGATCTGAGTAACTTGAGTTTCTAGCTTCTTCACATGAGCACTTACAAGTTTGTACTTGCTGTTGAGATCATTGTTCATGCTATCCACCTTGACATTTATCTCATTAGCAGACTGTTATTGGTTGAGCAGGAGCTGTTGCATAAGTACTTTGAGCTCGTCATTCGTAGAGCTCGCAGGAGCTTGGAATGGAGCTGGTGTTGTTGTCTGGCAGGTGTTAAAAGGTTGTTTCTCCTGAAATCCACCCTGAAATCTGTTCTGATCCTGAGTGAACCCTCTGTTTTGCACATACCCCTGTCCATTCACAAAGTTCACATCATGTTGCTCATCAGTCTCGTCTGTGCAAAGTTAACTGCATTTGCTCCATCTTCACAGAACTGCACACCTCTCTGATTTACTTTCAGCAATAGACTCACCTTTGCATTCAACTCATCAAACTTCTGCTATTCAACACTGCTGACACCTCTAGACCGATCATACTCTGAACATCAATTGTTAGAACTTGCAGCCAAGTTCTCTATCAATTGGTATGCTCCTGCGATGCTCTTGGTCATAAAGTCTCCATTGCTTGCATCATTAAGATTATGCTTGTAGTCCCAATCAACTCCATCATAGAAGATGGTTAGAAGCTGCTCATCTGAGTACCCATGATGAGGACACTCCCTGCGGTACTCTTTGAATCTATCCCAAGCCTCACAGAAAGACTCTCCTGAAAGCTGCTGGAAAGAAGTGATTTTGTTCCTCAACGAAGCTGTCTTGGACTTGGTGTAGAAGTGATCCAAGAAAGCAGCTCTGGATTCATCCCAACTTGTTAGTGATCTAGGAGGTAGTGACTTAGCCACCGCAACGCCTTATCTGCTAAGGAGAACGTGAAGAGTTTGCACTTGATGTAATCAGCAGGTACCCCATTCGACTTGGTGGTGCCGCAAATCTCTTCAAAGTTTTCTATGTGATCCATTGGGTTTTCAGCAGGCAACCCATGGAACACGTGCTACTTCACCAGAGCGATCATCTGTGGTTTGATCTCATAATCTGCCCTTTCAGGAGGGGATGGACAGATTGCAGCTCTGTTCTGGTAGAAGGTGTGAGGGGTATCTACATCCCCAATAGCACGTTGTTGTTGTTGCTGTAGTTACTGCTGTTGTTGTTGTTGCAGGAGGTGCTGCAACTGTTGTTGCACATTCCGAAGTTCTGCAGCTTGAGCAGCCTGAGTTTCAGCAAGTGCTTGGTTGTCTTGTACGTCTCCCATGATGACGCGATTAGACTTCTGTTTCCTGACCTTGTTGTTAGTTCTTTCTACCTTTGCGAGGTCTTGGTTGTTGAGATGAACGAGGTTGTCAGAGCCTTCACTTCTTCTCTGCATACACCTGATATATCATGGTTTTTACCCATTTTTAGACCATGATATAAGTCATTTTATAGAGTCTTTTGGTGTTTTTAGAGTGCTATTAGAGTCTTTACAGGTTCAGGTACAATTGGAGATAAATTGGAGATTTGGATGCATTTTGGAGCTTAATGGAATGAAGTCACGAATTGCAACACGATGAGTGTCGATCGACAACATTGGTGTCGATCGACACCAGCTTTTCCAATTTCCAGAATCGAGAAGTTTCCATATTTTGAAGAAAAGGAAATCTCTAAGACTTTTCCTAATCTTCCAAGGAATTGAAGATTCGTACCTAGGCCTATAAATATAGTTTTTTAGCCATTGTTTAGGCACATTCTCATACTTTAAGAATCATAGAAGTTTAGGTTTTTGGAGAGAAGAATTTGTCTCCTTTAGAGCAAATTTGGAACTCCTTTATTTCTTCTATTGATTTCTTTATTGCTTTTTATTCAAATAATGATTTCTGTTTCATTGATCATGTCTGAGTAGTTTGCTTGTTAGGTTTAGGGTTTTTCAAAGGTGATTATGAATTGTTAGGTTGAATTAAATTGTTAGGATAAAATCATTAGAGTTCTTCAGGATTTGTGTTTAATGCTGATTTTAGCTTCATGACTTAAAATCTGATCTTAGGTTAATTGGTAGACATGAGAGTGTTATTGATTGCCTGAACTAGTGTTAGATGAGCAAAATACCTATTCGCAAAGAGATTTGGTTTAGGATTTTGTGAACAATCGAACCTGAAATTAATGCTTGTCTAAATTGTTTGAATTCGCAAAGAGATTTGGTTTTCTGGAATTTAGGCATAGATAATCTTCGCAGCGAGAGTTGGTTGATTTTACATTAGTGTTTCGAGTTCAAGAACAGAGCTTAATAATTCCTAACATTCTGTCTAGACCTAAAATTTGGATCACCTGAGAATTTCCCTGAACCTAGCGTTTTGTCTCCTGAATTTACTAAGTCTTTAATTTACTGCTGTCTTACTTTTAATTATTTCTACTTAGCTTAATTCGAAATTAGAAAACTGCTGTGTGACTATTCCTTCTCTGTGGATTCGATAACCCCTTATACTACAATTGCTTTGCTGTGCACTTGCAGTAGTTTTATTAGGGTAAAACTAGACCCCTATCAACACCTGAAAGACACAAGAGAGAAAGATAAAAATTAGTGAATCTTAGACTAAATTCTAATTTTAGATTCGAAGGTAACACACTTGGAACTTGGCAATGGCGCCAAAAACTTGATATGCAGAGGTTTTAACCCTATAAAATAACTACTGCAAGTGCACAGCTATGTTGTAGTATTTAGGGATCGAATCCACAAGTTCCAAGAGTCACACTACGATTCTTTAGACCAAAATTAAGCTAAGACAATGATATGGTTTGTTGGTGCAATTTAAAAACGAAAATAGCAATTAAAAACAGTTAAAGATCAATTAAAGCAAGCGTTAGGTCAGGCAATTCGCAGGAATTCAGAGATCACAAATCAGATAATTATTCAGGGAAATATGAACCGTTCTAGAACTCAAAACACAATTGTATAATCAATCCACCGTCATGGTATCAATTACTTTGTCTAACAACCTAAGTATCTAAACTGTCTTTTGAACTTAGAATTCTATACAAGCATTAATTTCGAGTTTGATGTGTTCATAAAACGCCTTAACATCAGCTTTCGTTGGCTAATGACGTTTTGCTCATCTATGTTCTTTCAGGCTTTTAAACAAACACTTTTGATGCGTTAAACAACCTAANTCGTTGGCTAATGACGTTTTGCTCATCTATGTTCTTTCAGGCTTTTAAACAAACACTTTTGATGCGTTAAACAACCTAAGATCAGAAACTAGGTAGCTAATCAAATTTCAGCATTGAGATCAACAATAGATGAAGAAACCACAAGATAATTCCCTATCTATATCTAATTCAATGATTCATGAATTCCCTTGAAATCCTAAACTTAACTATGAAACTACTCATACATGGATGCAGAGAACAAGTCAGGAGATGAAGAGAAATTCATAATCAATAAATAAGAAATCCAAAGGGGTTCAGAAATCTTCTCTAAAGACGCAGAAACTCGTCTCTCCAAGCTTACAAAACACAAAACCCAAAAGTATGAATCAAATAGAAAGCGTGGCCTAAACGATGGCCTAAAATAAGTAGAAATAGGTCTTTGGTCGTTTTGGGTCGAAAAAAGGAAATTTGCCTGAAATCTGGTTAAATCTGGGTGTTTTCTGGTTTTTAGCATCGGGCACTTTGAAGGCTTATCTGGTCGATGGGGATGCCCGATGGGGATTTCCAGCTTAATTTCAAAGACGCATGGTTGTGGATTCTGAATTCTCCCATCAGCCACTTTTGGAACTGGTTTGCCGATGTGGATGCCCGATGTAGATTTCCAGCAGATTTCAACATTGCATATTTTCACCAAGATTAGTGTAACTTTTGCTCCACTTGTCCAATTGACTTCAAACCACCTCCAAATGATTATTATTTCTTCATGCACACTCAAAGACCTGAAATGACTCGATAAAGACCAAAACACTCGAAAAACTCTTTAAAATCATGGTTAGAATGCGTCAAAAACGCAATACATCACAATTCAAGAAAGACATGTCAAGAGAATTCGAGATGTCTTACCTTGGGAAGCTTACGTATTATCTTGGCATTGAAGTGATTCAAGGAGACGATGGAATCAAAATCAAACAAGAAGGATACGCAAAAGGAATCCTCTTGGACACCAAGATGGAAGCGTGTAACTTAACTCATGTGCCAATGGAGTCAAGCTTAAAGGTCTCTCAGGCAGAGGACGAACCGTAGATAAATGCAACGGAGTATAGAAGGACAATCGGCTGTCTAAGATACCTCCTTCATACAAGACCGGACTTGGCACTCACAGTTGGAGTTCTAAGTTGTTACATGCAAAGTCCGAGAGAGTCTCATGGGCAAGCCATCAAACACATATGAGGTACGTACAAGGAACCACCAATATGGGTTTATTTTTCAGGAAAGATGGGTCTAAAAGGATAATCAGATATAGTGATAGTAGTCACAATATCGATGTCGACGATGGAAGAAGTACCTCAGGTCACGTCTTCTATCTAGGCTCATCACCAATCACTTGGGCGTCGCAAAAACAAACTACCGTTGCATTGTCATCATGTGAAGCCGAGTTTATGGCAGCTATGGAAGCGGCGAAGCAAGCTATATGGCTTAAAGAAATGTTGAAAGAAATCCAGAGTATAGAAGAGAAGACCATACTAAGGATCGACAACAAGTCAGCCATTGCTCTAACCAAGAATCCGGTGTTTCACGGAAGGAGTAAACACATTCTCAAGAAGTATCACTTCATACGGGAATGCGTGGAAAACGAGCAGATCGAAGTGGAGCATGTACCTGGCGTGGAACAGAAGGCTGACATCCTCACTAAGCCATTAGCAAGGATCAAGTTCAAGGAAATGAGAAACCTCATCGGATTTCAAGCGATCGAGTCTACCAAAGTTCAAGTTGGAACTAAGGGAGAAAATGTTGGATAAATTCCTAACTTGAAAAGGAAATCATCTCTTAAGGAGTAGTTTAAAAAGATAGACATAATAGGAAAAGGAAGTTTTCTATTTTGTACTTAGGAAAAGGAAAGAGTAGTTTCCATTCCTAATAGAATTAGGAGAAACTAAGTTCTATAAAGAGCTATGGAGGTTGTTCCATAGACTCAAGACAAGAGGTTTAGTTTTGAGAAGTTTCTAAATCTAATAAGGAAGAGTAGTTCTTTATATTTCTTGTTAGCTTAATCGCTTTGATTAGGAAGCCGTTAAATACATTTGGGAAGGCTTTGCTAACTGAAATTTAGGAAGCCGTTAGACACATTTATAAAGACTTTCCTAAATTTAATGAATTTTAGGTAGTCGTCGTTAGACACATTTATGAAGACTTTCTTAACTTTAATAAATGCTATTTATTAAAAAGTGAGCGTATAAGGCTATTTTTTAAAAATAAACTTTTTGTATATTTAAGAAAATTTTCCTTAAAAATATTCTTGTAATTGTTTTTATAATTTGCATTCACAAGATAAAAATAAATTTTGAAGTATGCGCAAAATTAGAAGAAAGCAAATAAAAAATGGTAGAGTTAGTACATTTTTAACTTTCAAGTTATTTTAATCAGACAAATATAATTTTGTGTTAAGTATGAAAATTGCTCTTTTAAAAATTAATATTTTTTTAAGAATAAGAAACATTATATATCAAACTGGTAATAATAATTTAATTGTATTTTATAAAATTTTCCTTATAACAAATTTCAGAGACGGTGGCGCCCATAGGAATTGCGCGTGCAACGCCAACGTTGCATAGTTTTGACACAAGCTAGACTTGTTAAACCACATGCCATAGTTTTTCTTTTCTTTATATTTAGCTTTTTGAGAATTCCCGTCTAATCAATCCAGCGGCTCCCACAGAAAACTACTCTCCTCCATCATTTAATTTTTTGCATGTCTATCTGTCCCATAACAATTATTGATATATTAACACTTACATAAGCAATATCCAAAATCCAGATTGAAAATAATTACAAGCTTATCAAATTATTTGTTGCTTCGAAGATTTTTTGAGCCATCAGCAGCAATGCTCATACTCTCACACCCTATATTTCGCCACAAAACAACGACAAATCAGTCTCCGTCGTCGCCAGCCGTTAAGTCGATGCGTGTTTCCGATTTTTTTTTGCCGTGGAGGTCATCGGACGGTGAAGATTCGGCTACACTTGAAAAGCGTTTCCAAGAAGCTCTTGAACTTAGCTGCTGGTAATTTATGCAAAGTGTGGTGGTAATGGGTTTATTGATAGCTTTCATGTAATTGAGTCTTTAATTATTGTCATGAAAATGAAAATTATGTAAAGTTAATGGTTGAGTATGTAAAAAAATCAAATGATAGAAACTATACTACAAGAAAACATGAGATTTGCAACGAAGATTTACGAGGAAAATATTTCGTAGTAAATTAACGTCGAATTTACGATGAATTTAGGAGTAAATCTAAAATCATCATAAATTCGTCGGAAATAGGAAGAAAAAAAAAACGTTGTTAAATCGTCGTAAATACGAACGGATTTACGAGAAATTAACGAGGAAATAATATTTCGTCGCTAATTCCTCGTAAATTAGCGACGAATTAACAACGAAATAAATTTGTCGCACATTTCTCGTAAATTTATTGTTAATTAACATCAAATTAACGAGGAAATAAAATCGAAGGCATTTAACGAAGAATTAAAGAGGAAAATAGGTGAAAAAGAAGAAGAGGACTCATATGTATCTGAAATGATGATAGGGCTGAAGAAGAAGAGGAGGCAGATGAGTTTGACAAAAGTGACGAACCCAATGAAGAAGACACATATGTATCTGAAAATAACTCGAATGAGTGATATCGATGTAATGAGCGCTATAATTTGTAATTTAAACTAATTAATACAATATTATTATATGAATTTCAATCCAACTTGTTTTTCAAATTCAATTAAAGATAGTAGAATTAAAAAAGAAATATATAAACAGATGATTACAAATATTTTTAAAAAATAAATGTTTGACATTCGTTAAGGCACTTCCCACCAATGGATCGAGCTGAATTTTGTACACGAGCTAGATCTTTGAGTTAGCTCTCATTTGGAAGTTGTTTGAAGTCGATCCAATGGTGTGATATGAAGTTATGCTAGTTTTCGTGAAGACTGTACAAATAGGGTATTGAAATTCGTCCCAAATTCGTCCTAAATAAATATCTTATACTGTACCGAGAAGTATCGCATTCGCTGAGGCACTTCACACCGATGGATCGAGCTGAAATTTAGGTACTAACTGGATCACTGAGTTAGCTTTCATTTGGAAGTGGTTTGAAGTCGATCCAACGGTGCGATATGTAGTTATACTAGTTTTCGTGAAGACTATCCAAACTGTGTATTGGTCCTAAATTCCTCCCAAATTCGTCCTAAATCTATACCCTATACCCTAAACTCCGATCACTTCAGTTTAATCTTTTTGGTTATACCTTTTTAATTGTATATTTGTTGAATTTTAATAAACTTATAAACCAAATGCTTACGATTCATGGGTTCTCTATAAATTCAAGTGATAACGTTTAGTAAGAACGATAGTTGTTCTTAATCACTATGAAATTTTGAATGAATGTTACGGAATAGTTAGTTTTATATATCTTTGATAATTTTTTCTTATACTTCAAACATATGAATGTCAATATTAGTTTTAGAATTGAACAAGCTAAGACATTCGAGAGGTTTGAATTAGTTAAGGGTATACATTTAGGACGAATTTAGGAATTCGTCCCAAATTCGTCCTAAATCAATACCCTAGAAGTTTGACATTACTTGAGGCACTTTTCACCGATGGATCGAGCTGAATTTTGGATACAAACTAGATATTTGCGTTAGCTTTCATTTATATGTGGTTTTAAATAGATCAAACGGTGCGATATGTAGTTATGCTAGTTTTCGTGAAGACCATCCAAACGGTGTATTGGTTTATGACGAATTTGGTAGGAATTTAGGATTTCGTCCCAAATTCGTCGCTAATTTTGCGAGGAATTTGGGACGAAATCCTAAATTCCTCCCAAATTCGTCCTAAATCTATATCCTATACCCTAAACTCGGATCACTTCGGTTTAATCTTTTTGGTTATACCTTCTAAATGTATACTTGTTGAATTTTAATAAAATTATAAACCAAATCCTTACGATTCGTGGGTTCTCTATAAATTCGAGTGATAACGTTTAGTAAGAACGATAGTTGTTCTTAACCACTATAAACTTTTAAATAAATGTAACAAAATAGTTAGTTTTATATATCTTTGATATTTGTTTCTTATACTACAAACATATAAATGTCAACATTAGTTCTCGAATTGAACAAGGTAAGACATTCAATAGGTTTGAATTAGTTTAGGGTATAAAGTATGTCCCGAATTCGTCCTAAATTCGTCGTAAGATGGTTCCTCGCAAATTCGTTGGTAATTTACGAGGAAGTTACGACGAATACCTCCCAAATTCGACGTAAAACGGAAGAACAAATAGATTCCCACCCGCGGGAATGAAAATTCTTAAATTTTTAATTTACTACGAATTAGCCACGATTCGTCACAAATTCGTCGTAAATTACCAACGAATTTGTGACGAATATAAATCATATATATAACCCTTGAGCTTTCCCCTTCTTCCTCACATCTCTCAAACCCCAAATCAATCTTACTTCTCTCTCTCTCTCACTACTCGGATCTTTCTCTGCTTCCACCAAAAACTCAAAGATATGGATCTTAAATTTTTTTTTTTTTTTAGTTAGGTTTACAATATTTATACACTTTTGAATATCATTAGGATATCATAATATTTTGAATTTTTAGAATCGGATGATTTAAATAATTTTTATTTTCAGAAATGGTTAATTTTAATTATTAACTATATTGACCGAACAACGGCCAGAATCATAACATCTAGTTTAGTTTATTTGAATTGGATCTCTCACAATTGATTATACAATAGATTAGTTTATTTGAATTTTTAATTAAAAATAATTTAAAGATTTATGTATTTCTATATATAATTTTTTTTTTGGGTACTAATCCTCGTTATTTCGTCGCTATGAGAAAATATAATTTACAAGGAAATTACTACGAAATTCTTTTTTGCAACGAATTTAGGACGAAATCTTTTGCTTCGATTTTACAACGAAATTATTTTTACCACGAATTAGCGACGATTCTTTCTCCCCAATTAGCCACGAATTTGCAACGAATTTTGTCCCTCTCAAGTTTACGAAGAATTCCCGACGAATATTTTAACGACGATTTTACGACGAATATTGGGACTCCCAATATTAGCGACGAATTCCCGACGATTTTACGTTTGCGACGATCGATTACCGACGATTCAATATTCGGCCCAAATTCGTAGCAAACTCCGATTTGGGACGAATTTGCCACGAATATGTCCCTCTTAAAACTTATGTTTTCTTGTAGTGATCGATCTGCCTCATCACCAAATGATCATTGTAGGAATTGCTTAAACTAGCTGTTGATCAAAACAGTAGTGGTAATGCTGTGTGGTGGGGGGATTAGAACTGTAGATAAAGTTGTCAAGAAAATGTGATTGATAACTTTTATTGAAGATTCGAGTTTGAATGTAACTAGATTAGCACTAGAAACTAATCCAAGAAAGGGCCACTCAACTTGATGTGGTTTTAACGAAAAACAAAGAGGTAAAATATAGATTGTGAAGAACAAAAATAAACTGTTAATATATACAATGGTTTCAACTTTCAACATCCTATTTTTTACATTTAACATTACACATCATCTTCTCTTTCTTCCACCTAATAATTCAACATTCACCCAATTTTTGACTCTGTAATTGTTTTAATAAAATTCAACACCATAACCTACTATTTTTATATAGTATTCTTAATTATTTTTTAATTTTTTGTTTTGTATCCAAATCAAATAAAAGAAGTTTCTATTTATAGAATTTTAATACAAAAACATAAAAAGATATATTAATTTACTATGAAATAATTAATTTCAAATACTTAGGATAAAAAAAATATCAAGAATTTAAACAGCTAATAATTTTTAAGTTTCAACATGCCCAAAAGATTAAACATAATTGAATCCACATCATATTAAACACTCTTTTCAACATTCTCATTGTATCAATTTAACTGTTGAGTTGAGTTTTCAACATCCCCATTGTACATAGTCTAAGAATCAGAAGCTCATTGGTCTATATTTTAGATTAAAAAGAACAAAAACAAAAGGTTAAGAATAAAGACCGAAAAGTCTTACCGGCTTAACACTTAAGAATCAGGAGCTCATTGGTCTCTCTTATAAGCATCGTCATAATTTTGCTCCGTGAAGAAGGATGATCGTGAAGAAGGTAAGACTTAATTTTGGAAATCCGAGTTTTTTTTGGGGGATAAATTACTAAATTTAATGAATAAAAAATCATTTATTAAAGTCGAGAGAAGAAAAAACTATCCTTTATGAGTGGAAAACAAGTATTATTGGATGCCCCTCGCAAACAACAACCATTGAGCGATTAAAATCCAAAACAAAGATGCAATCATTGTCTTCGAGGATATTCTTATTATTTGGAGTCCTCTTACTAGCAATATTTACAGACCATATTCTTTAAGGTGGCTATTCACAAAATCAGAAAAGTACACGGTAAAGTTAGAATACCGATGGAGCAGGAACGTACAGACCCATGCATGGAAGGTGAAATATCCCCCCTCCCCCCCAAAAAAAATATGATATTTACTATGGCAAGCTATTCCGGGATGTCTTTCTGTTTAAACTAATTTGCGATCTTGTGGTATCAATTGTGATTCACATTGTGTACGGTGTGTTACACATGCAAAATCCATTAATCATGCATTATTTTCAATGTCCATTGGCGTTACATACTTGTGCGATATCTCTGATCCCCACGCCACCAAGTATGTTCCCTATAAAATTTATTTTCTCTAATGTTAGTTATCTGTTATGGGTCTCTCGAACGATAATCAGATGAGCGACTATCCTTAGATTATTTGGTATATATGAAAAGCTTATAATGATAAGGTATATTCAAATGTCGATAAAAATCCACATGAGATTATTAAGTAAGCGGAGAGTAAGACACAAATTTGGTTCTCGGCACAATATAGTGATCAGAGCACATATCCACATGTTCATGCCCAAAACTCGCCCCCACAAATTATGATGGATTTATGGTGTCATATAGATGGATCTTGTAAAGAGTGAGGTCTTCTCCGGTTGAGGTTGGTATTGTTTTAAAGAAGGTAACAATGAGGTTTTTTATGGCCCGAAAATCTACGCATGAGTCTTTCTGTAACGATCCGGGCCCGGCCCATTTGAATAAGTTTAAATGGATTGATTTGGCTACCTATATCATCAAAGTGCACTTACCTTTTCAGGTTACTTACCCTAAGAGAACTCCAGAGTTAAGCGTGCTTATGCTGGAGTAGGACTAGGATGGGTGACCTTCCGCGAAGTTCTCTGCGGAACTGTGTGAGTGAGGTCAAAACACGGGAAAAGGTCACGTGGAAGGGCCACCTCTGAGAGTGAGACAATGTATTGTGTCTACGTAGCGATTGGACATAAACGCTCGGCTGTGGATACGGTTCATAGAAGGGTATGATCAACTCGTTGATTGTTGGTAATAGATAGAATCCCCATAAAAATACCACTAGATCGAGCACCAGTGATTTCGTATCCGGTCAAAATCTTTCTTCAGCACATTTTTGATGATTTGAGTTGCTTGTAGCCGGTCTGCCGGTCGATAAGCAGCAGTTACGGGACGAGAGCTAAGCTAGCCAGCTGCGAACCAAGCAAATGCGTAGATTGATTGCAAGAACAAGTAAATCAGTCGGTCGGTCTACCGAGAAAAATAACGCACCGATCGTCGGACATAGGCGGGGGCTCACAGACCGGGAGAGGTGTGGGGCCTCGCCGGTAGTGGCGGTCGGGGTGTTACAAGTGGTATCATAGTCAAGGGAAACTGGTACTGTCCCATGAGATTGTCTTGGGGTTTGGGGGTTAGGACTCACACCAGCGGGATCAGAATTCGGGGACGAATTCCCGTTTAGTGGGGGGGGGGAGAATTATAACGACCTGGGCCGGTCCATTTGAATAAGTTTAAATGGATTGATTGCCTACCTATGTCATCAAAGTGCACTTACCTTTTCCGGTCACTTACCACAAGAGAACTTCATAGTTAAGCGTGCTTATGCTGGACTAGTACTAGGATGGGTGGCCTTCCGAGAAGTCCTCTGCGGAACCGTGTGAGTGAGGCCAAAACACGGGAAAAGGTCACGTGGTGATTGCAGGGACAAGTAAATCAGTCGTTCGGGCCATCGAGAAAATTAACGCACCGACCGTCGGACAGGGGCGGGGGCACAGCCCTGACAGAGGTGTGGGGCCTCGCTGGTAGGGGCGATCGGGGTGTTACACTTTCTCCCCTACATGCAGAATTAGAGGCACTTATATGGGCGATGCATTGCATGATTGTGGATCACAAAGGAGGTAGCTTTTGCAGGAGATTGTTCCAAAGTGCTAAAAATGGTATCTAAATCAGAGAAGTGATATGTGTTCTCACTACATTTGGAAGAAATCGCGAAGAGCAAGGAGGCTTTTGCATTCTTCTCAATTTCGTATATCCCATGCGCAAAGAATATAAAGGCAGACGAGTTAGCATGTAGCGCTCGAGACTACCTTTACCATATCATAAACTTAGTATTCTCCGATTTGGATTTTTAAACAGTTCTAGGTATCGAGACTGTTGATAAAAAAAAGGATTCAATCTTTGTGTTGGTAAACAAATTCTCTAAAAAAGCACTTTTAATCTTTTGTGTCAAAATGAATGATGCCACTTATACCGTCAATCTAATTTTCAAAGAAATAGTTCGCTTACATGGGATTTCGAAAATAATTTTTTTCTGACTGTATCACAGAGTTCCTCAACCAATTTTGGAAGATGTTTCAGAAAAAGTTAGGTAGAAAGCTATTGTTTTCAACATATTGTCGTTTTCAAACAAATGGACAAATTAAAATAGTGAATCGTACTCTCTCAACACTACTTAGAGCCAGTATTGGAAATATCTTGAAGAACTAGATGGATTGCCCGCCATATGTGAAGTTTGCATACAATCGAGCAACACATTCAACCATGAAACCTACATTTGAAGTTGTATTTGGATTTAACTCAATCACACCTTTAAATTTGTCTCCATTTCCCCAAGTTGAATTATGTGAGCCTAGATGGAATAAAAAGGCTGAAATCATGAAAAACTTTACCAAGAAGTCAGAGAGAACATAAGACATAGTCCTGTGAGAAGTAAACTAACAAGAGTATGAAGAAAGCGGTGTTTGAACAAAGAGAATGTGTGTGGTTACACACGAGACATCATATTTCCCCCACAAAAGGAGTTTAAAGTTAGCACGAAAAGGAGAAAATCCTTTCAAAGTGGTGGAAAGAAATAGTCCTCTTGCTGACAGTAGTCATTGACAATGCATAGGTTTGGACATGCCTTGTGAGTTTAACATATTTACTAATTTCAATATTATTGACTTATGACAGTTTTAATGGAGGCTATGATGGAGTTGCAGTACAAGAACCAGAGAGAAGAGTATCAAACCGAACCCGAGTTCCGAACCGGAGATACGCACAGTAATTTGTTCTCTTTTAATTAGTTATGTCTTTGAGTTTCTAGCTGAGTCAATAAGAAGAATGGGTCTTCCTATTGTTTAGGAATCCACTTCTTCCATTTTCCCATAATTGTAGGAGCAGAGGCTCCAACGTTGTTTCAATTCTTTATAAATGAGTGAAAGCCAAAAAAGAGGCAATACCAATTGCCCAAAAAGTATCATGTTTTTATTTTCTCTGCAACAATGTTTACTTGCTTTGTTTTCTAAAGCTTTAACTAAAATCATCGCTATTAATTAGTATCAGAGCACTTGTGCTCGATCCAATTTTTCTTTTTTTTTCTCTTTTTTCACTACACCAAAATCATTCCATCCAAAAACACAAAAAACTGTTAGCCTTGACACCACCAACGTCAATGGCTAATACAAAAGATAGGATTGACGAACTCAAGAAGGGGATGGGGTTGATCACGGACGATTTGCAGAAGCTGCAGAACTGTATTGGGGATAAACTTCGTGCTATGGAAGAGGCTGCTGCAGAGAAGTTTCGACGAATGGAGGACTCACAAAAATCACTGGAGGATTCTATAAGGAGGATGATGGAGATGATGTCGCAAAATCATCAAAGCACATCAAGTGATTCACGAGGACACCAACGACCTGAATTCATTCCACCAGTGAGAAGGAGAGACGAGGGGGCTCATCCAATCGCCGCACCGGCTAATTTCAATCGACACATCAGTCTTGACTGCCCACGGTTTGACAGATGAGATCCCATAGAATGGCTGAGCAAACTGAAGCATTATTTTGCCTTTCATGAGATACCCATGGAGCAGAGAGTTAGCTTTGCGTCGTATCATCTTAAGGGCCGAAGCAAACGTCTGGTGGAAGGTCTCAGGCAGCTGTTTGGACAGCAATTTCCGCCTAATCCAATGGTTGGGCAGATGCCAGGTGTTGCTGCGGCGCAGGCACCGCCACCACCCCTGATAGATTCCGTGGCAGAGCACCAAGCCAAACATCCACGGATGATTCGGATGAGGACGAGCAGCATGTAACAGAGCAGGTCATGGACGGTACGAGTGAGGTTCATCGNGTGGAGAGGAAGTGGAGTGTAGCTTCGGGGTAAACCGGGCAGTCCATCCTTGATAAGCAAGCAAGGCCAATGTCCTTAAGTAACTCCCCAAATCCTTCTAGCAGACCCATCCTTTGCAAAAGAACTCTGCTTGCAAACTTGGTTGGCTCAAAACGCAACCTTTCCAACCTCTTCCTTGTTTTCTTTTCTTCCTTTGTCCACTTGGCCGTTGGTTCCACCACTTGTTGCGCTTCCTCAAGAGTTGCCAATTCTCTTCCTCTCTTTCCTCTTGTTGCCATAGCGCCTGAAATTCAGATTCTCAAAAGGGAGAGTGAGTGTAGGTGACGATTGGAAGAGAGAGATATAGGAAGACAAGAGAGAGGATCCCTTAAATATAAGCCTTAGATTTTCTTGAAATATTTTTAATATAAAGATAATTTGAGAAAAGGGAGATTTTTGTAGATAATATCAAATCAAGGAAATTTTCCTAATGTCTAATTATTTCTAAAAATTCCCAAATCTCTAGCAAATATCATTCAACCAATTCAAAGGAAGATATTTTGAAAATAAAATTTGAAATTCAAAAATCCGAAAATACCTTGAAATGTGACGAAAATAAAATGCTCTTGCCTCTTAAAAACCAAAACCTACACACTCTCTCTCTATTTTCGAAAAGTTTAAGTTGCAAGTATGTGAATGGAGAGTGTGGAAAGGGGGTTTTATAAAGAAAAATCTTTGGACTTATTCAACAAGTGGATTTTGAAATTTGTGGTCAAGGCACAGTTCCTCATGTCAAGGAAGACCAGCCTTGACTAAATTTCAAATTTAAAAATGAGAGGGAAGAAGAAAGAAGGGGGAAAATTTGAATTTACCTCGGCATGAGATCGAGTCAGAATGGTCGATCTGGACCTCGATCTCATGCCCGATTTGTCTGCGATCGAGCGCTACTCTCGATTCTGTGGTTGATTTGGCGAGGATCGAGTGACGCGATCGATCTACCAGTCATTCTTAGCTCGAAGATCGAGTGGTCCTAGTCGATTCGCACCTCGATCTTAGATGCGTGTCAATGCATGGGTGTCTCGTCCTCTCGGAATCGACTAGCTGACCCGATCTTCGACTCGATCTTGATGATATTGAGTGAAGTCATTCGATCACGGACTCTATCCAGTAACGATCGAGTCAGGGTTAATCGATCTATCACACGATCTTCTGCCTAAGCTTCTCCCTTCTCAGCCTTTTTAAATCCCAATGGCGAGATTCATGTACCCTACCTCCTTGCACCTGAACAACTAAACTTAAAAGCATAAAATTCAAACAGAAATAAATCAAAAATATGTACAATGATAGTCATGGGAATGCCTCCCAAGTGCGCTTGTTTAACGTCGTCTAGCTCGACTTTACTTGGTTAGGCAATAGGTGGATCTTGGAGAAGCAGTGTGGTGCTCTCCTTACTGCATTGACTTGCCATGTATGGCTTGACTCTATGCCCATTCACGGTGAAGCTCTCTCCTCCTGTGCCTATCAAAGTGACTGCCCCATACGGCAACACTTCCTTTATCTCGAACGGACCACACCACCTAGACTTTAGCTTCCCGGGAAACAGCTTCAGCCTTGATGATATAAGAACTTGGGCTCAATCTGCTTCAAGTATGAACCTCCTTAGACGAGAAACTCGAGCCTAAGTAGATTTGATAGAGATCGCCAATGGAGATGGAAGCGGGGTTGAATCAAAGGCCGAGAAGCTCAAGGCTTGAGATTCTATGGATTGATGGACGTGTTGGGGATGGTCTGAAGTGTACCACATAGGCTGTGAAAGGCCAATGATAAAACACAAAGGGTTCTTTAAGCTTTGGAGGTACTGGTCTCGACAAGGCTTAGAGAGAAACAGATTTGCCAGAAATCTTAAGGTTAGAAGAACTGCCGATTTTATTGATAATGAAAAGGTGGAAATACACGGCTGTGAGAGGGAACCTTATAAATGGTTCGAACAGCTTTGCCCTTCTAGGGGACTTGAAGCAAATACATTGAATGCAAAACGTGAAAAAGGAAAAGAAATGCTTGGCAAAACAAGTGCCTTAACTACTGAACCGAAATGAAATCAAAAGGAAAACAAAGAAGGAAAAACAAAGGATTGTTAGTCAAAACCATATTGAAATGAATTTAAAGCTTACCTTAGATAGCTTGGCGTGGTTTGACTATGAATGTAGACAGCCTTCAAGCTTCTGGTTCTTGTAGTGAAACCGTGAAGAGATTAGCATGGGCTTGTCTTGATATCATAGGCCATTCGCTTAGCTTGATTGGACTTGGTTTCTTTGCCCCTTCCATTTCTTCACAAAGCCCACTCTAATGTAACTCTTGTGGCTTCTCTTGATCAGCTTCTTGAATGACTTGTGCAATGGCTTGATCATACTTGTGCTGTAGAGCTCGTGCCCTCTGTCTAGTTATAGCTCCCGTGTGCGCGGCAGGTAGCTCCACTTCTTGAGTCTCTTGGAATTGTGGTTCAGTCAAGTCTGGTTCTGCTTGGATGTCCACATCACTTGAGTTGTAAAGTAGCACCAGACTTCCCGCTTTCAGCTCCTTAAGCACCAGTTTCTTGTCATGAAAGGCCTTAGTCCTTTCCTTGTATATCTTGGCACTTTCATACGCATCCATCCTCAACTCATCCATCTCGTTGAGTTGCACAAGTCTTTTTTCTTGGGCTGTCTTTAGATCGAAGTTTAACTGCTTTACAGCCCAAAGAGCCATGTGCTCTAACTCCACAGGGAGGTGGCAACTCTTACCATAAATGAGATTGAAAGGCGTTGTTCCAATGGGAGTTTTGTAAGCGGTTCTATAGGCCCAAAGAGCTTCGTCAAGCTTACTAGCCCAATCCTTTCTAGTTACACCCGCTGTCCTCTCTAGGATGGTCTTGATTTGCCGGTTTGATACCTCTACTTGCCCACTAGTTTGAGGGTGATATGGTGTGGCTACCTTGTGTCTAACTACATGCTTCCTCAAAATATTTTCAAAAACCTTATTGATAAAGTGGCTTCCACCATCACTTATCACTACCCTCGGAACTCCAAATCTAGGAAAGATTATTGTCTTGAAGAGCTTAATAACTACCTTGGCGTCGTTTGTAGGACTTGCTATAGCTTCTACCCACTTGGAAACATAGTCCACAGCCACCAAGATATATTTGTTTCCATAGGAAGAAGGGAAAGGTCCCATGAAGTCAATTCTCCAAGCGTCAAAGACTTCTACTTCGAAGATAGGCACTTGTGGCATCTCATTTATCTTGGTAATATTCCCAGCCCTTTGGCAAGCTTCACATGACTTTGTGAACTCGTGTGCATCCTTGAAAAGTGTAGGCCACCAAAACCCATCTTGTAGAACCTTTGTGGCTGTCTTGAAAGATGCAAAATGCCCTCCAACTGTCATACCGTGGCAATGGAGTAGAATATCTCTAGCTTCTTCTCTTGTGACACATCTTCGGAATAAGCTATCATTGCATCTTTTGTATAGATAAGGGTCGTCCCAAAAGTAGTGGGATATGTCTCTCATGAATTTCTTCTTATGGTAGTTGTCCAAGTGTGTAGGCTCTTCCCCACATACCAAGAAATTAACGATATCCGCATACCATGGAAGCTCTTCCTTCAAATTCAAAACTTCCTCAAACTTCTCCTCTAGCCTTGCACAAACCTTAGTGTTAACCACCATAAGCTGCTCCTCAGGGAGTGTATCATCCATGGGCAAGACATTATCAACCCTCATCCTTGATAAATGATCCGCTACACCGTTTTCTATGCCCTTCTTGTCCTTAATCTCCATATCAAACTCTTGCAAGAGAAGTATCCACCTTAGGAGTCTCGGTTTGGTATCCTTCTTGGAGTATATGTACCTTAACGTTGCATGGTCTGTGTACACAATCACTTTAGAACCCACCAAATACGATCTAAACTTCTCAAAAGCGAATACCACGGCTAGAAGCTCTTTCTCGGTGGTTGCATACTTTACTTGCGTGTCATCCAAGGTACGGCTTGCATAGTAGAAGACATGCAACTTCTTGTCTCTCCTCTGACCTAACACAGCGCCTACAGCATAGTCACTTGCATCGCACATGATCTCAAAGGGTAGCTCCCAATCCGGAGCTTGCACTATAGGCGCGGTGAC
>JAHZTW010000005.1:12343441-12355609 GCA_020283515.1 Alliaria petiolata | reverse complement strand
ATCATTGATGGTGGGAGTTGCACTAATGTTGCTAGTGATGTGCTTGTCAGGAAACTCGGATTAGAAACCAGACCGCATCCGAGACCATTCAAGCTTGAATGACTGAATGAAGACGGTGTTCAGCACGTCAAAGAGCAAGTCACGGTACCAATCACCATTGGCCGATACCAAGATGAGATCATATGCAACGTTTTGCCTATGGATGCCAGCCATATACTTTTAGGACAGCCTTGGCATTTCGACAAAAAGGCTGTGCATGATGGCTACACCAATCGGCATGTGTTCGATCATCAAGGCAAGAAGATCACTCTCATTCCTTTGTCTCCATCCGAAGTTCACCAGGATCAGCTGCAACTTAGACAGAGCCGTGAGCTTGAGAAACAACAGGAAGCAGCTAAGGCACCGGTCAAAAGGTCCAACTTCTTTATAAAACCAAGTCAGGTAAAGAAAACTTTGTTTTCCAAACCTTCTCTCATTTTGCTTGTGTTTAAAGAATCACTAATGGCCACTAACCATACACCGGAGCTGCCGAGTGAACTTAAGCCATTGATGAACAGGTTTCAGGATGTGTTCCCGGAAGAAACCCCGAGTGGATTGCCACCTATCCGTGGGATAGAACACCAAATCGATCTAGTACCCGGAGCGACTCTTCCAAACCGTCTCGCTTACCGTACCAATCATGTAGAAACCAAGGAGTTACAAAAACAAGCTGAAGGCAAACATGTGAAGCCACTTATTCTTCTAAGGAGGTCCTTAAAGGCTAAGTGTTCTCTACTCTCTTTTCAATCTGATCTTGTGCTTGAAAATAAAAAGATTTGTGAAGAACTTACATGTTTAGAACCGGTGAAACCGAGTAGCAATGTTTCTGTTTCACAGGAAGAAAACTCACAAGAAGAAGCACAAAGGAATGTGAGATTGATTAGTGACGTGGAGCATCAAACCATCTTTGTACCAGAACCAATTCAAAAGTCATTCTCTTATGACTATCCAAAGCACTGTAAGGAAATTGATTTGGTTAGGAAAGAGCCTAGTTTGTTTGTTCTCATTTCTTCTCAAGATGAAAAACAATTTGGTTTAGAAAATATAAAAGAGATTTGTATTTAAAAACATGTTTTTGATAGCATAATTCAATCTTGTGAAAAGTTTAAATCTGAAAAGCTTTTTGTGCCAAATTGTTTTCTGTTTGATGATATGCTTGATAAGTTGCATGGTTTATGTGTGATTTTAAGATTGATTTCTTGAGTAGTTATCATAAGACTCGAATAAAAAAGAGTTATGAGTGGAAAACTGTTTTTAAAACAAAACATGGTTTACTTGAAAGGTTAGTAATGTCATTTGACTTAGCTAATGTTCCTAGTAAATTGATGAGGTTTTTGAATCATGTTTTGATTCCATTCACTGGAATTGTTGTTGTTGACTATTTGAATGACATTATGGTCTATAGCAAACACTTAGATGAACATGCTGAATATTTGAAACTTGTTTTAGATGTTCTAAGTGAAGGAAAGACGTTTGCTTTGAAAGGGATAACATGTTGCATATATAATTTCATATTTCTAGTCTTTGTTGTGAGTGCAAAGGATATGCAAGCTGAAGAAATGAAAGTTCCTAGACAAAAAACGTGGAAACACTTGTGGTTAATGGATTTTGATGTTTATCATAAGAACTTGAATCCTGTTTCGAACTATCCAAGAAAAGAGGAGCTGTTTGAATATGTCTTTGGCATATATGATTTTGTTTCTCTAGTTTTTGTGAAAGTACATGATAAGCAGGTTAAGGATTCTGCTACAAGAGCAATGAAGACTCACGTTTTTGCTAAGCAAGACAGACTCAAGGATCAGATCCAAATGAAAGCAAGCAAAGAGAACTGGAAATACCTAAGGAAAACGATTTCAACCACCCAAGGAAGTTCCCTTCCAACTCATTACTTCACTTATGATCATTTGATTGTTTGCTGGAATTTTTTCTTCATATCTAACTTGTTTCTTCTTGATATAGGTACCTTAGATTTGAGGACAAATCCTTTTCAAGAGGAGGGGAATGATAGATTCCGTGGCAGAGCACCAAGCCAAACATCCACGGATGATTCGGATGAGGACGAGCAGCATGTAACAGAGCAGGTCATGGACGGTACGAGTGAGGTTNGGGTGATTAGCTAGTCTTTCTAACATTTGGTCAATGAAGGGTAGAGGGAAGTGGTCTTTCCTAGTGGCTTTGTTCAGTTTTCGATAATCAATACACATTCTATGACCCGTGATGATCCTAGATGGTATCAATTCATCAATTTCGTTTTTTATAACCGTGATACCACCCTTTTTTGGCACCACATGAACAGGGAAAATCCATGTGCTATCGCTTATAGGGTATATCACGTTAGCTTCTAAAAGTTTTAGGATTTCTTTCTTAATAACATTCTTCAAATTCGGGTTCAAACGTCTTTGATGTTCAATTGATGAGGTGTTTTCATCATCCAAATGAATCATGTGAGTGCAAAGCATAGGAGAAAGGCCCTTGATGTCCCCTAGGGAGTATCCAATGGCTCTCCTATACTTTCTCAACTCTCTTAGGAGTGAGTTCAACTCATCATCACTCAGGTTTTCGTTTACAATTACCGGGTAAGTTTCATTAGGTCCTAAGAAAACGTACCTTAGCCCATTTGGAAGCTGCTTGAGGTCCACCTTTGGGGCTAGCAGCTCGCTCCAGTCGTCCTCTAGACTCGCCTTAAGGTTGCTGCCCTCTCTTGCTTCCCTTGAACCCGAATCATGCACCCTCAAACTACCCTCTTCATCCGTTTGTACCGCAGAGATCATTTCGACGTGTCGATCTCCCTGTCGATCTTGCCTGGCTCGAGCGCACGTATCGATTCCTCCCTCGATCTTTCCCTGAGATCGAATCAGATAGTCGATTTCTCGATCGATCTCTAGGTACTCGGCCTTATCTTCGTTCGCGATCTTGCGAGAATCAAGCAAGCGAACATATTCTTCAGTTTGTTCACTTAGGTAGCCATACTCTCCACACTCCTTAGTCAGGGCCAGCCGTAAATGATCCTCTTGCTCCAACTCTTCAAGCAATTCATCGGCCAATGCATCCAAAGCTTCTATGTAGAAGAGTTGTCCATCGATGGTTGGTTTCTTCAAGACCTTATTGATGTCAAAGTTCAGCTTGATATCCTTCCCCAAATGCAGAGAGATCTTTCCCTTTTTCACATCTATTACCGCTCCAGCAGTGGCTAAGAATGGCCTGCCAAGGATTAGAGGGTCCTTGGGCTCTTCATCCATCTCCAACACCACAAAGTCGGTTGGGACTATCACGTTGCTGATGTTTACGGGAAGGTCTTCAAGCATACCAACTGGGAGTCTCACACTTCGGTCGGCTAATATCATAGATATTCTACACTCCCTGAACTTGGTAAAGCCTAGCTTTTTGGCAATGGAGTGTGGCATAAGATTGATACTCGCCCCGAGATCACACAAACAGTTGTCAAACTTCAAGGCGCCTAGAGCGCAGGGTATGGTGAATGAGCCTGGATCTCCTAGCTTCTTTGGAGCTATCTCTTTGTGTATGATTGCACTGCACTCCTGACTCAATACTAACACTTCACCCTCGCCTTCTTCAACATTCTTGGCAAGCGTATCCTTTAAGAATTTTGCATACTTCGGCATCATAGCTAAACAATCAACCAATGGTAGCTTCAGCTCTACGTTTCTCAAATGCTTTTCAAAAAAGGCTTTCTGCTTCTCAATCAGCTGCTTCTTGAAACGTCCAGGAAGGGAAGCTTGGGCTTGTATGGTGGAGGAATGAAAGCTTGTTCCTCCCTGCTAACTTCCTCAACCTTTTTCTCCAAAACCGCTTCTTTCCCTTTCCTTGGCCTTTCAATGTAGACATTGTCAAAGGTGATCTCTTGATCATTCTCCCCCTCTTAAACCACAATGTCCTCATTGTCCTTTACTCCAGACCGTGGTGCTATATCCTTTCCACTCCTTAGAGTTATAGCAATGGCACACTCCTTCGGATTTGTTTCACTCTTCCCGGGTAAGCTAACTTGGCCGCTAGAAGAGGCTTTTCCTTTCTCCAACTGACGAAGCCTGTTGTTGATGTTGGTTATCTGTGTAGATACCTCAGTGAGAGATGAATCTAGCTNTTACTTCCAAACGCAGCAAACCTCCTAAGATCCATGGTTAAGGGTTACTTCCTCGGTTCTGTGGAGTGGAGAATACCAAGAGATTTCCGCATCTCTTGACGGTCTCATTCGATCCACCATCTATCCATCTATCCAACCTATCTGACGCACCAACAAAGAGCATAATCCATCCAAGGGTTCCATTAGCCCCCGCCTGCACCACCGGCTCAAGATCCGAGGGATGACTATTTGAGAGTTTTGAAGCTGATAAGGGGATTGGTAAACGTAACCTTTAGTGGTGGGGAAGACCCAATCGTTGCCCATAATTGGAGGAAGCAGCTGGAGCGAAACTTTGCTTCTGTCCGTTGCCCGGTGGAGTATCAGATGGAGTTAGCCACGAGTTTTCTGCTGGATGAGGCTCAGAATTGGTGGGAAGGGGTTGTAAGAGGAGCCCCGATGGGTTATGTGGTTCCATGGAGCACTTTCCGAGATGAGTTTAACAGGAAGTATTTTCCGCAGGAGGCTATGGATGAGCTAGCAACGGAATTCATGACATTGTCCCAAGGAAACCGGTCGGTAAGGGAGTATACACGAGAGTTCAGCAGGCTTAAGATGTTCACAGAGAGGGAAATGAATGAGCAATCCCAGATCAAGCGGTTCATGACGGGTTTGAGGTTGGACATCCGCAAGATCTGTCAGATTCGGGACTATGATAACCTTGTTGACCTGGTGGAAAGAGCTTCCATGACGGAGCAGAATATTTAGGATGAGAACAAGTTGGGTAAGAGTGCTCCTCAGAAGATCAACAGGGCGACAGAACCGCAGAGGCAGCAAGTGGATAACAGGGTTACTACATTTGGTCGGTCGTGGACTAAGTGCGGAAAATATCATAATGGACCGTGCATGAGTTTTTCTGGATTGTGTTTTAACTGCGGACAGCCCGGTCACACCAGGGTGACTTGCACCAAGTTTATGGGTAATTGTAACCTGTGCGGGAAGATAGGTCATCGTGCGAGGGACTGCAGAGTGAGGCCACATGGTCAGGTCCAGGGAAATCAAAACCGAGGACAGTTGCCCCCACCTCCAAAAAGGCAGGCAATAGCTCCACGTGTGTATGCTGCTGGAGCCCAGGATGGCGCAGAACCGATTGCGGGTAAGTTTCAATTATTATCGTTCTTTTAATTGAAATTTCTTGTTAAAAAAAAATAAAAGAGTCAGTCTTTTTGTGAGTTTTGTGAAGTCGCTTAGCAAGTATAAAAGTCGTGTAGGGTCGATTTCCGTTGGAGAAGTGGCTGCTTATACATTGTTCGATACCGGAGCTACACATAGTTTTGTGAGCCCAGAATTGACAAAGTGTTGGCACTTTAAGGGAGAAGTCCTCAACAAGGCGTTGAATGTTGAGACTGCGGGAGTAGAACCAGTGAAGTCTTCCGCAACCTTCAAGGACGTTCCAATAATTATAGAAGGAGTAGAGTTACATGGAAATCTCGTAGAAATGAGGCTGAAGCGTTATGACGTGATCTTAGGAATGGATTGGCTAACGCAACATCGAGCATCGCTGGATTGCCCAAAAACACGAGTTACATTTGACAGACCGGAAGGGAGAATAGTTTACCAAGGGATCAAGGTTCACAACGGAGTCCCCATCATCTCCATGATCCACGCGGAGGAGTTGATTAGTAAAGGAAATGAGGCTTATTTGGCTACAATCTCCATGGTGGGAAAAAAGGCGGAGAAGGAATTGGATTCTATACCAGTGGTGTCAGGATACGCGGACATATTTGAACCACTAAAAGGACCGCCACCGTCACGAGGGGACGCATTCACCATTGAATTAGAACACGCGACAGCGCCTGTATCTAGAGCGCCACATCGCCTGGCACCCGCAGAAATGGCGGAGTTGAAAAGCAGTTGGAGGATTTATCGGATAAAGGATTTATTCGCCCGAGCAGTTCACCGTGGGGTGCACCAGTTCTGTTTGTGAAAAAGAAAGACGGGAGTTTTCGACTATGTATCGACTACCGTGGTCTGAACAAAGTGACCATTAAGAATAAGTACCCGCTACCACGAATTGATGAGTTGTTAGATCAATTACAAGGAGCATCGTGGTTCTCAAAGATCGACTTAGCGTCGGGGTACCATCAGATTTCAATTGCTGAGGAGGATGTTCGGAAAACGGCTTTTCGAACGCGGTACGGTCACTACGAGTTTGTGGTAATGCCGTTTGGATTGACTAACGCGCCGGCAGCTTTTATGAAGTTGATGAACAATGTGTTTAGAGAGTACTTGGATAAGTGCGTGATTGTTTTAATCGACGACATTCTCATCTATTCGAAGAGTAAAAAAGAGCATGATTGGCATCTACGAGTGATACTGAATAAGTTTAGGGAGCAGAGGTTGTTGATAACAAGCTTTTTATGCAGGTTAATCAAAACCTTAGCATGCTCATGTCATTGCAATACTTAAGGGTCAATCCAAATTTGGGGTTGAACAATACCAAGAATACACAAGCTTTTNAGGCTTTTCCTTTCTCCAACTGACGAAGCCTGTTGTTGATGTTGGTTATCTGTGTAGATACCTCAGTGAGAGATGAATCTAGCTTGTTGTTCATATCAACAAACTTCTGATTGTGAGATGCTTGCCCTTGTAGAAGTTGTTGGAACATAGCTTGTACCGGATCTTGTGGTGGAGCTTGCACTTGCTGCTGTTGAGGGGCAAAACCTGGTGGATAGCTCTTGTTCCCTTGCTGCTGTTGACCTTGGAAGTTGCCCTGCCTTGGCCCTTGATATCCACTGTTCTGCACGAAACCTCCTTTGTTGAAAGGAACAAACTGTTTTCCTTGTGTAGGAGGGTAGACTTGGTCCTTTGGGTTTTCCACATTGGTGCTTCGGTATGAGAGGTTGTTATTGCCTTGGAACCTCTGCACATAGCCTTGTGGCTTGTTGTAGTCTATCCAGTTTGCTTCTTCAAACTCTTCTTGAGTTCCTTCCTCAAACACATTCAAGCCTTCTTCAACAAAATGAACATGTTTCTGATTTTGGTGCATCATTTTGTCGATCTTTTCATGAAGGGACTTGAGTTCCTTTTTGTGGGAATCCAGCTCTGTACCCCTTGGTGCTCGGTCGTAGTCTTCAGAGTAGTTACCATCACTTAGTGCCAAGTTCTCTATCAACTCCATGCCTTCGGTTACCTCTTGTCCCAAGAAGTTCCCTTTGCTTGCGGTATCAGGTAGCAAGCGAATTTTTGGCAATGCACCTCGGTAGATTGTGCTGAGGAGGGTCTCTTCTGTGAAACCGTGGTGAGGACAAGCTATGGTATAGTCTTTGAATCGCTCCATTGCCTCACTGAAGGTTTCATTCTGCCTTTGGGCAAAACCGCTAATCTCGCTTCTAAGTCTTGCTGTCCGTGTGGAGGAGAAAAACTTGGTCAGGAAGGCTTTCTTGCAGTCAGCCCATGAAGTTATAGTGCCTTGTGGAAGAGTCTTCTCCCAATGGCGAGCCTTGTCCCCAAGAGAGAAAGGGAACAACCGAAGATTGAAGCTATCTTCGGATATGCCATTGATCTTGATCATCCCGCAAACTTGTTCAAAGTTATCCATGTGCTCTAGGGGATCCTCCAATGCAAGACCGTGGAACTTTCTGTTCTGAACCATTGAGATGAAGCCTGGCTTGATTTCAAAGTTGTTGTTTTGAACAGCCGGCGGTGTGATACCAAATCTATTGGTGTGAGTGTTTGGTGCATCACCCGCACCAATGATTCTAGGCATCCTCTGAGCGTGGTGAGGGTTTCCATTGCCCCTACCATCGGGAGCATGTTGTGGTCGAGCCTCTTGCTGGTCTTAATCAGCCATGACTTGCTCAACAATAGCCGGTTGCTCTGTTTCCTCACAAACTTGCTCTTGTTCTTTCTCTCTTCTTAACCGTGCACTCCCAAGTAGATGAATGTTGTCCAAGGGCTGTAACAGATTGTTGTCACCTCTAGAACGCAGGTTCATATACCTGAGATTACAAGTAGCAACAAAGAGAAATCAGTATCAACAAAGTAAAAAGAAAGAAAAACTTAGTCTCCACTAAACTTGAAATCCTAATAGGTTCAAACACAACCAAAACTTGGCAACGGCGCCATTTGATAACAAGCTTTTTAGGCAGGTTAATCAAAACCTTAGCATCCTCATGTCATTGCAATACTTAAGGGTCAATCCAAATTTGGGGTTGAACAATACCAAGAATACACAAGCTTTTTGTGAATCTAAGTGAAATCCGAATAATTGGGGGTAAATCCGAAATAAAATGATTGCAACTACAGAAATACTTAGAAAACTATTTTAAAATCCCAGGAGGGATGTCTACTAGATAGCTAAAGACTTCTAAGAATTTTAAACAAGCAACTACTAGTTTTAGAAAATCGAAATCTAAGATGTGACAAAACAGAGAAAATCTAGCTAGGGAAAAGGATTTTAAAAAACTAGAAATAAAAATCTAATGACTTCTAAATTTTACCAGGATGCGAAACAAACTACTGAGGGATTTCTAAAATACTAGCTAATGTAAAAACACTACTTTATGAATTTTTAAAACTATTAAGCAAGAAAAAGACTACTAAATGATTTTTAAGCTAAAAGATCAAGACTTTGAACTAAAAAAAATTGAATTTGTGTTTTTAAAAGCTAAGGGAGGAATTTTGTTTGGGGATCATGTTTAAAGGGGTTCAAGTTCGAGTCTTTGGATTTTATAAAAATGGATCTACTCATTTCTTATGAGCTTTCTCTAAACCTTGAGAAGCTAATCTAGTTTTACCCATGGTTTGTGGTGTAAAACCTTTTCTCACCCCTTCCTCCTAACCCAATGATCGTGGTGGAAAGAAGAGGCCAGAAACGTGATGCTTAGATCTCAAACAATGGTCTTACTAACCCCCCTCGCATCTATGATGTGTAGGAAGGGATGGGTTAGTATCTTGGACTTGGTTTTAAGGGATTCCCTAGAATTTTCTAGGAACAGGAAATCCCTGGAATCAAAGAGGTCTTTCTCAAGATCCTCTTGCCTTAAACCCCCAAATACAAGAAGAGATTTTTATTAAAAACTAAAGGAAACCAAAGCTCAAACCATTAAACCCCCTTAATCACCCAAACACAAAACCAAGGAGGATTACTCACTCCTCATGATCGAACCACTCACAAACATAAGTTTTGAGAGATTCAACATGTTCGAAATAAGATAAGGGAAGAGTTAAGCAATAAAAACTGGAAATACTTAGATTGAAATCAAGAACTACAATGTTTTTCTCAAAGAAGAAAACTTAGAACATCAAAACTAGAGAGAATTTGGTGGCTAGACCTAAAAGAGAAAGATGACAATGAGAATATTCGCTTGATGGTCCCCAAAAGGATGAGATTAGCTGTCTTCTCTCAAAAGTGGTCCCCCACAAAATTACAAAAAGCAAAAAGCAAAAGCAAGAGGATAAGGCTGCGCCTGGGTGTCAGAGATCGAGCTCGGCAGTCGATCTCTTGGCTCGATTTGGACTTGGTCGATGTGCGTGCTGGATTTCACACAACGATTTATCTGTTAAAAAAATAAAGAGGACGCAAAGATTCTAAGTAAGAAAACCGAAACAGAGATCCAAAGATGGCGATTTTATTAGAGTTGTTGTGATAAGCTTTTTAGGGTACAAGTGTCNTGTCTACTAGATAGCTAAAGACTTCTAAGAATTTTAAACAAGCAACTACTAGTTTTAGAAAATCGAAATCTAAGATGTGACAAAACAGAGAAAATCTAGCTAAGGAAAAGGATTTTTAAAAACTAGAAATAAAACTCTAATGACTTCTAAATTTTACCAGGATGCGAAACAAACTACTGAGGGATTTCTAAAATACTAGCTAATGCAAAAACACTACTTTATGTATTTTTAAAACTATTAAGCAAGAAAAAGACTACTAAATGATTTTTAAGCTAAAAGATCAAGACTTTGAACTAAAGGAAATTGATTTTGTGTTTTTAAAAGCTAAGGGAGGAATTGTGTTTGGGGATCATGTTTAAAGGGGTTCAAGTTCGAGTCTTTGGATTTTATAAAAATGAATCTACTCATTTCTTATGAGCTTTCTCTAGACCTTGAGAAACTAGCCTAGTTTTACCCATGGTTTGTGGTGTAAAACCTTTTCTCACCCCTTCCTCCTAACCCATTGATCGTGGTGGAAAGAAGAGGCCAGAAACGTGATGCTTAGATCTCAAACAATGGTCTTACTAACCCCCCTCACATCTATGGTGTGTAGGAAGGAATGGGTTAGTATCTTGGACTTGGTTTTAAGGGATTCCCTAGAACTTTCTAGGAACAGGAAATCCCTGGAATCAAAGAGGTCTTTCTCAAGATCCTCTTGCTTTAAACCCCCAAATCCAAGAAGAGATTTTTATTAAAAACTAAAGGAAACCAAAGCTCAAACCATTAAACCCCCTTAATCACCCCAAACACAAAACCAAGGAGGATTACTCACTCCTCATGATCGAACCACTCACAAACATAAGTTTTGAGAGATTCAACATGTTTGAAATAAGCTAAGGGAAGAGTTAAGCAATAAAAACTGGAAATACTTAGATTGAAATCAAGAACTACAATGTTTTTCTCAAAGAAGAAAGTTTAGAACATCAGAACTAGAGAGAATTTGGTGGCTAGACCTAAAAGAGAAAGATGACAATGAGAATATTCGCTTGATGATTCCCAAAAGGATGGGATTAGCTGTCTTCTCTCAAAAGTGGTCCCCCACAAAATTACAAAAAGCAAAAAGCAAAAGCAAGAGGATAAGGCTGCGCCTGGGTGTCAGAGATCGAGCTCGGCAGTCGATCTCTTGGCTCGATTTGGACTTGGTCGAGTAACTTGGTCGATCCTCCTACTCGATCTCCTTGTCGTCCACACGAATGCTCTGCCTCGGTCGATCTTCCTACTCGATCTCCCGACTGATCTGGTTGACTACTCGATTGTCCACTCGAATGCTCTGCCTCGGTCGATCTTCCTACTCGATCTCCCGACTGATCGGGTTGGCTACTCGATCGTCCACTCGATCTCGTCTAGATCAAGTCCTTTGGTTCGATCTGCTGCTCGATATCGGCTCCATTCTCCCTGTGCGAGTTCTTCTTGATGCTTCCACGAACTCCTAAGCTATCCTCTCGAACATTCCTCAAACTCCAGCATAGATTCCAAAGCTCCAAGTACCAAACAACCTGAAAAGTATGCAATTATGCAAGAAACTATGCAAATGCTAATGCAAGGAGTTCTAGGACCTAAAATGTTGTAAATGATGCAAACTAGGCTATAATGCAGGATTTATAGATGAAAACCTATCCTAAATGCAAGCTAATTATGCGAAATATGAGAGTATATCAACTCCCCCAAACTTGCCTTTTTGCTTGCCCTCAAGCAAACAAAGACTAATAAGGGAGAGAGGTTTGAAGGTGGGAGCTCAACATCCAAGATTGTAAACAATAATAATCAACTCAACATCCTAGTTCTTAGTTCTAAAGTGCAGGTGAATTGTTCTACTTAGTAAGACTTAGCCATGCCCATTTTAACATTCATTTGCACTAAGATTTCAATCAAAACAAGCCTCCCTATCAAACCAACTCTTTAACATTCATTAAGCTTGTAACCGTGAATCATGACATTGCAAGGAAAGTAAATTCATTTGGCTTAGGGACTGGGTTTTGAGATAAGAATGATCTCAATTCATCCGGTTTTGCGTTTAAGTAAGGGTGACACTCAAGAAAGATTGAACCATATGCATAATGCTAAAGGTAAGAAACAAGTGATGCATACAAGCATAGACTTTCATCTACCCGAAGTGCTATCAATGATCCTATACCCCTCTCATTTATCTTTTTGCTCACTCAACCCTCTAGCATCTACCCTTTCCCAAGGCTTTTTATGCCTTGCTAAAACCTTTTGAATTGCAAATACATTTCTTTCTTTTAAAGCTCTAAGGGGAACTTCTTTAACTTAGGTGAATGGAGTAGTCTACATAACAATTTAGCTCTCCTTGTTTTTCCCTAGGCAGCCTTGTCTTT
>JAHZTW010000005.1:12232567-12337123 GCA_020283515.1 Alliaria petiolata | reverse complement strand
CTAAGCCTAAAGCTAACCTCAAGATGCAAGGCTAGAATCTACATGAAAACCTATACTTGTCGTCCCAAACCCAACACTTTATGCTAGGTTCAATCGAAATAAAGGCCTCACAAGGAATCACACAAGAACAATTGGCTTCAAAGGAGGTAAGGTTTGGTAGGGGTTCTACTTGAGCTAGCAAGAGTGTGGCAAAGTGAGTAAGAAAGCTCAAGTATTTTAATCCATGAATTCACTTTCAATGGAAGCATGATAATTAAAAGTCCAAATTCGGTTTAAATAATTAGAGTTGGCTATCAATTTCAAGACCCATTTCAACCAAAATTCAGTGGCAAGTGAGGTGGTCCAAGCATGGTTCTTCCTAAATTTCAAATGTATTCACAAGCATTAGAGAACTACTAACTAGGGTGTTAAATTGATTACAAAAGTCTAACAATCTACAAGGATTTTTGCTCATCATTGCTCCCTATGCATATGCAAACATCCTAAATGTTAAAATTCTAGACTCAATCCTAAAATGTAAATGCAAGCTACATGAATTTTTTTGAAAATTTTTCAAATTTTTCTGATTTTTATTTTTTATTTTTTTATGCACTTAGATGAGACTAGATGAGACTCAAGGATGCAAACACAAAATAAGATCCAAATAAAAACATGTTAAAGCACAAACACTCTTCCCTAAACTTGAATGACAACGTCTCGGTGTCACACAAGTCCAAGAGAAAGCAAACACACAATGCAAGAAAAATAAAACTAAAAATGCGTGGTATATACAAGGGTTGGTGTTTAGGTACCTTGGAGCTAGGCATGACCGGAGCTTGAGGTTGCTCCGATCCTCCTGCTCTTTCTTGGGGTGTCTTGGAGTATTCCCTTGTCCTTGCTTCCTGTTGGACGTTCCTGGAGTGAGAGACGCCTAGCTTGATCACTTCCTTGGGGTTCACGGATTGTTATGCCACCGGTTGAGTGCCTCGGCAATGTCTCGCCTACTTCCTCGGCCTCGTCACTCAACTCCATCTCTGATGAGCTCTCCTTCTGAAGGGTCTTGATCTTTTGGACCAGCTTCTTGATCATCTTTCCTTGCCACTTGTTCACCTTGCGCTGTATCTCAACAACCGAGGCAAGGAACCTTTCCGCTTTGGTGCGTGGCTCATAGTCCAGCTTGGGGAGCTCATAACTTGTTGGCATTTCGTCTTCTGAGGCAGGGGACTCCGATGACGTATGGGTGACATGAGGTGGAGCTGCTATTCCTGCCAGTGGTGCATAGCATTCCTCGTCGGTTGGCAGGAACTCTATGTTGCCAATGCAATTTAGTTGCGTTTCCCTCGGATTTGGCAAGACGCAGATCTTCTTCTCATTCTTTTCGTTTTTGAACAGGTAGGCATAGAAGCCCGGAGCTGGTGGAGGTCCAAGAGAGTCAGTGTTCACCAAGTAGACCTGATCCATATATGCTCGTTCCGCACAAGGCTGAAATTCCGTGAGAGGCACTCCGGCTTGAACGAACAGCGGTGTGAGAAAGCCCCCGATGAAAGATGTCTTCGCCCTGGCTCGTATTGCCCAGGCCTTGTATCTGACCAAGGAGGAGGCCAGGATACACCCGTATTTCACGTCGTCTCCAAGCTCATCCTCCATCGGATTCTCGTTCTCCTCTCTATCGCATAAGATCTTCTTAATGCCTTTGAAAACGAAACACAGCTCGTTTCTTGTCACCGTGGATGCTGTCGTTCTTCCACTGAAGGTGTTGGCCAACAGCTTGATGGTGTATCTTAGCAAGGGACTTCGCACCTTCCCTATCTTCGCCGTATCGGACTTATAGTCCCCATCGCTTATCAAGTCCCAAAGAGCGTTTGCGGATTTGAAACTTGGAAACTCCACAAGTGATGCTTCAGCGTCGAGACCATAAGCTCGGCAAAGCTCAGGGATGGATAGGTGGTAGGCTTGTGAAACAAGACTTTTTATGTCTTGCAAGCAATTCCTCAATTGCTCATATCATTGCAATATATTGAGGTATCAATCCATCTTGGGAGATGATGCAATAAGAATACAAAGTTAAGTCTAAGCTAAGNCGGTTCATGCACGGTTTGTGCACCGAGGTGATTCACTCCGGTTCGTGCACGGGTAAGGGATTACCCTTCATACTTAGCCTTTTCTTTCATTGATCTCGCCTGGGTGGAAACCGGTCCCAACAGTTAGTCCCCCAGCTCGTTAGTCTCGGGAACGAGGGTGACGAGCTATCAGGAAAGGCGAGATCAATGTCCCGAGGTGTTTTTACTTTGTTACCGAAGTATTCTATTTAAGCGACGAAGTGAATAGTTTCGTGCCGAGGCGTTTTGTGCTCAAGGGCCGAGGTGAATGACTCGGCACCGAAATGTGTTTTTTTTTTTTTTTTTTTTTTTGTTTGTATGCCGAGGTGAATGGCTTTGTTGACCGAGGCGTTTAAGTGTTCGGTTAACTTATCGCCGAGACGTTTTCGAGTGATTGGCTCGGCTCTTGATTTCTTACCAAGGTGAACTTGTTTGCCGAGGCGAGGTGTGAAACTAGTCGTCGAGGTGCTGATTCTTTTGCTCGGCGCTCAACTCCTTCGCCGAAGCGTGTTATTCGCGACCGAGGTAGTGTTGTTATTGGACCGGGCTTTCGCCTTGACCTTACCCGCGCGAATCATTCACCTCGGAGCTTTTGACACTTAGGGAATTTTTATGATTCTTCTTTCTTGTCTGGGCTTTCGGTTTTGGGCCGACACTGTCGGACTTGGGCCTACGATTATCTCTTAAGGCCCACTATCCGTTTATCAGTTTTGAGCTCGCCTCGGGAAGTGGAACCGTCTCGCGTGTTCCCGAGACGACGCGCTGGCTCGTCTATAAGACTCCGAGATCCTCTCTTGGTTCTCTCACTATCTTCATTCCTCAAAAATTCTCAAAAGGTTGGTTTTCTTTCTTCTCTCCCTTCTCTCTCTCGTTTATGTTTAGATTTCAATTAGGGTTCTTCAGATTCCTGCCGAGCCGCCGTCATCCGCCTTAGTTCTCCGATCGATCTTCAAGTATTCCGGCTGTTCTTCGAATCCTCCGATCCATCTTCAAGCGATCTCCGAGGACTCGACTGATCTTCAATGTCTTCATCCGGTGCTCGATCCAAAGCGATATCCGAGGTGAACGTAACGCTTCCAAGCTCCGATTCTCGGACCGAGGTGGTCCCCGAGGCGAGTGTGAATAAATCCCGAGGTGCTTCTACCACTTCCCGGGGTGCGACGAATACTCAAATCCTCTCTCCCCAAGGCGAGCCGAGCGCGCGACTCTCTTCACCCCGAGGTGATTTGGTTCTCGAGGACTCCGTGGGTTCTGATAATTCCCCGACTAAGTTAGGGAGAAAGATATTCTCTTCTCCCGCTTATCATTCCGCCGAGCTCTCAGCTACCAACCGTGCCGAGGTGCTCGTCCCAGGGTCTAAGGACCCATCTAAGCCGAAACCCGAGGAAGAGGACTGGAACTGGGATCCAGTCAAGGCGAGGCGGGAGTTAGACGAGCTCGTGCGGCTTCAAAAGGAGAAAGCGCCTCGGCGTCGAAAAAAGAAGATAGTTGCCGACCCGCCAGGTTCATCTCTCTCGACGCCGAGGTCTTTAGCAGACATCCGAGCTCGTTTCGGGATCAGTGAAGGTGTAGAATTTCGGCTTCCTTCCAAAACGAAATGAGCGGATAGCCCGCCAGATGGTTATTTCACGATTTACGAAGTCTTCCTTGACGAATGCTGGCTATGGTTCCCGATCCCGAAGCTTATCTCGGAGTACTTGTGGTCCCGCGGTCTTGCCCTAGCTCAACTGACACCGCGGGCCTTGCGACATCTCGTGGGATAACTGACCCTGAGCTATGAGTGCGGGATAGAGCTTTCGATAGGCCATCTCGAGAACCTTTTGGATATCCGGCGTAAACCCAAAGCCGAGGTGTACTACATCTCAAACAAGAGAGATCGTAGGATAATCCGGGACTTCCCGAGCAAGGACGCGGACTGGGAAAGCAAATTCTTTTACGTCCTTAAAAACGATGCTTCCATTTCAGAGGATTGGCTCGAGAGAACTAAGGCGGAATGGAGGCGAATTGGTAGAAGACCGAAGCGACTCTAGGGATTTTTCCCACATACTCCGGCTCGGTTTTTACCTTACTAATACTCCTTTTGATCTTTGTTTCGCAGTTCCTCGCCTCGTGCTTAGGTGTCCGGAAGATATTTGGGAGGTCGCAAAGGCTTTTAATCAAAGGGAAGTCCGTTGGAAGAAAAACTTCTCTCTTCAGCGGATCGAACACGCCCGAGCCCTGTACCTTAGCGGTTATCAAGCAGGCGATTCCGATTCCGAGTCTGCGTCCGAAGACACCCGAATAGAGATGGCGAAAAGGCTAACTCTTCGTGAGCGACAAGAGCTCGAAGCAAAGAGCAAGACGCGCGTGACGCTCCCGAGTTCGGGAAAAGAAGAAACAAAGAAAACCACCGAGCGAAAGAAAGAGGATGGCTCGGGACTTTGAGAATCCGTCTCCGCGCAGAAGGACGCGCGTGATGCTCCAGGGCTAGAAGGCACGAAGAAGACCCCGAGCGGACCAAAGGAAATAGTTTTGGGTCTCAAGTCTGGGATGAAACCTGGGGATACGATCCCTCCTCTCCCTCGAGACGATCAACCTTTGGTTAAGGATAAGAAGTCTGGGAAGCGTCCCGCGGCTGATGCGCTTGCGGCGCCCGAGGCAAAGAAGATGAAGAAGACGAAGCGGGCGCCGGGGAGCCCAAAGCAGGCCAGTGTTCCCGAGGCCGACCCCAAAGTGACTGAAGAGGCCTACAACGACCCCGAGGTCGCTGCCGCTCTCTTCTCCAAAATTCACACTCATCAAACGGAGGAAGTACGCACAAATGGCTCTCAAAGCGACTAAGGTGAAGATTATTTTTCGCGGGGTGGTTAATGTTCCGATGCGTTTTGCTTTTTGTACTTATGCTTTTGTTCTTGCAGTTCGCCGCCGCAGCCAATGAGACGATTCTCGGGTACGAGGCAGAAGCCCGAGATGATCAAAAGCGGGTTGAGAACGCCCGAAGTGCCGCTGCTTCTTTGAAAACAAAGCTTGACGAGGCGGAGGCTTGCCACGCCAGGAAAGAGGAAGAATCGGCGAAGCGCGTTAAGGTCCTTCAAGCCGAGAGAGAAATATTCAAGCGCCAGCGAGACGAGTCGGAGAAAAAGACGTCGCGTCTTTTGGATCAGAGGGCTCAGCTGGAGGCCGACCTGGCTTCCTTAGAGAGGCAGGTTTCGTCCGAGCGAGAGATGCACGAGGCAAACCTCGAGAAGGCCCGTCAAGAGGCAAGACATGAACTTGCCGATAAGTATCGGGCAAAGATCTCTCGTGCCGAGGCTAAAGTGGCTTTGCTCAAGGGCGACGTTCGGGACCGGGTTGCTGATTTGGCCGAGGTCGAGGGGAATCTTTAGTTCATCGACGTTCTCCAGGGTTCCGATCCTCCTGCTCTTGAGGATGAAAAAACGAGGCTGACGGCGTGCAAGGCCGAAATGGCAGGTGCCTACGAGGAGTTTGACCGGCTCGCAGCGGATCTTCGTGAAGATTTGAAGCCTTCTCCTGTACAGATGGATCCGTTGCCAAATCTTCCAGGCGGAGAGACGCTTGAAGTCTCGGCTTCGAAGGTTGGGGTCGCATATCCATCCGGGTCGAACGCCAACACTCCTCGCATAGAAGAAATGCTTTCCAAGAAGCGATCTGTTGAGCCCTCCTCTCCAAAGGACGATGTCGCCGAGGACGCTAACGCCGAACCTGCTGGGGGTACTAGCGCCGAACCTGCCGAGGGAGCCAATGCTGAGGCTACCGATCCAAACTCTGTTGTCTGACTCATTTTATATATTTTTTTTTGAAACTATTTCTGTTGTTTTTCGAACAAAGTGCCTGGATGACTTTATCCACCGTATTATATTTATGCGATTCTGATTTTATGTCGCGTTGAAGTGTCTTTCTTGACTTGTGTTTTTGCCGAATCGAGGGGACTTGACACTCCGAGCTAGCTTTAGACAACTCGTTTAATGATTCAGATTCGACTATTTTTGCGTTCTCGTTTCGTTTCGTATCGAAGTGACTCGGTGTCCGTTAACATCTTGATATTAGACCGACCTTGCCGGGGAGCGAACGGTTTATCGGGCTTTAGCCGAAGATGCTTAGTTAGTTCGTACTTAGGCGGTAAATGCCCGAGCAATACGATGTTCGCGAGATGTCGATGACCAACGTTAAGTGAGAGTTGGGGTTTCCGTGTTCTCTTAGTTAGTTCGTACTTAGGCGATAAATGCCCGAGCAGTACGATGTTCGCGAGATGTCGATGACCAACGTTAAGTGAGAGTTGGGGTTTACGTGTTCTCTTAGTTAGGATTCGCATGTTTTGACGATATGCGAGCCCGTATCGAGAACAACCATTAGAATCTTTCTCGGGGTATACCCAATAGAGACTGAACCGAGGTAAACTCGACTTGAATTTATATAGCGCGCTTGGATCCGTGAAGGATGTAGAGAACCTATAATTCGTGACGAATGTGAAGGTTGAGATCCCGTTTGGGATGTTAAGTGTTCGTATACTGTGGCCAACAGTAAACGAAGTGATAAGAGTTGGTGGAAAGAGCTAAGTAAACTTTTATTCAAGAATATTTTTGGTTTACATAGCGTGGAAGTATATGAATATACGTACCCCACTCCCCCCCCCCCTTTTTAGGGAGGGGGACAGTTGAACTCGTCATGGGACGAGCTGCCTACGTACCCCTTTCGAGGATCAAACCGCCCCGTAGTTCGTTTTTTTTTTTTTGT
The DNA here is from genome assembly GCA_020283515.1 of Alliaria petiolata. Lineage (NCBI taxonomy): Eukaryota > Viridiplantae > Streptophyta > Magnoliopsida > Brassicales > Brassicaceae > Alliaria > Alliaria petiolata. The sequence continues at coordinate 12,330,311 of JAHZTW010000005.1, read as the reverse complement.
GATGAGTTACTTAGAAGTAGTACTTCTTCAGATGCATCGCATTCCATGATCTTGGCACCGAAGCGTCTGTCGAATGGTTGGCGAGTTCGTATACTCCTGGACGGACCACCTTGGTTATGCGATACGGTCCTTCCCAGTTAGCTCCCAGTTTTCCAGCGTTCCGTTCTGCCGTATTTTGAAAGACTTTGCGGAGAACCAGCTCTCCTTCGTGAAATCTCCGACTTTTGACGTTGGAGTTGTAGTACTTTGCGGTAGCTTGCTGGTAATTTTGAATGCGGATGAGTGCTTGGTCGCGTCTTTCGTTGATTAGTTCTGCTTCGTCTAAGAGCATAAGGTGATTGAGACCCTCTTGTCCCGGAAGGAGTCGTCGTCGTACTCCCGGAAACTCCACTTCGGAGGGGATGACGCATTTTGTTCCGTAGACGAGTGCGAACGGTGTTTCGCCAGTTGCTCGTCTCGGGGTCGTCCGATGCGACCATAGGACTCCTTCCAGTTTGTCAGCCCATCTTCTTTTTTTGGCATCGAGGCGTTTTTTCAGCCCGTCGAGTATCGTCTTGTTTACTGCCTCTGCTTGCCACTTTTCGCAAAAAGACTCAAAACGTGTTGAGATGAATTGCGAGCCGTTATCGGTTACTATTTCGTACGGGACACCATGCCGGCAGATGATGTTTTTCCAGACAAAATTCTCGACCTGGACGTCTTTGATACTGGCAAAAGAGTCTGCCTCGACCCACTTTGAAAAGTAATCCGTCAGCACTAGCAAGAATCTCTTCTGCTTGGAGCGATGTAGCGGGCCGACGATGTCCATCGACCATCGCATGAAAGGATAAGGGGACGAGATTGAGGAGAGCAGCTCGGTAGGTTGGTGGATTGTCGGGGCGTGGCGCTGACATTTCTCACATTTCCGAGAAAAAATTTCGCAGTCTTTCACCATGGTCGGCCAGTAGTATCAGTGAAGTTTTATCTTTATTGACAAGGACTTTCCACCGCTGTGATTGCCGCAAGATCCTCCGTGAACCTCTTCCATTACCCTGCGAGCTTCTTTCCCTTCGACGCAAGTCATTAACGGTCCTGAGAACCTCCACTTGAAGACCTCCCCGTCGAGTAGGATATAACGAGCAGCCTGAGCCTTTAGTTTGCGTGCTGTCCACTTGTCTGTGGGGACTTCTCCGTCCATTATGTATGTTCGAATCGCTCCCATCCACTCTTGGTCGCATCCGTATTCGTTCCGCTGGTCATGCTCGTCGCTTGGTTCCGTCAGAGTTTCAGCTGGCTCGATAAGGTTAATAGTTTCGGAGCTTTCGATGCTGGGTTGCTCGATGAATTCCACTGGGATTACTTGCTTAAGTCCGGGGTCGGACGACGAGGCGAGGGCTGCTAACGCGTCGGCTTGAGCATTTTCGCCACGAGGAATTCTTGTTAGTTCGAACTCGACGAATTCCTTCGAAAGTTTCTGGACCACCCCTAAGTATGCCTCCATCCTGTCGTCCCTTGCGGTGTATTCCCCATTGAATTGGTTGGCGACGAGCTGAGAGTCGCAGAAAGCCCGAATTTTTTGAACTTTGATTCCCCGTGCTAATCTGAGCCCCGCGATCAGAGCTTCGTATTCGCCTTCATTGTTCGAAGCGTGAAAAGCTAGCCTGAAAGATTGCTCCAAAACTTCGCCAGTTGGAGAGGTTAGGCGAATTCCGATTCCTGAGCCTTGCCTTGATGAGGAGCCATCAACGTGAAGTATCCAAGTGGAATCCTGACTCGGTTTGTTGGTCCCGTCAGTTGGAAGTTCTATCAGAAAGTCAGCGAGGACTTGAGACTTGGCGCAGGTCTTGCTTCGATACTCGATGTCGTATTCGCTGAGCTCGATCGCCCATTTTGCTAATCTTCCGAATTGGCTCGGGCTGTGTAGTATAGCCCGTAGTGGGAAGGACGTCAGGACTACGATAGAATGCAACTGGAAATAGGGTATGAGTTACCGAGCTGCCATCACCACAGCGAGCGCCAGCTTCTCCATTTGCGGGTATCTTGTTTCTGCATCCGCCAGTGTTTGGCTTACGTAGAAGATCGGGCTCTGCTCCCCTCGTTCTTCCCGGACCAGTACTCCGCTGACAGCGGTAGCTGAAACGGCGATGTATAGGTACAGGGTTTCTCCTTCCACTGGTTTTGCGAGCAAGGGTGGAGTTGCGAGGTATTGTTTTAGCTCCTGGAAAGCTATTTCACACCTTTCTGTCCATTCGAACTTCTTGTTGCCTCGGAGCGTGTCGTAGAAAGCTAGACATTTGTCGGTTGACCTTGAGACGAAGCGATTCAAGGCAGCGACGCGTCCTGTTAGTCGTTGTACTTCTCGTTTGTTTCTAGGTGAGGCCATCTGGATTAGCGCGTCAATCTGCTTTGGGTTTGCCTCGATGCCTCGGCTTGTAACCAGATATCCGAGGAACTCCCCTGATGTTACCGCGAATCTGCATTTTGTCGGATTGAGTTTCATGTTGTGGTGATTTAGTTGTTCGAAGCATTCCGACAAATGGGTGATGTGGTTGTTTACTTCCAGCGATTTCACCAGCATATCGTCTATGTACACTTCCATTGTCTTCCCCAGTTGGTCGGCGAACATTTTATTAACCAATCGCTGATACGTAGCTCCGGCGTTCTTTAATCCGAATGGCATCACTTTGTAACAGTAAATTCCTCGGTCGGTTATGAATGCTGTTTTTTCTTGGTCGTCGGGGTTCATCAAGATCTGATTATACCCAGAAAAAGCATCCATAAACGAGAGGAGCTTGTTCCCCGCGGTTGCTTCAACGAGACGATCAATGTGGGGGAGAGGGAAACTATCCTTCGGACACGCTTTGTTCAGGTCGGTAAAGTCGACGCATATACGCCATTTTCCGTTCTTCTTTTTTACGACTACCGGGTTTGCGAGCCAGTCTGGGTATTTTGCCTCGTTGATGGATCCGACCTTAAGCAATCTGTCCACTTCGTCGTTCACCGCTTTAGGTCGCTCGGGTCCAAGTTTTCTTCTCTTCTGCTTTACTGGCTTGAAGGTTGGATCCACATTGAGCTCGTGGCATGTAACGTTGATGTCGATCCCGGGCATGTCCTCCGCGACCCAAGCAAAAGTGTTGATATTCTTTTTCAGAAAGTCGACCAGCTCGGTTTTGACCGAGTAGTCTAGCTCGGCTCCTACTTCAACGCATCTCTCCGGATTTCTGTCATCTAAGCATATAGATATCACCGGGACGCACCGCAGTTGATAGTCTCCGGCATGCTCGGCTTTCTGTAATTGCTACAAGAGTTTTTTGGTGCCGACCTTCGCTTCTCGGTTGGCTTTTATTTTTTTATGAGCGGTCTCCCCTTTTGCCTCGGTTTTGGGGTTCCTCAGCTTGTGCTCGGTCATGAAGCATATTCGAGAATCCTTCTGATTTCCCCAGATCGTTCGGATACTGTTGGCCCCGGGGAATTTTAAACAGAGGTCATAAGTCGAGACCACGGCACTCATCGAGTTAATCCACGGCGTTCCCATGATAATGTTGTACACCGGGGGACCTTCGGTTACTGAGAAATTAACGATTTTGGTGACCTCGTCCGCCAAGACTGGTAGTCTGATCGTTCCGATCGTCATAGTCGTTTCTCCAGAAAAACCGGTCAACGGACTCGGGATCGGTAATATATAGGACATGTCGACTCCCATTTTTGTCAACGTATCGCGGAAAATGACGTCTACCGAAATTCCGGTATCAATTAGGAATCGGGCTACTTCGTGATCCTTCACTATGAGTTCGATCACCAGGGGATCGTTATGAGGCATGTCTATGCCTGTCGTTTCTCTTTCCTCGAATGTGATGACATCATTGGGATTTCTGCTCGGTGTGGACCAGTTTATCTGGGCTTCGGCTTTTCGTTGAAAGGCTTTTATCGCGGAAACCGTGTCTCTGCAGTATTCCGATCCTCCCATGATCATGTTTATTCGTTGGCGTGGCCCGCCGGAATCTGGGGCGTTGTTGTTTCTTCTCCCTCGCTTATGCGGACCGCCCGGTCGGTTTTCCGGGTCGACTTGTTCTTCCTGCTCGGCCTCGGCCGTCTTCTCCTGCTCGAGGTCCTTCAAGCTGATTGAATTGCCGAGCTGTCCGGCCAAGAATTTTGCTCTGAGCTTGTCTCCTAAGATTCGACAGTTGGCTGTTAGATGTCCGTATGTCTTATGTATTTCGCAGTAGACTTTTTCGTCGTACGAACTTGAGTTCCTAGTCCATGTGTTTCCGTTCGTTCTTCCTCGACCTCGCCCAGCTCCTTGTTCGGCGCTGATCTGGTAGTTGTGCGCTCCGCTGAAGTTTGGTCCCTCGTGGTGGATGTAGGCGCCGTTCGGGCGATTCTTCGAATGGCTCGGCTGGCTCGGCATCGCTTGATTCTTGTTCGCCGATTTTGTTGTCCCGAAGCGTTGGTCGAGGATTCGGAATTCCTCCTCCTCGAGTATGAAATCCGATGCCCGATGCATCGCGTCTTGGATAGATTGGGGTTTGTTGCGCCCAATCTCTTTTCGGAAATCCGATTTATACCACAAGGACTTTTTTTAACGCTTGGAGCGCTCCTTTGTCGCTCACCTCTCCTACTTTTGACATTACTGCTTTGAAGCGCGCCATGAAAGTTCTTAACTGTTCATTCGGTCCTTGAGATAATGTCCAGAGGTCGGCGTCTGACACGCCTCGGTTCATGAACATGGAGTATTGCTTCATGAACTCGATGCAGAGATCTTTGAAATTGCCGATGGAATTGCGCTCGAGCCTGGAGAACCATTCAAGGGCTGGTCCTCGGAGATTCTCGACAAACAAAAGGCAGTATCCCGCATCTCGCTCGCTTTCTCTGAGGTTGGATCGTGCCATCGCCGTACGAAACGCCATGATATGTTCCTTCGGATCTGTCATTCTCTCGTAAGTCGGAAGGCGTACTTTCCCGAGGTCGGACACTCTCGCGTCCATAATGCGCGCTGTGAACGGCGTCATCTGGGCTTCCTCCAGCATTAAATCAATCTCGGGTGCTGCGCTCGTCGCCTTGTGCACCTGTGATCGAATAGCTTTTACCTCCGCGTTCGTCCGAGCCAAATCAGCTCGGATTTCATCAAAGGCGTTGCCTCGGCTCGCCGAGTTGTGTTCGGTAAAACGGCCTCGGTTTATCCTCTGGGGCTCACCCTGATAGTGTGCCTGCTCGACCCACATGAGGTTCTCTTCCTCCTCGGCTAAGTCCTGATCTTGTTCCGAGCCAAGGTCGCCTCCCGAAGCTCCACCTCGTGGTGTCGCGGCGACGGTCACCTCGTCCGGTTGCGAAGTCATCGCATCGGCTCGCTCTTCCCCAGTTCCTGTTGCGGCCGCCGAGCCGTTGGTGGGTTCGTCTAGGGCTCCGCCGAGCTGCCGATCTCGCTCAGGGACTCCTTTTCGGACAAGACGCGGTGGCTCGGTGGTGTCGAGTCTCGCGGCTGCGGGGGTTCTTTCTTCGGATAGGAAATTTCCCGAGCCTCTTGCTCGGCTGTTGTTCACTCCTGGAGTTGCGAAGTTGAGCGCTATCGGGTTGAGCCCGAGCCTTCTGTTCCTGGCAGACGGATTCATCATGGGGTCAAATTGCCGATCCGCTGACTTTGGGCTCGACTCTCCGTCGTGAGGTTCTCCAGATTTTTGCCTTGCTCGGCCGTCTTATTTGCCAGCGCCATCATCATGGTTTTCATCTCGGCCAAGGATGCAGAGATTGTCTCGGGGGTTTCCGCCGTTTGCTGAGCGGCGTTGGGTGTTCCGTCTCCTGTGGGAGGATTCACTCCGGTGACGTTAGCTACTGTGGTGGTGTTGTCGGCGTCGGTCACTCCGGTGGTCATCTCTTCGGATCCCTCCTTCTAGCGCCAAATTGTGCGTGCTGGATTTTACACAACGATTTATCTGTTAAGAAAATAAAGAGGACGCAAAGATTCTAAGTAAGAAAACCGAAACAGAGATCCAAAGATGGCGATTTTATTAGAGTTGTTGTGATAAGCTTTTTAGGGTACAAGTGTCTTGCTAGGTCTAGCGCGGATCCCGCCTTCAATGAGCTAAGGGTCCTATTTATACATATCTGTTTGTAAATCTAAGTCAAAAATCTCTAAGAATCTTCTCGTAGATTCTCCTTTATCTCCCCTCCGCGGCGCTCCTTCCGTGAAACTTCGTCTTCTAGGGCGAACCTCACTTCGGATTTCCTTATGGGCTTAGACTCGGCCCATTTGCATGACGATCCGTCTTGGGCTCGGCCTCGTGTCCTGGTTTTGAGCTCGGAATCCTTCGTGGGCCTCTAGCTCGGAATATCGAGGGGAGATGTTGATTTGGTTCGGCCCGTGCACAATCCGTACACTTTACGGTTCGGCTCGATCTTTGTACAGTTTATGCACGGCTCGGCTTAGCTCGGTTTTTGCACACTTTGGTTCACTTCGGTTCGTGCACGGTTTGTGCACCGAGGTGAACCACTTCGGTTCGTGCACGGTTTGTGCACCGAGGTGAACCACTTCGGTTCGTGCACCGAGGTGTTTCACTTCGGTTCGTGCACGGTTTGTGCACCGAGGTGAACCACTTCGGTTCGTGCACGGTTTGTGCGCCGAGGTGAATCACTTCGGTTCGTGCACGGTTTGTGCACCGAGGTGATTCACTCCGGTTCGTGCACGGGTAAGGGATTACCCTTCATACTTAGCCTTTTCTTTCATTGATCTCGCCTGGGTGGAAACCGGCCCCAACAGTCGAGTAACTTGGTCGATCCTCCTACTTGATCTCCTTGTCGTCCACGCGAATGCTCTGCCTCGGTCGATCTTCCTACTCGATCTCCCGACTGATCTGGTTGGCTACTCGATCGTCCACTCGAATGCTCTGCCTCGATCGATCTTCCTACTCGATCTCCCGACTTATCTGGTTGGCTACTCGATCGTCCACTCGATCTCGTCTAGATCGAGTCCTTTGGTTCGATCTGCTGCTCGATCTCGGCTCCATTCTCCCTGTGCGAGTTCTTCTTGGTGCTTCCACGAACTCCTAGGCTATCCTCTCGAACATTCCTCAAACTCCAGCATAGATTCCAAAGCTCCAAGTACCAAACACCTGAAAAGTATGCAAATATGCAAGAAACTATGCAAATGCTAATGCTTTGAGTTCTAGGACCTAAAATGTTGTAAATGATGCAAACTAGGCTATAATGCAGGATTTATAGATGAAAACCTATCCTAAATGCAAGCTAAATATGTGAAATATGAGAGTATATCAGTTGTATGCAAAGTTGAGCAAATGCAGTTTCTGGCAAAGAAATATCGGGTTTTTGGGTCATGTTATTTCAGAGGTCGGAGTGGCTGTAGATCCCGAAAAGATCGCCTCGATCTCAGGTTGGCCGACGCCTAAGAGTGCCACAGAGGTCCAAAGTTTTCTTGGGTTGGCGGGTTACTATCGAAAGTTTGTAAAACGGTTTGCCAGCGTAGCAAAACCGATGACGCGTCTGACTGCTAAAGACGTAAAGTTTGAGTGGTCAGAGTCATGTTCAAAGAGTTTTGAAAAGTTAAAAGAACATTTGACGTAGACGCCCATTTTAGTATTACCAAGGATGGGAGTACCGTATGTGGTTTACACAGATGGATCATGATCAGGCCTAGGTTGTGTACTCATGTAGGAGGATCGAGTGATAGCTGATGCATCTAGACAGTTACGGAAGCACGAAACGAATTATCCGACTCATGACTTGGAGTTAGCAGCAGTTGTTTTTGCTCTTAAAATTTGGCGTGCCTACTTATACGGAGAAAAGGTGCAGATAATGACAGACCATAAGAGCTTAAAGTACATTTTTACCCAAGACGACCTGAATTTAAGACAACGCAGATGGGTAGAGTTATTGGCGGATTATAACTTGGAGATCACCTACCATCCAGGAAAAGCCAATCAAGTGGCTGATGCATTGAGCAGACGAAGAGGTGATGCCTCAAAATGCTAAGGACGTACAAGAGCTAGTTGCGACATTGGCTAGTCTGAGTTTATGCGCTACAACAGTAGAGGAAAATACTACCGGGTTAGAAGCTGTAAACAAGCAGACTTATTATAGAGAATTAGAGAGGCGCAAACAAAGAATTTTGCTCTACGAAAATTGATCAATAAGGAAGTGATTGGGTATCACACCGCATCCAACGGAACGTACCTTTACCGAAACCGGGTATGCGTTCCCGAAGACGAGGAACTAAGAAAGTAAATCTTGCGCCAGGCACATCAGTCTCGTTTTTCTGTTCATCCCGGAAACACCAAGATGTATCCTGATTTGAAACAGTACTACCATTGGGGCGGAATGAAACGAGACGTCGCTACATGGGTATCTCAGTGTCAGACATGTCAGATGGTAAAAGCAAAGCACAGAGTTCCTAGTGGATTGTTACAAAATTTGTCGCTACCTGAATGGAAATGGGACATGGTAACAATGGACTTCGTTACAGGGCTACCAACGACAAGTGGTGGTAAAAATGCGATCTGGGCGATCGTAGATCGACTCACCAAGTCGGCTCATTTTGTAGCGATTAAGAAAACGGATGGAGCGGATCAGCTGTCTCAAAAATATTTGGACATCATTGTAAGATTATATGGAGTGCCAGTAAGCATCGTGTTTGACCGAGACTCTAAATTCACATCAATATTCTGGCAGGCATTTCAGAAGGCATTGGGGCCAAAGATACACCTAAGTAAGGCTTATCATCCACAGACAGATGGACAGTCAGAAAGGACAATTCAGACCTTAGATGATATGTTGAGAGCTTGCGTATTGGACTGGGAAGGAAAGTGGGGAAAATATTTACCTTTAGCTGAGTTCGCCTATAATAACAGTTATCATTCGAGCATTGAAATATCCCCTTATGAGGCTTTATACGGGAGACCGTGTCGCACACCCCTCTATTGGACAGAAGTAGGAGAACGCCGAGACTTAGAACCGGGAATGGTTCAAGAGACAGTCGAGCAAGTGGAATTGCTCCGTATAAGACTTAAAGAAGCGCATGACCGTCAGAAGAGTTATCCAAATAAGCGCAGAAAAGATATGGAATTTTCAGTGGGCGATGAAGTGTATTTGAAAATGAGAACGTTTAGAGGGACTGACAAGACTCGAAAATTGAAAAAGCTTAAGTCGAGATATATGGGACCGTATGTTATAACGGAAAGAATTGGTGCAGTGGCTTATAAGCTAAAGTTACCGCAGGAGCTGTCAGACTTTCACAACGTGTTTCATGTTTCAGTACTGAGAAAAGTTGTCAGAAAGCCAGAGTTAATTCTTTCGCACCCGCCTGCAGATTTAACGGGAAGTTTGTCAGTACTAAGCCGTCCGGTAGAAATTTTAGATCGACAAGAAACCGAGGTTCAGGGAAAGAAAGTTAAGTCAGTAAAAGTCTGTTGGGAAAGAGATGGTATTCATGAGGAGACTTGGGAGCCAGAATCTGAAATGCTAGTTAACTATCCCGAACTCTTTAAGGACAAGAGCGGTCTTACGGGAAATGGATCGAATTCAGGGACGAATTCTTCTAAAGCGGGGGAGAATTGTAACGAACNTGTTTCATGTTTCAGTACTGAGAAAAGTTGTCAGAAAGCCAGAGTTAATTCTTTCGCACCCGCCTGCAGATTTAACGGGAAGTTTGTCAGTACTAAGCCGTCCGGTAGAAATTTTAGATCGACAAGAAACCGAGGTTCAGGGAAAGAAAGTTAAGTCAGTAAAAGTCTGTTGGGAAAGAGATGGTATTCATGAGGAGACTTGGGAGCCAGAATCTGAAATGCTAGTTAACTATCCCGAACTCTTTAAGGACAAGAGCGGTCTTACGGGAAATGGATCGAATTCAGGGACGAATTCTTCTAAAGCGGGGGAGAATTGTAACGAACGTGATCCAGGCCCAGCAAATTTGGGAAAAGCCCAAGTAAATAACCAAGCCCAAGACAGCAAAACCCTTAAGATGTCTTCTTCTTCTTCGTATAAAAACCTGCGTGAGGTTAACGTGACGGCACAAGCTTCTCCGAAGGAGAAACGCTGCCGGAATCACTAGAGCTCCGCCGCCGACAAGACTGCTGACCAAACCCGAACCTCCGATCGTGAACCCGAGTCGTCTTCTCCTCGCCGTGAAGACGTAGACTCGAGGAAGAGCCGACGCGAGGTTATTCCGAGCCGTCGACTTCTCGACTCCGCTGCGACAACTCTCCACCGTCGTCGTTCTGCAGCACCGAGTCGTCTCCTTCGTCCATGATTCATACCAGTGGTAAGAGATCTGAGATTCCTTCATTATCTTCTCCGTTACGTTTGTTTCCCGAGAGTGATCATGCGTGAAACCTCCATTGTTGTAGTTGCTTAAGCTCCAAGCTTCCTCCTCTCCACTTAGTGTCGTTGTTGGTGTTGCTGACTTGCCGTCTCCGGGGTAAGCAGATCCGTATCAATTTCATCGCCTCTGTTACGTATTTCCGAGAGTGCATGTTCACGTATTATGACATATGGGATGTCTTCAGATGTTTCTTGCGTCCTAAGCTACCTTTGGCCATTGTAATATTTCAGATTCGTTTGGTTATCACAAGTCTCTGTTCAAGCCTGTTCCATTCCCGTTCCGTTTCTGTAAGGCTAAGGTGAGGGTGCGATCCGTGGATATTTATCAATACTAATCATTTAGTGTTAGTAAATTCTGAGTCTAGGTAATTGTTTGGTTGTGTGATTGTGGAAATGTGATAATGTGTGATGATGAATATTAGTGATAAAGTTAGTGGTTGTGATGATGGTGTATGGTGGATAGTATGTGATGATTGCGTGTCGTCGGACTGAGGACGAGGACATGGCGATCCCGTCGAAGCCCGTAAACCGGCTGACGAGGCAAAGGTGGCGTACAACCTTTCGAGGTGACGGCCAGCCTAGTGTGCCAGGTGTCAGTGACATATGTGATGTGTATAGAGTCGTGATGTGAATATTATTTTGGATAAATGTCAATTGGAAAAGTGATTCGTGTTGTTTGAATGATTGTCTGGAGTTAGCATTTGCTGATGCAATGATCATTAATGCTAAGTATCGTGTGGGCGGAGATGATCTCCTTCACTGAGTGACTTTGTTACTCACCCCTCTTTTTCCCTTTCAGGTGAGTTTGCTCCGGTGGAGTAGTTCGAGGCGTGAATCGTTCGGGTGCCGAATTTCGGGAAGGGTTATTTTATACGTTATTCCAGATTTTCGTTTAAGACAAGTTTAGTTTTATTTAAAAATTATTTAAGTTGAGCGGAATTTTCGGTTAAGACGGTTTATGTTGGTTGCATTTAAAACATCTGATTTAATTAATAAAAATATGGATTTTAGAAAAGTAATATTTATTTTTATTATAAGTTTAAAGACGTTATTTAAGTTGTAACTTGCCGTCTAAGTTAAGTTAGAGAGACGTATATTACAAATACCAAGGTGCCAAAGAAGTTGAGTTGGGAGGAAATGAAGCGCAAACGAAGTTTAGGCCTCTGCTTCAGCTGCGATGAGCGTTATACACCGGGTCACAAGTGTAAAACATCTCAATTGTTACTCATGTTGGGTGACGATGTAGAGGAAGAGGAAGATGAAGAAATATTTCATGACATCGAGGAGCCGGAAATCACGCTGCAGTCACTAACCGGTCGGGATTCGGCTAAGACAATGTGTGTCGAAGCAAAAATTAACCATCAACAATTGGTGGCGTTGATCGACAGTGGAGCAACGCATAATTTCATTAGTAACAGAGTCGATTGAACCTGAAAGTGTCTCCGAGAACACCCTTCCATGTACGTGTCGCTGACGGGCACCCTGTCTGATGTCAGGGTGCTTACAGACACACGACGATGGCTCTCGGCGGTGTGACCTTTGTCGTCGATTTCTACGCATTACCATTCTCGGGCTTGGATGTTGTTTTGGGCGTACAGTGGCTGGAGAAATTAGGGCCTACTCTTTGCAATTGGAAAGCCCAAACTCTGGAATTCACGTGGGCTAAACAAAGGGTAAAGATAATTGGGCTCAAAAGTAAAAAAATATCAAAAAGGCCCATTCGGAGAAAATCACGAGAGAGGCCAAGATGGGTCAAGAATGTTTTGCATTAACCGATCCATGAAGCAAAACATGTCGTCCCTGAAGTAGATGAAGATATGCGACAACTTCTTTCTCCAGTTTGACGATGTTTTCCAGATACCATCAAAGTTACCTCCTTCACGAGAGATTGAGCACCACATCACGCTCAAAGAAGGCTCTAATCCCGTCAATGTCCGGCCTTACCGTTATGCTCACTTCCAGAAAGAAGAAATCAAGAAACAGGTGAATGAGATGCTACAATCTGGCTTGATTAGCCCCATCTCAAGTCCTTTTTCTTCTCCGGTGCTCCTGGTAAAGAAAAAGGATGGCTCCTGGCGATTTTGCACAGATTATCGGGCCTTGAGTTCCGCTACAGTCAAGGATCAATTTCTGATTCCTACCGTTGACGTCATGTTAGATGAGTTGCACGGTGCTACTATATTTACAAAGATGGATCTCATTGCGTGGTACCACCAGGTGCGTGTGCATCCACAGAAAATCCATAAGACCGCCTTGCGTACTCATAACGGGCATTATGAATATATGTTAGTGCCTTTCAGACTTTGTAATGCACCGTCGACCTTTCAATCCTGATGAATTTATTTATTCGAGATTATCTTGGAAAGTTTGTCCTGGTGTTCTTCGATGATTGACAAATTAGATTCTGGAAATATCAACTTGTATTATTCTAGGTCATAAGACCTTATATTTATACATGTACAAGAATACGATTAAAGGCAATCCTAAAACCAAAATAGGAAAACATAAAATTATACATAATATGTAATATACTTAGATATATTCCAATACCCCCTTTCAAGTGGGAGCATGTAAATTTGAAATGCCCAACTTGAGTAAGAAAGCATCGAACTCCTTCTTCCCTAACACCTTTGTAAGAATGTCTGCAAGTTGATTCTTCGTCGAGACATGAACCGGTTTAATAAGACCACGAAGAATAACATCACGAACAAAATGACAATCAACCTCCACGTGTTTAGTGCGTTCATGAAAAACCGGATTATTACTAATATGTATAGCTGGTTTACTATCACATAAAAGCGACATAGGCTCAGGATGATCAACTCCCATCTCATGTAGCAAAGCTTTAATCCACCGAAGCTCAGAAGTAATCTCTGTCATTGCGCGATATTCAGCCTCAGCCGATGATCTCAAAACCGTGTCTTGTCTCTTACTTTTCCACACAATATGAGATGATCCATATTGTACAATCCAACCCGAAAGAGATCGGCGAGTTAACGGACATGCAGCCCAATCGGAATCGCACCAACCACTTAAATGAGACGAAGGTTCAGCACGAAGAAGAACGCCCTGGCCGAGAGTACCCTTGAGATAGCGAACAACTTTCAAAGCAGCTAACCAATGATCCTCCTTGGGTTGATGCATAAACTGAGACAAAATGTGTATCGATTATGTAAGATCAGGACGAGTAGCAGCCAAGTAAATCAGACGTCCCACTAACCATCTATAACACTCCGGATCAGCAAGAAGCGGACCAGCAGCAAGACTCAGCTTGTGATTTTGATCAATAGGTGATCCAGCCGGTTTGCAACCAAGAAGTCCCATCTCTTCCACTATATCAGATGCATATTTTCTTTGGCAAAGATAAATACCCAACGGACTACGAGCAACCTCAAGACCAAGAAAATATTTAGCAGGACCAAGGTCCTTCATGTGAAAACAAAGAGACAAGTATTCCTTAAATTTTTGAATCTCAGTCGATGAATTTCCAGAGATGATTAAATCATCAACATAAACCAAGATGCGAAGAGAGATGCCACGTTTGGAGTACACAAACAAAGAGTAATCTGACTTTGTGTAAAACCATACGCGCGAAGAGACTCAGTAAGCTTTGCAAACCAACACCGAGGAGCTTGTTTTAGACCATACAAAGACTTTTGAAGTCGACACACACGAGTTTCACCAATCTCTCCAAAACCTTGCGGAAGCTTCATATAAACCTCTTCATGCAAATCTCCATGAAGAAAAGCATTATGAACATCCATTTGATGGACTTCATGATTCTTCTTAGCTGCGAGATCCAAGAAAAGTCGAACCGTCTTCATTTTAGCAACTGGTGCAAAGGTCTCATCATAGTCGAGACCCTCCGTTTGATGATTTCCAAGGGCAACAAGACGTGCTTTATACCGTTCAATCGTACCATCAGAACGATATTTAATCGTAAAAACCCATTTGCAACCAAGTGCTCTCTTATTCAATGGTAACTCTTCAAGTCGCCACGTATTCGCTTTGAGAAGAGATTGGAGCTCTAATTTCACTGCATCTGCCCAATGCTTATGCTTCATAGCTTCGAGAAATGTCTGTAGTTCAATATTGACCGTTAGAGCCATCAAAAACTGACAATAGTTAGGCGAAAAACGGGCAGAAGATAGATAATTAGAGATAGGATAGACAGCACCTGAGGATGTCTGAGGAGAGGGCGAAGTAGTGACGAGAGAGGAGGAGGGACACTTGAGAGAAACAGTATTGACAACATAATCACGAAGCTTAGTAGACCTAGCTTTTATACGGTGACCACGTCCTAGAGTCTCAGGTTGAACAACTAATGTTGTGTCCATAGACGTATCATCCGTAGACGTATCAACCGTAGATGGTGGCATTATCTCATTCGTATCTGTGACATATGCAATATCAGAAGGAGGATCAGTACCAAAATCAGCCACATAATCCTCATCCGCAACCGCCATAACAGGAGAAGAAGTCATCGAGTCAGATAAAATTGGTGGTGAAGACTCAACAATGGCAAACGGAAAGTTCTCCTCGTGAAAGACATCATCACGAGACGAAAATATAATTTCACGTTCCAAATCATACAATTTCCAACCCTTTTTGCCATATGGATATTCCAAGAACACACATTTTCTTGTACGAGAAGCAAATTTGTCACCCTTGTGATCCAAATTATGAGCGTACGCTAAACAACCAAAAACACGCAAGTGTTTATATCCAGGAGCATGACCATAAAGCATTTCAAATGGCGTCTTATTGCTGAGCAAACTCGATGGATTTCTGTTAATGAGATAACATGCCGTCAAAATACATTCGCCCCAATATTCAATAGGAAGATGTGCTTGAAAACGTAGTGCGCGAGCAACATTCAAAATGTGTCTATGCTTACGCTCGACACAGCCATTCTGCTGTGATGTATGAACACAAGATGTTTGATGGATAATACCTTGTTCTTGAAAAAATCGCGAGAGGCAAAGAAATTCCGTACCATTATCACTTCGTATAGTTTTGACATTCTTTGAGAATTGACGTTCGATCATGGGAAGGAAATTTCGAATTTGTTGAGAGACCAATGTCTTATCCGCAAGAAGATAGAGCCACACAGCACGAGAATGATCATCCACAATAGTTAATAAATAACGTGATCCACAAAATGCAGTCGTACGATACGGTCCCCATAAGTCAACGTGTATCAAATCAAAAACTTCTTTTACATTATGAGAACTATCTGGAAAGCACCGACGAGTTTGTTTAGCTCGCAAACAC
Organism: Alliaria petiolata; assembly: GCA_020283515.1. Taxonomy (NCBI): domain Eukaryota; kingdom Viridiplantae; phylum Streptophyta; class Magnoliopsida; order Brassicales; family Brassicaceae; genus Alliaria; species Alliaria petiolata. The sequence continues at coordinate 12,314,732 of JAHZTW010000005.1, read as the reverse complement.
ACATCACAACTCTTAATTAAAAGCTCACTACTACTACTACTAACTCCAGAGACAATCCCAGTGACTTGAGACGAAGGATGACCCAATCGATGATGCCACAAAGTTGTCTTATCATGCACAAAAGTCTGAAACGAAGTCACCATCTCGATCCCACGAAACCAGTACAGTCCTTCTCCCTCTCGTTCACCCGCTCCAATCAGCATCCTCGTAATGCGGTCCTGCAAAATCATGAGCTTCTCAGTCACTTGACCAACCAGATAATTGTCTGTAACAATCTGACCAAAGGATATCAAGTTAGTATGAAATCCTTCAACAAAGAAAAAATTCTTCAAAGATAAGCGGGGAATAAGTCTGACAGTCCCCTGTTTAGATGCACACGCATCAGAACCATCCGGCAAGACAACCGAGAGAGGCGCTATATCATGAACGTCCTCCAATAGCTCAATAGAACTTGTCATATGGTGCGTCGCACCGGTATCTAAAATCCACAACAAATTAGACGTCTTACCACCTTGAGATGCAGAAGAGTTGCCATTGTTGATCATCTTTTGAACAATATGCCACTGTTCATCCGACAATCCACTTAAGCCTTGACGATTACACTGTAATCGCGAAGTTTGATGACACAGCCGCCGAATTAGCACCACAGATTTGGGTACTGTTAGCACGTGGAGTAGAACCACGACCACGACCTGCAGCAGCTGGTTGAGATCCCTTGTTTCCAGATCGGTTCCGAAATCTTTCATGCCACCCTTCAGGATATCCAATGATTTTGAAACATGAACTCACTTCATGTCCCGTCTTTCCACAGCCAGTGCATTGCCTAGACGGATCGTGATTGCGTTGTCCAGAGCTGTTCGTAACGTAATTATCAGAACTTGGATGCGGAACATCACGCGTCCACACCGGGGTAGTCTGCCGAGAGGCATTAAAAGGGGAAGCTTGAGCAGCAAATCCCATCACCGTAACGTCCGTAGTTGCATTCAATCGAAGCGTCTCATTCTGCACGATAGTTTGAGACACTATCGAGATCAAGAAGAGGAGAAATAGCACATATCTGAGATCGAACAACACCATGAGCAGATTCGTCTAAACCGGATAGAAAATCATGAACCTGGAGAATTTCTTTCTCCTTGTCGTGAGCAGCGTTGAGATCACACGCACACTGTCCACATTCGCAACGTTTAGAATTCATACACTCAGCAATTCCATCCCAGAGTTTAGTTAAACGTCCAAAGTAATCATCCACCGTAGTACCGTTTTGCTTGCACGTAGCCAACAAATTCCGAAGCTGTTGAAGACGAGCTCCACTTTTGATGGAAAACCGTTTCTTGATGATATCCCAAAGTTCTTTGGCAATTTCTTGTGTAGAGATAGAAGAGCAGATCTTTGGCTCAATTGTAAGTTTGATCCAACCAACAATCAGATGGTTGTTAGCGATCCAATCTTCAAGATGAGGAGAGTCACTCACCGGTTTTGGAATACTCACATCCAAAAACCCAAAAAAAAATCGAGAACTGAGAGCCATACGAAGATTAATAGCCCATTCGTCGTAATTCAAACCGTTGAGTAGTGGTTGTGAAATCAAAGCGCCTGGATTGTCACTCGATGTAAGATCATACGGAGAAATCGTTTTGTGTTTAGGATTAGAAGTAGGGTTTGTCATCTTGTCAAAGTGCCGAGAGGCGAGAGACAAAGAGAATATGAAAGAAAAGAAAGATGAAGATCTCTGTTTCGGAGCACGAAAAACAAAGACGAAGAAGAAGAGAAGGCGAAGCTTGTTTGAGAAGCAAGCAGCGCCGGAATAAAATTAGGTCTTTAGATCTTGATCTCTGATACCATGACAAATTAGATTCTGGAAATATCAACTTGTATTATTGTAGGTCATGAGACCTTATATTTATACATGTACAAGAATACGCTTAAAGGCAATCCTAAAACCAAAATAGGAAAACATACAATTATACATAATATGTAATATACTTAGATATATTCCAATAATGATATACTCGTCTACAGCCGTTCTTAGATTGAGAATATGCGACATATTCATGTCATTATGGAAATCCTACAGAAGCATAAGCTGTTCGTGAAAATGAAAAAATGCCAGATCGGGAAAAAGAAGCTGGAGTATTTCGGTCATATCATATCAGGAGAAGGCGTCAAGGTGGATCAGAACAAGATTACAGCCATGATATATTGGCCTGCGCCCACAACGATCACCGAATTGCGTGGCTTCTTGGGTCTCACAAGATATTATCGAAAGTTTGTAAAGGACTACGGTATTATTGCGAGGCCATTGACGAATTTGTTGAAAAAAGGAAAGTTTGAGTGGAGTGCTGGAGCTGAAGTGGCTTTCACGAATCTGAAGAAATCCATGACTACAACACCTACGCTTGCTCTTCTAGATTTCAATATACCATTCGTTATCCAAACGGATGCTTCAGGTGATGGAATTTGTGCTATTCTCTCTCAAAAGAGTAAGCCAATTGCATTCATGAGTCGTTCCCTTGGAGTGGCAAAACGAAGCTGGTCCACGTATGCGAGAGAAATGTTGGCTATTGTGATCGCTATACGAACATAGCGACCGTATATTCTGGGCAGAAGATTCACGATACAAACATATCAAAAGAGCTTACGTTTTCTGCTTGAACAATGTATCCTCACACCGCAGCAGCAAAAGTGGATGGGCAAGCTTATTGGTTATGATTATGAGATTACATACAAGCCAAGATCGGCTAACGCAGCTGCTGATGCCCTGTCTCGCCGTGCCGACAGTCCATGCCTTAATGCTGTGAGTGCCCAACAAACAAATAACTGGGAGGAGCTGCGACAACTACAGGTATCTTATCCCTATTTGGTCAAGATAGGAAAGCAAGCTGATGCTACTCTGGGACAGCAGTATGCAAGACGTAACAGACTACATTGCTTTAACAATCGTGTGGTGATTCCGGTGGGGTCGCTACTTATCACGTCATTATTGCAGGATTTTCATGATTCACCAGCCGGCGGACACTCGGGCGTTCTCCGCACTTTTAAGAGGTTAGAACATCAGTTTTATTGGCCAGGAATGCATAAGACAGTGAAAGACTATGTTGCTGCTTGTGATACGTGTCAACGGGTTAAGTCGGAGAGCCTTTCCCCTACGGGATTGCTTCAGCCTTCGCCAATTCCACATCAAGTGTGGTAAGATGTTTCTATGGATTTCATCGACGGTCTACCTCGCTCAGACAATCACACTTCTCTCATGGTGGTTGTTGATCGTCTTACCAAGTCCACTCATTTGGTCCCTCTTTCTCATCCATATACGACCAAATCTGTAGCAGCAAAGTTCGTTGAGTTTATTGTTAAGCTTCATGGCAGCCCAAAATCGATTGTCCGTGACCACGATCCGGTGTTTATGAGTGCTTTTTGGCGTGAATTGTGGCGACTGTCAGGTACAAATTATGGATGTCATCAGCCTACCATCCGCAAACGGATGGCCAAACTGAGGTGGTCAATCGTTGCATTGATTGAACAATTTAAGTGAATCGTTGTAACCGTTGACGAATTGTTGCAACCGCTTAAATGAACATTTGCAACCGTTTAAATGAATCATTGCAACTGTTTTGTTTATGGTTACAACCTTCGGTGACTAACCATTGCAACTGTTGGTGACCGACCATTGCAACTCTATCAATCATTGCAACTATTGAATGAATCATTACAACTGTTGGGTTTATGGTTATAACTTTTGGACTAACCATTGCAATCTTCCGAGGTGACTTTTAGTTTCCTATATAAGGAGTTGTGGGCATTGCCAAAATCACAATCATCACAACAAAAAAACAGTTACAAAACAGAGAAATAAGAAAGAGAGAAAGAGAGAGATTCATTGTTCCAATAGATCATTAAATATCTTTGGAAAAACACATAAAAGCACTAGAACTTTAGTGTGTCTCTTGTATCTTTGCCTAGAACAAGAGAGAACTTTGGTTGTCTTATCCTACAAGAGATTTCGTGTAACCCAAGGCTTAATAAGGGTTGAAATACTCTTTAAGAAAAGTGTCCTCGTGCGCGATTCAATCATTATCCAAGTTCATAATTTATCATCCGGGTTACCAATTAACCAACAATCTTAAAGAGTATTTTCTTATGAACTATGGCTAGTGTGTATGTGCGAGAGATGACATCTAAGTTTGGAAAGTTGTTTAAGTTTTAGAGAGAGAAAACTTGAAGACATCAGCCGGAATGGCACTTGAACGGTGACAAGAGGTTGATTTTTGTATGTAATCTCTTCCCCGATCTATGCGTCTATTTTTAGATACCAAGCCATATTCATCGCTAAACCGGGCTAAGTAACCATGGATTAAAAGCGCTATGTGTTAGTCACGCTCATTCATGGTGAACTAGAGAATATAGTTAATGCTTAGAATGATTAAAAAATGGTGAATCCGTGAATATGAATATTTTGGAAAAATATATCATAGAGAACTATTCATAATATTGGTTTAAATATTTTTGGAAAGTATCTCGTAGAGAGTTGCAATATGTTGCATGAATATGGATAGATAGTGTGAAAACCGGTACTATTGTTTCATTCATATCTCTCTGTAGAAATTTTAGAATTGCGTGATCTTGGCGTCACTGTGTAGATATTGGAATTATCTTTCTATAGGTATATAGAACGCTTGATTTGGTTACGTATTTAGAGAGATATAGGGGTCGAAGGTTTCGACAGAATTGCAGTGAAACAATGTGTTGGGAAGAAGATGAACAGTAACCGACACGTGTCTGTTTCTGATTTGTCTAGAAAATACGTATTTGTTTATGCAATAAAATAAGTTTGATATGTCCAAATTTGAAAATAAATTTCTCTAGATTCTTCTTGAATTGAGTAGATTAAGAAGGTAATTTATATGTGTTAGAATGTGTATAAACAACAGTAAGTGATTGTTGTTTGAAAGAAAGAATTCTAGAGAAAAGGGCATTGATTGCATCTTTATAAGATGTGATGAGCATTTAAAGGCTTATAGATTTTATATCATAGAATCTGATGATTTTGTATCAATTCACACGATAAAGCAACTTGAAGGTTTTATTATACCTGGTAATGAGCTTAAGGTGTGTAAGTTAATAAAGTCATTGTATGGGCTAAAGCAAGCACCTAAGCAGTAGCATCAAAGGTTTGATGAGGTTGTCTTATCAAGTGGATTTAAGTTAAATCAGTTGGATAAGTGTTTATATAGCAAATTTGATGAGTCCGGTAATGGAGTAATCATTTGTTTATATGTTGATGACATGTTGATCTTTGGCACCGACCTTAGACAAGTAGAGCTTACAAAAGCATTTTTGTCATCAAGTTTTGCCATGAAAGACATGGGGGAGGCAGATGTGATTCTTGGAATCCGAATCAAACGTGAAGGCAAAAGAATATCTTTAACACAATCTCATTACATTGAGAAAGTGCTTAAGAAATTCAATTGTGAGAATTGTTCTCCAATGAGCACTTCCATGGATGCGAGTGTGAAGCTTATGCCTAACATGGGAAAAGTAGTGTCACAACTCGAGTATTCACAAGTAATTGGCTGCTTAATGTATGTCATGACGAGCACCAGGCCAGATATAGCTTATGCTGTAGGAAGGTTGAGTAGATACACTAGTAATCCTAGTACTCAACATTGGCAAGCCTTAAAACGGGTGCTGAAGAGCTTGAAAGGAACCATAAATTATGGTTTGTCTTATGATGGATTTCCTTCGATTCTAGAAGGGTATTCAGATGCAAGTTGGATTACCAACGTGGAAGATCATTCTTCTCCAAGTGGTTGGGTGTTTTTGCTTGGGGGAGGTGCCATTTCATGGGCTTCTAAAAAGCAAACTTGCATTACAAGTTCAACTATGGAATCTGAATTTGTAGCATTAGCGGCTGCCGGTAAAGAGGCAGAATGGCTAAGAAATTTAGTTTACGAGATTCCATTGTGGCCGAGACCAGTATCACCGATATCTATCCATTGTGATAGTCAAGCTACATTGGCTAAGGCCTATAGCCAAGTGTATAATGGTAAGTCGCGACACCTGGGCGTTAGACATAGCGCGGTACGTGAGTTGATCACTCATGGGGTGATTACCATAGAATTTGTTCGGTCTCAGCAGAATCTAGCGGATCACTTGACAAAAGGATTAGCTAGGGACTTGGTAACTAAGTCGGCGAAAGGGATGGGGTTAAAGTCCATTTGAAATCTTTGGTGATGGGATACCCAATTCCCCTCTAATACGACGTTAGAGGCTGAATTCAATGTGGAAAGCCCACACTTAAAGATTGAAGCACATGTTTTATATCATCCCAAAGAATGTGCTTGGAACTGCAAGAAAGAGATAGGTTGAAATTTTTCTTAATAGGTATTTTGAAAAAGTGTATTTTGCAGGTACACGATTAAAATATCTACCTATATGAGTGTGAAGTGCAGCCGCTTCAAGAAGCTAGGACTTGGCTTTGTATGCACTCATGAATGGATAGGGACACATGGCTTATAATAGTGTCAAGTATAAACACTTAGAGTAGTGTGGAAATTTGTGTGTGTATTATCTTCATGTGCCCAAATGAGTTGAGAGGATTCAATCCATAGGACATCCTGATTCTCGGGCATTTGGAATGTGTAATATCACTAAGATGAAAATTCAATCGTTACGACATTTTCATTTATGCATGAGTTTGATTTATGTGTTGTTTATTTAATTTAATGAATCTATGATTACACTTAAATGGGGGAGGAATGTTGGAAATTTAAGTGAATCGTTGTAACCGTTGACGAACTGTTGCAACCGCTTAAATGAACATTTGCAACCGTTTAAATGAATCATTGCAACTGTTGTGTTTATGGTTACAACCTTCGGTGACTAACCATTGCAACTGTTGGTAACCGACCATTGCAACTCTATCAATCATTGCAACTGTTGAATGAATCATTACAACTGTTGGGTTTATGGTTATAACTTTTGGACTAACCATTGCAATCTTCCGAGGTGACCTTTGGTTTCCTATAAAAGGAGTTGTGGGCATTGCCAAAATCACAATCAGAAATAACAAGAAACAATTACAAAACAGAGAAATAAGAAAGAGAGAAAGAGAGAGATTCATTGTTCCAAAAGATCATTAAAGATCTTTGGAAAAACACATAAAAACACTAGAACTCTAGTGTGTCTCTTGTATCTTTGCCTAGAACAAGAGAGAACTTTGGTTGTCTTATCCTACAACGAATTTCGTGTAACCCAAAGCTTAATAAGGGTCGAAATACTTTTTAAGGAAAGTGTCCTCTTGCGCGATTCAATCATTATCCAAGTTCATAATTTATCATCCGGGTTACCAATTAACCAACAGGTCAATCGTTGCATTGAACAATTTCTGCGTTGCTTTGTGCATAACATACCGACTCAATGGAGTTTCATGATATTGTGGGCTGAATATTGGTACAATACGACGCATCACTCGTCAATCGGGATGGCGCCTTTCAAAGGTCTCTATGGACGTGAACCACCAACTCTTGCAGGTTATGAATCTGGAGATACACCTCTGCAGGAGCTTGATGAGTAGCTTAAGGAACGTGATACAATTCTCAAGGAGTTGAAATCTCACTTAGAAGCTGCAAATAACAAGATGAAACAAACATCAGATGGTAAGAGGCGTGATATCTGTTTTGAAGTTGGTGATTGGGTTTATCTCAGGTTGCAACCTTACCATCAACATACGATATTTCGACGGACGTCACAAAACCTATCCACAAGGTACTTTGGGCCATTTCAGATTGAAGCTCGCATCGGACCTGTTGCTTTATCGCCTAAAGTTGCCCGAAGGTACACAAGTGCATTCTGTTTTTCATGTTTCCCTTTTAAAGAGAAGAGTGGGATCTAATATGCCTACTTCTGGTTCTTTATCGTCGCTGCGTACAAATGGGCTGTTACGATTGAAACCAGAACGTGTGCTGCAATTTCGAGACGTTGATGACAATGGGACCAAGCGACGCGAAACGTTGGTTCTTTGGGAAGGGTTACAGCACGCTGATGCTACTTGGGAAGATCTAGCTCAACTCAAGGAGAGTTTTCCGACACATAATCTTGGGGACAAGATTCATTTCAACGGGGGGAGTAATGATGGAGTTGCAATACCAGAACTAGAGAGAAGAGTATCAAACCGAACCCGAGTTCCGAACCGGAGATACGCATAGTAATTTGTTCTCTTTTAATTAGTTATGTCTTTGAGTTTCTAGCTGAGTCAATAAGAAGAATGGGTCTTCGTGTTGTTTAGGAATCCACTTCTTCCATTTTCCCATTTTCCGTAATTGTAGGATCAGAGTCTCCAATGTTGTTTCGATTCTTTATAAATGAATGAAAAGCCAAAAAAAAAGATAATATCAATTGCCAAAAAGTATCGTGTTCTTATTTTCTCTCCAAGAAGGTTTACTTGCTCTGTTATCTAAAGATTTAACTAAAATCATCGCTATCAAGCTACATAGATGTTTTGGGGTCAAAACCTGTTCAAAACGGAGAAAATGATGAGGAGATCCGACAAGGACCAGTTCAAGACATCTCCGTCTTGCAAGACCTACCCCTAATAAGATCCCAAACTTCAGCCGAGACATGTTCAATTCCTTTGTGAAAAAGTTTCTTGGACCGTAAGGAGAGCATGAACCAGAGTGAAGACACGAGCACCACTAGGACCAGACCACCATATTCCAAGAAAAGTCCAGCTTCATATCAGACCAGAGCCTTGGAGATACTTCTTGAAGACACCCAAGAGAAAGAGACACTAAAGCCGTCAAAATTTTGCAAAAATTCCATTGTGGAAATAAACCAATCAATAAAATAGAGTAAGAACAGACAAGTCAAGAAAATATAAAGCCCCAAAATGTTGGAACTACGCGAAAAGACTAGACTTTTTGACACAAGATCCATCGATGATCGGAGATCTCTGTCGTCTCTATCTTCATCCCTGACGTTTCTCCTAACCGTTAAAGCTTAGATGGGCTCGTCGTCGGAGATCGAAGTGGTGCCTCTTGATTCCAAATCTCACCAAAACCCTACCGAATCTCCAACCATCACAGACGTCTTCTCCGCCTCTGCTTACGGCGATCTCCACCAGCTTAAACGTTTCGTCGAACACAACGGCTCCTCTGTTTCTCTTCCCGACTCTAATGGCTACTACACTCTCCAATGGGCTGCGCTAAACAATTCCCTCGACGTTGCTCAATACATCATCGAGGTACTATTGCTCGTTTGCTGATTCTCAATTGTAAACTAGGATTTACCGAAATTCCTCTCCTTTTCCTCAGATTCGATCAGCTTTCGTAGCTTTTAGTTCTGGGTAATCTTCAATTAGTGTCCTTTGTGATGTTTGCCTTTGGATTATCATCAAAATCTTTTGAATTGTATCTGTGTAGTAATGGATTTGATTTTGTCGTATATGCAGCACGGGGGAGATGTTAATGCAGCTGATAATGTACAGCAGACACCATTGCATTGGGCAGCAGTAAAAGGCTCCATTGATGTTGCAGACCTTCTATTGCGAAACGGAGCTCGGATTGAGGCTAATGATGTGAATGGGTTCAGGGTAAAGTTTTTTTCTTTTTCCTCCTTGAGTTTCTGTTTAGTGGAAATCAATGCGTAGTGTTGTCATTAGTAGTGTGAAAATGGATCAGAATTTATAAGCTTGTGTCATTCTAAGTTGCTTTCGCCTTTCGTTAGCTCATGTTTCAGGATTAGTAGCTATCTTACAGCATGTTTTCTGTGCAGGCAGTTCATGTTGCTTCTCAGTATGGACAGACAGCCTTCTTGAATCATATTATTGTGGACTATGCAGCTGACTATAACGCACTAGATAACGAAGGGAGGAGTCCGCTACATTGGTATGTATACAGTGTGTGTATTGCCTTTTTTAGCACTTCTCAGCTAAATTGAAAATTCATGGACCAGTTCTGTGCACGATGCTCAGCGATTTTTAAGTTATTTCTAATGAATTTCCCAGCACAGATATCAGGAACTGATTTTTCTTGTGCCTCAGAACAATATGGTGTGAGTGTTTTGGTATTTGACATACAGGAATAGAATAGTTCTTGCACTTTATTTCTATTCATAGAAGAGAGAGAACATGTCAAAGATTTGATGGATGATGGATCGTTTTTTCTTTTGTAGTTTGAGTATATCTGAATCTGATCATTGTTTAGTTGCACTTGGTACTCTGTTACTTATCATTTGACAATTTGAGGAGAACTAATGTGAACTGTATATTTTTTCCTTGTTTGTATGACTCAGGGCTGCTTATAATGGATTCACAGAGACAGTCCGGTTACTTCTCTTCCGGGATGCATGCCAAAATAGACAAGACAATACAGGCAATCTGGAAATTCTTGAACACTTTCTTTTAACTGTATCTAATTTTTCTGCTGCTCTAGAATTTAAAAAGAATCCAAAAGGTGAAGATGTGATCTATGATTGATATCTTTCCTGTGATTCTGCTTACACTTAGTTTAGATGTGTAAAGATAAGTGCAAAAACGGATAAGAATTTCTGAACTACAGTCATTGAGTGCTGGTAAATTTGTATATAAAGGGATTGTTATAGCATTCTAGACTGTTTTTGACTTGCCAAAAGTGTAGAATTCTTACATTAATCACTTTGTTGGTCAGGTTGCACTCCCTTGCACTGGGCTGTTATTAAGGAAAACGTTGAGGCTTCTACTCTGCTAGTTCATGCTGGAACCAAGGAGGAACTGCTATTGAAAGATAGCACTGGATCCACACCACTTAAGCTTGCATCTGATAAAGGTCACAGGCAGCTCGTTCTTTTCCTTGTACGTAATAGTTTAGTGTTGCTTGCTACTTTTTTAACATAAAAAGAACACATCTTTTCGGATTTTGATATGTGAAATGCCGCATATACTTGCTGGTTCTCTCCCTGCATCGATATCTCCCTCTTATTTCATTTTCATCATCATTAGTTGGACAGAAACAAGCTAAATAAGGCTATTTACAAAATGTTTCCAGCAAAATATACTTTTCAAGTTCTGTAGTTTTGTATTTACATACATCCGAAAGAACAATAGCGTGAATATTAAATTTTGATGTACATATGGTTATAAGTGTACCGTTATTATATAAGCCTTAAACACAGAAAAGAACCATATTGTCTTTTCAGATATAGTGAAGCGTCATTGTGGTAGAAAACATGTTTCTACTGTCTGTTTTAAGGTCACAGTAGATTTAAGTGTACCCAATATGAGAGATGGCTTGATAAATGGTGGTACAGTTTGTTTGATGTTGTTTGCAGGCACTATTGTTTTTGTTTTAATAGTTTCCATTTAATATATTGTATTTTCTGAGAATTCCTTTTTTGATATTTTTCAGTCAAAGGCAATGCAAACTCATAATAATAGTTCCGTAAACAAGATCTTCTGCGGAAAATTAGGAGAGGCAAGCTATGCTCCTATGTTGTTCGGCTTAATAGTCACTCTTATGGTCCTCTTCTTCACATCCATTGTTGCAGGTGAATGACTCATGCAACATAATGAGTTAAGAGTATGTTGGGTTTTTTTTTCCCCTTACTAATGCATTATATTATTTTTCCTGACATTTTGCAAATTGTATGTAGCTTCTAATCTCCCAAAAATAACTGCTGTGGTTGGACTGTGGGCTTGGTTTGGTCTTTCATGTGGCTTTTGCTCACTGGTTGCTTTCCGTCGTTGTAGCAGGTATCCTTATTGTAATTTTATACTCTATTAGCTATTATGTGTACTTTATAGTGTCTCTGAGAGTGGTGGTGTGCCCTTGGAATGATTAAATTAGTTGTCTGATTTCTTACAGAAAAGATCCTGGGTACGTTAAACGAACCAATGAACATGATGGCCATCAGGCTACCAACGTAAGTTGTACTTCCTTTTCATGTTTCTACGTTTGAGAGAAATACGAACTTATTCAGTAAAACTGTTGATTATGCATATATATATATACAGAATAGATCTGCAGTTGTTTACTTGTTTTTGTGGAGAACCTGCTGAACTATGCCTTGATTTAAAGTAGAAGACCAATTGTTTTTCTGAAACTTTTAGTTCAAATATGTTCTGATGATGATTGTAGGAGCCTTTGATTGATATGAGTTTCAACAGCCCCACATGGTAAGGAAACTGGTCCCAACTCTGCCCCACTTGCAAGGTTTTCCTCAGAAGCCGCTTTTTTTCAGGAGACAATCAGCATTTGCTTTCTTTGCTAACTACTTTGATCACATTTTGATTCAGATAATTAGACCGGTGCGATCTAAGCACTGTCCCACTTGTAAGCGGTGCGTTGAGCAGTTTGACCATCACTGCCCCTGGATTTCCAACTGTGTTGGTAAGGTAAGAGTTCTTTGCATTATGACTCTCTCTTACTCATCGTTCTGAAAATTAAACATCATGTTAATGTTCTCTTTCTACCATTACTCATCTCGCAGAAGAACAAACGCGACTTCTTAGTCTTTGTGATCATGGGGGCTTTAACATCATTCGTCGGTGGCACAACTGCTGTTCAAAGTATGTGACTGAAACAACTCTCCCATTTGCTTAACGTTATGTATTAAAGCATCAGTGTTTCTGCAACAGGAATATGGAGAAGCATCTCACAGATACACCACAGTGAATCATGGATTCAACATCTAGTCATTGAACATCCTGGCGCTGCCGTGTTTCTGTTTTTCGACTTGTTTGTTTTCATTGCGACAATGACGCTAACCATCTCACAGGCGTATATGGTCAGTATCTCTCAGCTAGATTAAAGAGTTGGCTCTCCTCTCTGCAAATGACTGTCTAACAGTTGTTGTTGCTTGGTGCAGATAGCTCGGAATATCACAACCAACGAGTTATGGAACGCGAAAAGATTCAGTTATTTGCAGGGACCTGATGGGAGATTCTACAACCCTTATAACCACGGCTGGCGAAGAAACTGCACTGATTTCTTGGTTCATGGCTACACCAGAGACGACGAGGTTGTCCCGTCTTCAATTCTCTGATTATACATTGCATTGTTAATTGCATACACATCTTATTCAATGTACTGTGTGTTACACCTTGTAAGTTGTAATTGTTTTGGGTAGGCCTTCGGTTCAGGTTCGGTTCAGATTTGGGTCGGGTATATTGGTAATAGGGGGATTAAAGGTACCATTCATGTATTTAAAATTTCGGGTTCGGTTCGGTATCCTCTCGTTCGATAACTGCTTCGATAACTGATTGGAAAATTGGTCAATAACCGAATTTTTCGGCTATGGTTTGGTTCGATTACTTGTACTTGAATATATTTAAACTTTAGAAAGTATCCGAAATATCCCGAAAAAAAATCCTAAAGACCTAAATTCAGTAATTTCCATTCTTGTACTACCACAAGCCAGACATATTCTTTCAAATTCTTGTTCAATTCTATTTTTGTACTGCCAAAAACTACGAAACTTTCAAATATTTGTTCGATTTTCGGGTATTTAATACCTCTATGGTTTTTTGGTAATACCTGATCCAAACCGAGAACCGAATTACTTGAAGACAAGATCCAATTGGATACTTTAAGGAATCCGAAACACTAAGGCCCTGTTCGTTTGGTGAGGAGGATGAGATTTCTAAACGCACCGTCTGAGCGCAGTAATTGAACGCAACAATCAGATGATGTTCGTTTGCGATTTTGGTTATGCATCTAGAAATTGTATATAGATGCAGTTACGTTCGTTTTGTATGTTTGTATTTGTATCTCAATGCGTTTTATGTTAAATGACCAAAAACTCCTTGTTTTTCTTTTTCTTTTGTTTATTCCCTATCTTTTTTTTTTTTTTTTTTTTTAAAAATCCAAAAAAGCGTTTTCCTCCTATAAACGCAAAACCGCGTTTTTCGGTCAAACCGTGAAATCATATTTTTCGTCAAAACTGCGAAATGACGTTTTTCGGAAAAATCACGTTTTCCCGCCAAAATCGCAAAATCACGTTTTCCCACCAAAATCCCAAAATCACGTTTTCCCGTCAAAACAGTAAAATCACGTTTTTCCACCAAAACCGTAAAATCACGTTTTCCCACCAAAACCGCAAAATCGCGTTTCCCGCAAAATCATATTTTTCGTCAAAACCGCAAAAATCATGTTTTCCCGCAAAATCACGGTTTTCCCGCCAAACCGCAAAATCACGTATTCTTTCAAAACTATAAAATCACGATTTCCCGCCAAAATCCAAAAATTATGTTTTCCGCAATGACCAAAAAATCGAGTTTTCCCGCCAAATACGCAAAATCGCGTTTTCTCGTCAAAATCGTAATATTATGTTTTTCCGTCAAAATCGCAATTCAAGTTTTCCCGGCAAAATCCTGAAATGACGTTTTCCGTCAAAACCGCAAAATCATGTTTTCCCGCCAACATCTAGAAATTATTTTTTTTCTGCAATAACCGAAAATCGTGTTTTCATGTCAAAATCGCAAAAATTGCGTTTTCCCGCCAAAACTACCAAATTGAGGGAAAACGTGATTTATAAATTTTAAAAATAATAATTTAAATATTTAGTTATAAATTTATTTTAAATCAAAGATTAGTATAGTTAAGATCAAAATAAAAATGTTAAAATAAAAAATGAATTTTTTTATAGAAAAATAAGGTTATTTGACTTTTTTTTTAATTTTTGGATGAGTTTACTGCATCCAGACGCACCAAATTAACTCATCCAAAAATCCTGATTTTTTTGGATGAGTTTTAGAAATTCATCTGGATACCGATTTCAGTTCATGTTCTTTATTACCATTAAACGATTATTAACCTGCATCTACATTCAGATAACGCGTTCAACTCACCAAACGAACATGCCAGATACGAACCGCATTTTTCGGGTTGGTTATAGTTTATACAACTCGACTTCATTGAGATCAATCTCTAAACAAGATATATATATATATATGCACTAAGAAAAACAAGTGGAATTCGCAATTCAAGTTTTTATTATATATGAAATAACTGAACGGAGTAGGCTTTAATCAACCGGCCCAAAAAATGTTAGGCCCAATAAATAGTTTCTCACATACTCCTCGACTCAGCCACCTCATCCATCTCATCTCGCTAATATGGCTGTGATCTCATCGTTATTATTTCCTCCGGCTTTATCCCGACCATTGAGTCACCCACGAAAAATCACGATCTGCTCTGGAACATCAAAATCAATGTCAAAGAACCTAATCGACGGAGAGACGTTGAAGAAGCGGGTCGTTGTATGCGGCGGAGGCGTTATCGGCGTCTGCACGGCGTATTTCCTCGCTAAGAAAGGAATCGCCGTCACTCTCGTCGAGAAATCAGCCGTAGCGTGCGCCGCTTCCGGTAAAGCCGGAGGATTTCGCGCTTTAGATTGGTGCGATGGAAGTCCCGTTGCGTCTTTAGCGCGCGCGAGCTTTAACCTCCATCGATCACTCGCCGATGAGCTAAACGGCGTCGAGTCGTATGGATACAGACCCCTCACAACGCTTAGCCTCACCGTGACGGAATCGGGCTCCGTCTCCGGCGGTTTGGGCTTACCGGCGTGGGTCGACGGCCCAGCTAAAAGCCCATCGACGATCGGTACGACTCAGACGACAGCACAAGTGCATCCTCAGATGTTCACTCGGACGGTATTATCGGCGGCGACGGAGAAGTACGGTGTCGAGGTTGTGATTGGGAGATTGGAGGAGGTGAGAGTGGAATCAGGGCGAGTTGACTCGGTTGTGCTTGAAGGTGGGCGAGTTATCGACGCTGACTCGGTGGTTCTTGCGATGGGTCCATGGTCTGGTAAATTCGAGATGCTGTCTTCGATTTTTAAGGTCTATGGTACGAAAGCTCATAGCATCGTTATGGAACCGAAGGAACCAAATGCTATAACACCTCATGCTCTTTTCTTAACTTATCTTCCTTCTAATGGTGGTGAAGCTTTAGACCCAGAAGTATATCCTCGTCCCACTGGTAAATATCGATTCTTCTTTGAATTGGATAATTTGTTTTCAATGTCTTTTGTTTTAATTTTTGTGTGTGATTTTCTAATTGGGTTAAGGAAAATTTGGCTGAATGCTTCTAAACTCTGAGGATTGCTGCAAAATCTTGTTATTTGCTAACTTTTTGGGATGGTGAAGTTTGATTTTGTAGTGTCTCTTGTGAGGCTTTTGGCTCTATAAAGAAGCATAGAGGTAAATGTATTGTTGAATAAAAAAAAAACAATTATCTGGTTTTCATGAATTGACAGAGATATGAGAAGTGATTGATCTGGTTTGTTTGTTTTTTTTTGGACAGGTGAAGTGTACTTATGTGGAATGTCATCACGAGAAGAAGTACCTGACGATCCAGATCAGGTAACAAGCAACCCTGAATCAATAGAGGTTCTCAAGAGAGTAGCGAAAACTGTTTCGAGCCATCTAGACGAAGAGAACAACGCTCGAGTGAAAGCAGAGCAAGCTTGTTTCTTACCCAGCACGGAAGATGGAGTCCCTGTAATAGGAGAGATTCCGGGAATTAAGGGTTGTTTCGTAGCCACAGGACATAGTTGCTGGGGAATTCTCAATGGTCCAGCCACTGGTGCTGCATTGGCTGAGCTTATTGTAGACGGCGTAGCCACTAGTGTTGATCTTAGCCGGTTTAGTCCTTCCCGGTTTAGCAAACGAAGAGGAAGGGTTTAGTTTCGTATATACTGTTCATAGAGATATATAAGCTACTGGTTATGTGTTCGTTAAGCAAATCGAATTGTAATTACGAGAAATCTTATCGTGGGATAATGATGTGTGGTCACAACTCACAAGCAGCTCGCTCTTTTACTTGTACGTAATAGTTGAGTGTTGTGTGCTACTATCCAGAATTTTTGTACCTCAAAAACCAGACATACTTTCGGATATTTCTTCGGTTCTCGGATATTTTTAGATACCTGCTCGGATCTCAAGTAAGACACAATCCAAACCGAGAAATCCAATCAGGTATTTCAAGGAACTTGAAACCGATCCAAACCGCATTTTACGGTTCGTAAGATCCGGATATCCTGCCTCGGCCTAAATTTGGGTATAAACATCTATAGAAACAAACTTTGGTTCGCGTTGACAACTTTGTGAAATACTAAGGTGCATCTAAATGTGCAACAACAACAAACTTTGAAAATATGAGAACATTAGTAGTACCAAAGACATGAACAAACCGTTCGATCAAATACATTCATCCCACAATTGCTTTCATCTTTTCATTCGCGACCACGAGTTCTGCTGCGATTCCAGGCTCATTTGCCGAGTGTCCTGCATCGCCAACAATCTGCAGACGACAGGTCTCTCGTTACCAATTCGGCACAAGAAGCAAAAACAAAATTAGGAATAAAAAGACTTTAGCTTACCTTAAGGTCTGCCTCTGGCCATGCTTTGTGCAGATCCCAAGCAGACATCATAGGACAGCATACATCATACCTTCCCTGTCCATTATAATAATCCAGACAGTTAAAATCCACTGTCTTAAGCTTTGATAGACACCTTCTCAATATCCAATTATGTAATGTATATAGCCAAATCATAATTTAATATTCACCATGGTGCTTCCTAATCTCACACATACATATAGTTTAGGACGGATATTTTGTTTCTATCACCTACTGTTTACACAACTCAGACTTCATTGGATCAATCTCAAGTTCTTATATGAAGGGAATATACCTGAACGATGGTGGTCTTGATATGTCTTATTTTATCAACATTATCAAGTAAGTATGAGTCCGAGGGAAAGAAGCCTTTGTTAACAAAGTAGTGATTTTCAATCCTTGCAAACGCCTGTGGAGCAAAGTCAAGGGTTGTAATGAAATTAGGTTAAAGATATGAGCTTTATATAATAATTGATCAATGAATACAGATAAATTTTGGAACACTCATCAAAACTAACCAATGAGAATTTATCATCTTCTGCCTTTTGAATGTTTTCATCATTTGGAAGAAGATGAGCAGTCATCATTTCCCATTTAGTCCAAGCTCTTGCAGCTGCATACTACAAGATTATAATGCAATTATTACCGTAGCAAACAGAGAGAGAGAGAGACGGAAAATTACTCGTACAAACTAAAAGATGAGCAATCAATTGCTTCAACTGCCAAACAAAAAGAACGAAGCTCAATACATACTTGAGTTTCGAGATCATCAGAATTCAGTCTTTTGTGATATGCATCCACAAGGCTACCTCTCTCGTTTTCTGGAATAAGATCCCTGAACTCCTCCCAAGCTTTTCAAAACAGAGAAACAAACGCATATGAAGAAGATAAAAACGTGAAATTAAGCCAGACTCTACTAGAATTTGCAAATAAAACTCTAGTCCCAGAATCACTAAGCTTAGATACAAATGTTAAGAAGAAAGAGAATTACCATCAGGGTATATAGCACCAGCACCACCTTCGTAAAACCAATCAATCTCCTTTTTCCTTAACAGAAAGATCCCTCGAAGAACCAAACCAGTAACCTTACACCCAAAAAAAAAAATGTGTTTAAGGTTATCTCAAGATAGATTATCTAAACCCTAATGAATATAACAAAAGGATACTACTTATTACATCCCCTATATCCTTTGATTTTAGATCAAAATCCAATCAATCAATCCCTAAAGCACCCATGTTCCACAACAGAAAGATCCCTCAATAGACCAAACCAGTAACCTTACACCAAAAAAAAAAAAACAAATTTGTGAAGGGTTATCCCAAAATAGATGTAACCTCCCCTTTTGCTTCATGTGTCAAGTTTATCTAAACTCTAACAAAAGGATACTACCTACTACATCATAATCCAATCAATCAATCCCTAAAGAACCCCTTTTCTTCTTGCAGGCCTCGATTATACAATTAGATATGTCTATCAAAGTGAGATTTTTCTCAGACGTTAAAATGTAAAGTTCATGATTTGCACCTTGTCAGGATGAGACTGGCTGTATGCAAGTGCAAGAGTGCTTCCCCATGATCCACCAAAAACCTGCTTGCACAAACAGAGAAAACAAATATTCACACACTCTTACTGCATATTTCCATCTCATCTCAACACCAAGAAGAAGCAAATATTCACCTGCCATTCCGGAATTTTCAAATGTTCTCTTAGTTTTTCAATATCACTGACAAGGTCCCATGTGGTGTTTTCCTCCAAGCAAGCATGTGGTGTACTCTTTCCCGCACCTCTCTAGAGGAAAACAAAGGAGTTGTTAATATACAAGTTGGATGATGTAATGTACTGTCCACAGAATTAAGAAGCGGACCTGGTCAAACAGAATAATCCGATAAAACTCAGGATCGAAGAATCTCCTGTTGCTAGGAGCTGTTCCACCTCCTGGCCCTCCGTGAAGAAAAACAACTGGCTGCAACATACAATGAAAAAGTTAGAAACTTTAAGACATATATACGATGGCCTAAGCTCCAAAGGATTTGACTACATATCCAGAAAATCGATTGATTCCTTCGGGTTACAATGGCTTACTTACGTGTCCATCGGGTTTTCCTGATTGCTCCCAGTAGAGTGTGTGAATATCTGAAACCTTTAGAATCCCAGTGTTGTATGGTTCAATTGGAGGATAAAGGCTTCTCCTTTCCACAAATGCCTCTGCTCCAGATTCCATTAAGTCAATCTGCAACCGCTCGCTCTTACTGCAAATAAGTGGAGTCGTGCGTATAATCTCGCGTTGTCCAACTAAAATTCAAGAAAATTTAAGATCATGAGCACCGTGTTTAACAGCAACCTAGAAAACTCTTCTGTGAGATTAGAGAAACCTAAACTTCCCAATTCAAGTTGTCCTCAAAGCTCAAAGCTTTAATCGTCAAATTAGAACAGAGTCCTCAAAAGCTCAAAGCTTTAATCGTCAAATTAGAACAGAATCCTCAAAAGCTCAAAGAGTTAACCGTAAAATCAGAGAAGAATCCTCAAAAGCTCAAAGAGTTAACCGTAAAATCAGAGCAGAATCATCAAAGCTCAGAGCTTTAATGGTAAATTTAGCTGAAACAGAATCCTTAGTAGACTATCATACAGATCTAAATAGACAAATACATGCATATGTAGACAGAACACTTGATATCTGCAAAATCAAGTGAACTGCTCGCAAATCAAGCATCTAACAAAGATCATATATTACAGAGAATCTACGTGATGTGTAAGATAAAAGGGTCATGAATTTGATTGATGAACAAATGACCACAAATTCCATACATGTTCATATCAGATAAAAGGGTATATATAGAGAGAGAGAGCGAAACCTGGGAATGAGAGATTGAGATTGTTATGGGTTGGTGAAAACAATCGAACACAAGTGTATTGGGACAAAGTGGACGATGGAAGTAAATAACTTGGAGGGATGCTGATCCCTAATTTCATAGCAGTGAGAACAAAAAATGGTGAGGAAATTCAAGCTAATCCAAGACTGGGTTTTTTTTTTTTTTTTTTCAAATTTTGGACTGATGATAATCACTTTGTTTTCGTGCGGATTTGAAGACTTTGACATCTGTCCAAATTGTATAACATTGCTCAAAGTAATACGAGTAATACCCATCTCCTTAAGGGATTGATTTCTATGCATTTGAAGGCCTCGCATAACCAAAAATAATCACCAAAAAAATGAGCTAAAAAAAATATAACAAACTATCACATCGTTAAATTATATAAAAACTAATCAATAAGAATAAGACATTATAACATATCATTTTCCGCTTTTTATACCACCAAACGCTTCATGAAACTATAAATGTTCAGCCCAAACAAATATAGTGAACACAATAGTCAAAGTAAATTATTTCAAAGTCAACTTTCAATTAACTATATAATATAAACGTATAGTTAGGCTAAATAATGTGTTCAGTTACAATTCTTTAGATATGCGGATGTCTAATTATAAAAAGTTTCAAAACATATTTAGTTCATTTATCATACTTATTTTATCCATCCAACAAATTTGCCTTCACCCAAAAAAAAAGAATAAAAAGAAGTCCAATTATAAGCTCAAAAACGAATTCACCAAAATTCGAATCATACAGACGCCCACTAAATCTATCGTTATAAAAAAAACTCAGTCCACTAATAAAAACCAATAAAAACAAAGTATGTAAAGGTTGCTAATATTTCTATGAATAATAGTTATTCTAATGATTAGTAAGAATTTCAAAGATTGAATGTTGCTTTCCATGCTTAATGCTTTTAGTAATAGTAATGCTTAATACATCCATATGTGTCGATGTATTATGCCTTGGATGCAGTTTCATCAGAAAATGAACTGAATATTTGTGCAGTTTTGACCAGAGTTAAAGCATGTGGTAGGTCCAATATAATAGAGTCTGTCTGATAAGAATTTGGAAGAAAATTAGCAGTTTATGCTCTGATTATCCCTGATAATGTGTTTTAAATTGTTTATGTAAGCTGGAACCACTATCAGTTCTTTATACAATAAAAAACAAAAGTTGCGTCATCTAACATCTATCTGATTAAATGGCCAGCAGTCGATTCATTCTAAGAAAAATGGAACATTTCGCTGAGAACTGACAGAGTAAAAGTTCATCTGTCTCCGTATAACGATGAAAAGATGAGAAGAAAAATAAATAACATAGTTGGTGGTGAATGATGAGAGAGAAAAAAAGTCTGAAAAATATAAGGCAAAAGTTTACTAGGGATTGGATGGTGAAAAAAATAATATTAAGCTAGAGAGAGTAATAAAAAAATTTATCAAGTTGATGCAAAGTACAATAATTAATTTCTTGCATATAGATTTTTTACTATTTTACTTCACATCACTAATCACTAGCAATAGTTGGGGCTCAACACTCTCCAACATTGATTTCTTTAAGTGCTAATATTGTTTGCTTACTACATAATAAGATATTATTTGAGGTTTTTATAATAACAAAATTTTGAATGAGAAGATTCTCAAGTTCGATAGTCTTGCTATACAAACAATGGTATCTGATAATAATAATAATTTACTACTACATATAATTATTTTTTTATTTGGGCTGCTAATGAAAAAAAAATACTATACAAATATTATCGGGATAAAATCAAATCACAATTAAATTAAACAATCATGTATTTAAATTGGCGATTACATGTTTGATATGTTATTTCATTTTCCTATATAACTTATTTTCTTTCCCTTTTTGATCTTTATAAACTTATAAATCTTACTAAAGTACATATTAACACCTAAATCATGCATTAAAATTTATTTTATCAAAAAAATCATATACAAAAATACAGTGTTAACAACTTATATATTAAAATATATATTAATCCTAAAGATAGTTCCATTTAATTTATATATATATATATATATATAAACAAAATCTGAAATACACTCTTATGACACAAGTTATGCATTAAAAACAGAAAACAGAAAACTATGTTACTCACAAAAGTTAACCCAAAATTATACAAAAGTAAGAGAAAATAACAACCAATTATTTACATACCAAAATGCATGCATGTAAAACAAATGGTTTTTTTAAAACAAAACAAACAAATTTTCAAACTTGAAGGTAGAATCCACAAAAAAATAATTATATTTCGATAAATTGATTCACCAAAATAAGAATCTTTTTTAGAAAAAAGGAAAAAAATCATAGAACTAAGCGCAAAAAAACAAAAATTTTAAAGATCCACAAAAAACAATATGGTTAAGCTTAAAGGAAATCACGTACATCAAAATTTAAATAAATATTATATAAATTCAGTGAAGTAGAAAGTACAAATTTTACTTTTAATCAATTAATAAACAATTCAGGTAATATATTTGAAATCTGTTGTTATTAATGGTTCATATATTATTATCAAATCAGAAAACAAAAGTTATCAATAAAAAAAAATTAACAAAAAACAATATAAGGCAAAAATAAGTAAAGCGCAATATAAAACAAAAATAATCATCATATAACCACGCGTTGAACAATTAAATAGAATATTTATGTGTTTAAATTTGCGATCACATATTTGATAAATTATATTTTATTTTCTATATAACTTAATTTCTTCCTCTGTTTGTTTTTTTTATAAACTTATAAAAACTTATTAAAATACATATTAACAAATAAACCATGCATTCAAAAATTATCTTATAAAACATTCTCTTCTATCAAAATACAGAGTTAAGAACATATATATTAAAATATATAATAATCTAAAAGAAAGTTCCATTTAATTTGTATATACATATATAATATGAAAGATAGTTCTACACTCTTATGATAGAAGTTATGCATCAAAAACATAAAAAATACAACTATGTTCGTCACAAGAATTAACCCAAAATTATACCAAAAGTAAGAAAAAATAACAACAAATATTTACATATGTATAACAAATAATTTTTTTAAACAAAAAAATTCCAAATTGTCAAACTTTGAGGTAGAAACGATGGAAAAAAATTAATTATATTTCGAAAAATTGTTTCAAAAAAATAAGATTTATTTTTAAAAAGAAAAATAAATCAGAAAATTAGCACAAAAAACAAACGTTAAAGATCCACAAAACAAATATGGCTAAGCTTAAAAAATAACGTACACCATAATTTAAATAAATATTTTATAAATTCAGTGAAACAAAAAGAACGAGTTCTACTTCTAATCTATTAATAAAAAATTTAGCTAATATATTTAAATCATTTGTTATTTATGGTTCAAAAACAATTTAAAAAATCAGAAAACAAAAGTTCTCAATCAATAAAAATATAAGAAAAAATATACACGAAAATAACTAAAGCAAATATAAAATGAAAAAGAATCATCATACAATCTATGCGTAGCGGGGACAAAAAAACTAGTAGCGATAATAAAAGAGAAAGTTCTTAAAATGACATGAAAATAAGTTTTGGTTCCACAAATACCATACACTCTCAAATGTGATAAATATACCATTTTTCATTAATTTAAAGACCATATTAACCTCACTTAAATAAAAAACCTTTTAACATCAAAAAAAGAAAAAAATTAGAAACCTACGCTTTCTACTTCACCATCGTCAATTATTTTGAAATCGCCGATCTTGCAGTCCGATCGCTGACCAAGTCTCCGATTGGCGTCAATTCCGACCAAGTCTCCATTCGTCACAACCATAGAAGCAGCTTCGTCACCATTGCCAAAGCAAATTCATCTGGGAGATGAGATCTCGTTTTTCTCCCTTCTCTTCTCAATAGTCATGTTCTGTATGTCTTCGTCTTCCAGATTGTTTCATTTGTTGCCTCATCTTCTCAATCGCGCAACTATCTTTGAATATATCGTCTTCTCCAATATAATCTTCTATCCTTCAAATTTTCCTCTCTCTTTTCAATCATTTGGTTTCTGTCCCCTTCATCTTATAGATTGTTATCTTTTTTCTCGTCTTATCAATCGAACAACAAGCTTTGAATAGTATTTTCTCCAATTCAATCTCCAATCCATCGTATTCCATTTGAATGGTAGCGATTCATATTTCATAAGCATTAGTACACTACGAGTGATATTAACGAGTGATATTTCGTCTGCTTGATAATCTTGTCGGACTTGCCGAAAGGCAAAAGATGAAGGTATATTTCAAGGCGGAGGCTAACTATTACGTGGCCATTAGAGACGGTAAGGTCATTATCGTCCCATCCGATCCATCTAATGAAGCTCAGGTATTACCAAGTCCTTGGAATTTGATTTAGTTACAGTTGGAATTCATGCTGATTTGTTCTCATGAAGCTCATGTATTTCTGCAGTCACTGTCACTGGAACTCTTAAGGGCTACGATCAATTGCTTAACCTTGTTCTTGATGAGGCAGTTGAATTTATTCGAGGTATTCTTTGGTTGCATTTACCATGTGTTTTTTTTTAATTGCTTAGAATCCACCAATAGATAAAGGTATCTCTATATCCGTTTGGATCCCCCTTTACTCTCGTTGTGTACAATTGGTTCCATATGTATGTGTATCTATGTCATGTAAATCTGATTAGATAGGTAAGAAGAGCGGTTATGTTTGATGTGAAACCAGAAGGTGTGTTTGTCTTGTTGATCTCAGCATTATTATGATCCTTGTATGTATCTCATTCGATTCATCTTACTCGGCTACATACAAATGTCTCCCATGTGTAAATGTATCTATGCCACTGAAACATGATGTGATATAAAAAGGGATAATATAATATCTATGTTCAAACTAGGGATGTGCTTCTCCTCTTGATTTTCATGGTTTATATACAGTGTTATGACCCTTGTCTGATGTTTGACCAGATCATAGTGATTCTTTGAAGACAATTGACCAGACTAGACGCATCAGCTTGATTGTATGACTCATTTACCTTCCTTTTTCACTGTTATAAGTGTAATCCTACAAAATTAAAATAAGAGCATTGTTTCTTCTGGTTACATTTTGACATCGTCTTCCTTGTAATGATGTTTAATAGTTCAATTCATCTATGTGTTATCACTAGTTTAGGTTTGCCGTGGAACAGCTGTGACACTCGTCTCACCAACGGATGGAACTAAAGAAATCGCTAACCCTTTCGTTCAACCAGACGCTGTCTAAAGAACAATGTTAAGCAATTTGATCTTGTTACAATTGAAAAATCTCGGAACAACATTTTATCTTGAGAAGGATGTTGCTGGAAGTTTTTTATGAAGTTTTTCAATATGTTTAGGAAGCTTTTCAATACTTTTAGAAAGACAATCCTATATTTTTTATGCAGTCATCTTAATCATGATTTTGGTTTTGATCATGGTTATGAGTTTATTTGAACTAGATATTTGGATAAGAATCTTGTTATTATGGATTCCACTAACAAAATATACTAATTTATCAATTATAAAACTTTTAGGATACGATCATACACATTTAGGAATACCTTCATGAATATTTAATAGACTAGTTAAAAAAAATATTTATGCACTTAGATGGAATCGAACCGTGAACTTGGAGAACTCAAAGCTGCGAAAGTTAGGAGTGTATAACCAATGGAATACACTATCATTCAAAAACTGTAGAAAGTTAATTACTTAAATAAAGTATAAACACGTTTAGAAAAATATCATCACATTTAAGAAGACTTTTCTAAATGGTTAATTTGAACTATATATTAGTGATATTCTGATTATTTGTTGATCCACTAATCAAAAACATACTAATTATATTACATATAAAATTTCAAGAAACATTCATCCACATTTTGAAAGGAAAACAGTAAGATGTTCCTGAATTCAGACAACTATACTTTATATAAACATTTATCGTAGCTCCCTGCTTGTGCTGGCTCATCTCCAATTTTGTATAGCAATGGAGGCAGTGAAATCTTTAAAGGGAATGAATCATTCATATCTGCATCTACATGAAAAAAAATGTTGGACATATTTTTGACACATGAAGGGCTTCCTAAAATATAAGGAAGTCTTCCTCATATTTTACAAAAACTTCACGAATCATCAAAAACAATTCACTTCTAAATTTAAGAAGTTATCATACACATTTAGGAAGGTCTTCCTAAAACGTATAATATGAATATTTCTGTCTATTTATAAAACAATTCACATTTAGGAAAGTTTTCCTAAAACGTATAAATGAGAACTATGTATCTATTTATACAACAACTCCAATTTGATAAGATATGTCAACACAATATAACAATTAAAAATTGTTACTTGAATAATAAGTTTTTGAATGGTCACCTAACTTATGAGGATTCTTTTTGTTTTTTGGTCCATCACATAAATGGTCATCTAATTTATCGTTCCACACATTTAGGAAGACTTTCATAAAACGTATAATTAAAAGCATTTGTGTCTATTTATAGACCAACTTAAATTTACGAAGTTTTCCTACACATTTTGAAAATCTTCCTCAAACGTGTAAATGAGAGTTCTTGAATTTAGCAAGTCTTTTTGAATTTTTACAATTGTAAGAATGTCATCCTAAATAATATGTTAATTATTATTTTATCAAATAAAATTAGGAAGTCTTTGTAAACGCTTAGGAAGATCTTCCTGATTTTTGAAAGATTTTATAATGTTTTAAAATTCCATCATAAACATTTATGAAGTTTTTCTCAAAACTTTCTTAATTGTTGAAGGTTCTAAGAAACCTTTTAAGACATTTAAGTAGCATGTTTAAAATTTTAGGAATGCATTCTTAAATCACAAATTAGAGTTTGTATTCATTCACAATCTCACAAGAGCTTGATTGATAGAACATAAATGAGTATGTATGAAGGAATTGCAACAATTACCACTCATATTAAGAGATCTTGCACAAGTAAAACATGTTAGCAAAAAAAAAACCATGAAAACTCAGTATACAAAATCCCTTAATATAACATATGAACCACACAATATGCATTCTAGCTTAGAAAACACCTAAGATAAATAATCATAACTTATCTAACATGATTTGGGACTCTAAACATCATGAAACCCCTAAATTTACCAAAACCCCAAATCTGCCAAAACTCTAAACATCACGATATCATAATTTTGCATCACCAATCAAAACTAAACATATAAACAAGTACGAAAACACCTCACAAAACAGATGGTACCACAATTAACCTTGGAGGAGATCTATGTCATCTGGAGGAGAAGATGGATAATGGCCTCTAGACAGTGATGCTAGCCTGCGGCTAGGAGGTGTTTCAAAGCAACAGTTCGAAAGATTGGCTTTTGACAACAATTCCGAGTAAGCTTCCGAATATCTTTTTGTCACATTAGAATTTTGAAGCATCGATAAAAGAAAGCAACAAAACATTTGAAGATGGAGCCTTCATCGGAGAAAAGGCATCTCAGTGATGATTGACGGAGTAAAAGGAGATGCCGTCTGCTTACGTTGTGTTGGAAATTTCTCCGATATAATATTCCTATAGATAAACCATTTCTAGATATCAGATATGGTGATTGCTTCTGCGATGTATCCAGATCCTCAGTCGGAGATCCTGATGGAATCGTTCCTAACTGAGAGAGAATTTGAATCTGAGTTCTGCCTGAAGAATATTGTGATGAAATTCTACGACAATGTTGATTTTTTTCATCCCACAAGAGAGAATATGCTAATTTTGCAATTTTTCGTGTTTTAAGAAGGAAGGACAAAATTGGAAATCAGCCAATTAAAAATGTTAGGTTTGGTATATTTTAAGTGTCCATGTTATTTTGGGCTCAAAAATATTATCTAGCGGTAAATATGAAAATTGCTCAATAAAAAGGTTGGACCAAATATTAGATTTGTTTTGATTTTATACAAAAATCCAAATAATTATAATTTTTTTAGCAAAACAAATATCAATATTTGCTGAATTATTCTTGAGTTAACTTCCAAATCATTGCGATGGATAAATTTAGCAATATTACTGATAACATGCATATTTTACACGTTTTTACTATCATAAGTGAGTGTTTTAATAAGCACTTCACTAATTTTTAATGCATAAACACTAGATTTCAAGTATTTGGTTGTTCACGACTCTTTTCAGGTAGTATTAGCAAAAGTCGCATATTTTAGAGCAAAATGGACATTTCTGAAAACAGTGCTTGAGGACATAAGTTCAACATCAAACGAAGGCCTTCCCACCACAAGATCAAGCTCATATTTGGAGACAAGGTAGCCTTATCAGCTGTCTTTCACCTCGAAGTAGTTTGAGAACAATCCCATTGTGGATCTCGAGTTATGGAAGAAGCAAGAAGGTCCGTCAAGCACCCGGAAGACCAAGCTGGCCGCGCCACGGCCTGACCAGACGACCAGTGGCCGCGCCACGGCCAATCGCTCGGCCGGCCAGCCACTTGACGATTCCCGAGCCCATTTGAAGCCCAACTTAAACCCGCAGCCGTCTTATGCAAGCCAAGACCTAATTGACGACCAAAGGGACTTGAAGACCTATATATACTCGATGTTTAGGGTTTCTTTTAAGAGAGTTCGAAGTTATATTTTCACGTTTCATTATTTTTGTTCCGACGACCGCATATCTCGTTCTTTCTCGATCCATCTTTGTTCTTCGAGAGGGATCGATTTCCGCTGAGACCTTTGCGACTTTTCTTTGATTTATGTAAGCATGCATTCATCCATCACGTTTTCTACTCCTCCTTTCATGTCTGAGTAGTTTACATTCATTGGGTGTTCTTTAAGGGGATCTATGGAGAATTTCATTAATTGTTCTTAAACCAATCGTTAAGGCTGAAGATTAGGGTTTTCTTTCTTACCAAACTTGCTCTTATTGCATGAGTCTAGCATCATGAACTAGATATCTGATTCCTAGTTGGGTAGAGCGCAATATTTCTAGGATGCTTATGCATGGTTAGGAAGCTGTCGTGAATGCTTATCGTCCCGATCTTATTGCGTGATTGCTTAGGACACATGATACAATAGTATACATGTGAAGTTTGCATTCATAGATCGATTTCGCTTGTTAAGAGTTAGGTCGTTAAAGCCAGTGAATCAATTTAGGGAAAATCACCTAGTCTCGTTTGCCTAACTTTTGTGTGTTTGATTTCTAGTTAGAACCTCATAGATTTTTCGATAAGATCCCCAACGTGTTCCCCCATCTGTTTACAACTCGAGATTTACGCACTTCAATATTTACTTTTTCTGCTCTGCTCACCTGATTTCCTTTTTACAAGCACTTAAGTTAATTTTCTTTTTTCCGTTGGTTATAGGATTGATTGACAACCTCTTCTATATAAGACGTGAACCTCCCTGTGGATCGATACCCTAAGTACTACAACGCACGGTATGCACTTGCAGCTTAGGGTCCTACAAATTCAATAGCTCGACGAGTCCCCAAAGAAATCCTCCAACTTTGGACGACTATTTAGACCCCATCAATTACTATAGAACTATCAAATTATTTAGTGACTCAACGATGTTACTTTAATACTTTTAAAGTCCTTTGCAAAAAGAAGGACTTTGTTTAGTAACTCGACGATGTTACTAGACATTAAATTATATCTTGCCTTCTGGAAGTGAGATCGTGTCCAATAGTAAATATTTATGCTTAATGTTTGCATATAGATTTTAAACCGATAAATTCTGAACGTATCTAATACCTTACCAACCATCTTTTGATGTCTCCCTCTAAGTTTATTTTGAATAAACATTTGCGTAAGTTTATTCCCTGTAAAGTTTTTACAAGACAAGCAACGTGACACAAGACCACAGGAGGGTGATCTCGTTGATGGAGGATGGGATCTAGTTGCTGGCTGTTCAACTCTTTCAACAAGATCAGTGGATGGAATATGAACGATGGGGATGAGTATGGAATCAAAACAGATGGCTGTTCAACTCTTTCTGGTTTGATTAAGGGATGGAATGGTGTTTAGTAACAGGGGATTGATGTCGCCACAAAGCTTTATGGATCTAAGCTTTGATAAGACAACTCTCAGACTCTAAGTGAATCGCACACAGAGAATAGGAGAGGGTTTTAGCTGACGGCTAAGAGGGTTTTCTTTTGCCAGAAAGTTCTGTTCTTTATTGATCTAGGTTAAAAAATACACTGCTGTGAGAGGGGACCTTATATTCTGGTCCAAACAGCTATGCCCTTCTAGGGGTCTTTGAAGCAAAGTTCATAAGCTATACTAATGAAATAATTCGGCCAACAATGCCTTACTCTAAGATAAAAATATAAATGATGGCTAACATATGCCTTAGCTACTAAAAGAAATGAAATAAAAACTACTAAGCTTAAACAGAAATAAATCAAAGTTTTATTAGCCAAATAATCATATGGAAATGAAATGAAATGCACATACCTTGGCTTTTAAATGGGATGCTGCGTTTTGGTTTTGTTACTTAAGTAGCATAATGCTAAATAAGGTAACTTCTTTCTCCTCTTGAATAACCGGCCAAGCTTTGATATAACTCATAGTTTTTATACCTGGACCGTTGTGGATGTATGGATCAGCTTCTGGATGATCTTGACTTGTTCCCTTAGCTTCTATGACGCCGTGATCTTCTAGCTCCATATTTGCAAGTGCTGCTTCTCTGGATATGCTTAACTTGTTGAGCTGAGAAGTGATGTCTTCTAGTTCCTTGCTGGTAAGTAGAGTCTCCACGGCTTGATTAAAACTCTCAGTCAAGTCTTTAGTTCCTGATCTTGTCCTTGGTGCTTGTTTCATGATGGGAACTTCAGTAGAAGGATCAATGCTGGTATCCATACTTGTATCATCCTCTCCCCCTTGTAAAGGTTCTGTCCTCAGAACTGATTCTCCTGCATCAAATGGTAACAAGTCAGAAACATTGAAAGTATTAGAGATGTTAAACTCACCTGGAAGCTCAATCTGATAGGCATTGTCGTTGATCTTCTTCAGGACTTTGAATGGTCCGTCTCCTCTTGGCATAAGCTTAGACTTCCTCTGGTTTGGGAACCTCTCTGTCCTCATGTGTAACCAGACCCAATCTCCAGGCTCAAAGGTTACTTCCTTGCGTCCCTTGTCAGCATTCTTCTTGTAATGCTCATTTCTCTTCTCTATGTTCTCCTTAACTTTCTGGAACATCTTCTTCATCCTCTCTGCTTTGCTAACTCCATCTTGATTCACCTGTTCTTTCTGTGGCAGTGGTGTAAGATCTATTGGAGCTAATGGCCTGAAACCATACACAATCTCAAATGGCGAGATCTTAGTAGCAGAGTGTGGGACACGATTATAGGCAAACTCTATGAAAGGTAAACAATCAAGCCAATTCCTCAAGTTCTTACCAACCGTGGCCCTTAAAAGGGTGGAGAGAGTTCGGTTTACAGCTTCTGTTTGCCCATCTGTTTGTGGATGGCAAGTGGTGGAGAAGAGTAGCTTTGTTCCTAGCTTTCTCCACAAGGTTCTCCAGAAGTGGCTGAGAAACTTGGTGTCTCTATCTGATACAATGGTCCTGGGAAGGCCATGTATTCTCACTATCTCCTTAAAGAATAGGTCAGCAATCTGAGTAGCATCATTTGTCTTGGCACATGGGATGAAATGCGCCATCTTTGAGAATCTGTCTACTACTACAAAGATTGAATCCTTGTTTCTGATCTTTGGCAAACCTAAAACAAAATCCATAGATATATCTACCCATGGTAGGTCAGGAATAGGTAATGGAATGTATAAACCGTGAGGATGTGACCTGGATTTTGCTTTGAGGCAGGTGATGCATTTGGAGCAGAAACGCTCAACATCACGCTTGAGATGAGGCCAGAAGAAGTGCTCAGTCACTATGCTTAGTGTTTTGTCTATGCCAAAGTGCCCCATGAGTCCTCCTCCATGTGCTTCCCTCACTATTAGCTCACGCATAGAACTCTGTGGAATGCACAGCCTCTTGTCTTTAAACAGAAAGTCCTCATGCTTGTAGAAAGGTCCTAATGCTCCTCTGGTGCATTGCTTGTATAGTTCTCCAAAATCAGGATCCTCTCCATATAACTCCTTGAGATGCTCGAATCCCATGATCTTTGCTTCCATTGTAGAGATCAATGCATGTCTTCTGGAAAGTGCATCAGCTACAATGTTCTCCTTTCCCTTCTTGTATTTGATCACATAGGGGAAGGTCTCCACGAATTCAAGCCATCTAGCATGCCTTTTCTTCAGAGTAGTTTGTCCTCTCAAGTACTTAAGAGTCTCATGATCTGTATGAATAACAAACTCTTTAGATAAAAGGTAATGCTGCCAAGTTTCCAGAGATCTTACCAGGGCATATAACTCTTTGTCATAGGTAGGGTAGTTAAGTGTAGCTCCATTGAGTTTCTCACTGAAGAAAGCTACTGGTTTCCCTCCTTGAGTTAGTACAGCTCCAATGCCAGTCCCTGATGCATCACATTCAACCTCAAATGTTTTGTCAAAGTTAGGCAAAACTAAAACAGGCGCATGTGTGAGGCTGTCTTTAAGCTTCTGGAAAGCTTTCTCTTGCTCTTGCCCCCAAGTAAAAGCAACATTCTTCTTAATCACAGAAGTCAGAGGGGCTGCAATGGTGCTAAAGTCCTTGACAAATCTTCTGTAGAAGCTTGCTAATCCATGGAAGCTCCTGACATGACCAATGGTGGATGGAGTAGGCCATTCCTGGATTGCCTTGATCTTTTCTCCATCTACTTTAAGACCCTGTGAACTAACAACAAAGCCTAAAAATACCAATTGATCAGTGCAGAAAGTACATTTGCTAAGATTTGCATATAATCCTTCTAGCCTTAATGTTTCTAACACCTTTTCAAGATGCTCAATATGATCAGATAAGCAAGAGCTATATATTAAGATGTCATCGAAATATACAACTACAAACTTACAGATGTAGGCTCTAAGGACGTGATTCATGAGCCTCATGAATGTGCTAGGCGCATTGGTGAGACCAAATGGCATGACCAGCCATTCATACAGACCTCTCTTGGTCTTGAATGCTGTCTTCCATTCATCTCCCTCCTTCATTCTGACTTGGTGATATCCACTCTTCAAGTCAATCTTTGAAAATACAGTGGCTCCACTCAACTCATCCAGCATGTCATCTAGGCGTGGGATTGGATGTCTGTACTTGATGGTGATGTTGTTGATGGCTCTGCAATCCACACACATCCTCCATGTACCATCCTTCTTTGGTACTAGCAAAACAGGCACAGCACAAGGGCTTAAGCTCTCTCTGATGTAGCCCTTAGACATTAGCTCCTGTACTTGCTTTTCCAACTCCTTTGCCTCTTCTGGATTCACTCTATAGGCTGGCCTATTAGGTAGGGGAGCTCCTGGAATGAGGTCTATCTGATGCTCAATACCACGTATTGGAGGTAATCCTGCTGGTATATCATCTGGAAAGATGTCTTTGAAGCTATCTAGCAGCCTAGTTACTTCTGGTGGTACATCTTTCTCTTCTTGACCTGAGAACAATCCTTCCTTAAAGATCATTAGTAGCACCTGTGTTTTACAATCTAAAGCTTTTAAAACAGTACTAGGTGTTACATAGAGATTAGTCTTACTTACCTTTGCTCCTTTGTCCATAGCTTTCTGTAAGTCAAAGACTTCTTGTGGGGTAAGTGGAGCAAGGTTATGCTTGCGTTTGTTGTGGGTGAAGCTGTAGAAGTTGGTTCTGCCATTGTGTAATGCTTCTTTGTCGAATTGCCAAGGCCTGCCAAGGAGTATATGGCCTGCTTGCATTGGAACTACATCACATAGCACTTGATCAGCATACTTTCCAATGCTGAATGGCACAAGAACTTGTTCTCCTATCTTCAGCTCTGTCTCATCATTTAACCACTTCAGCCTATAGGGTCTGGGATGCTTTGTTGTCTTTAGGCCGAGCTTCTCCACCAAGTACTTACTAGCTACATTGGTGCAGGATCCACCATCAATGATCAAGCTACACACCTTGGAGTCTATGGTGCAGCGAGAATGAAAGATGTTCTCCCTTTGGAGGGTTTCTGGATCAAAGAATGTACTAAGAGCACGCCTGGTGACAAGTATCTCTCCCTCATCTGGATAATCAGTTACTTCTTCCTCAGACTCCATTGGTTCTGCTTCAGCCTCATCCTGAGATTCATACTCTCCACTGTCTTTGATGATCATTACCCTCTGATTAGGACAATCTCTTGCATAATGACCCTTTCCTTGACACTTGAAGCATGTAATATCTCTGGCTCTCTGAAACTGAGGCTTGCTAGCTTCTGGTTTTGCTCCCTTAGAAACCTCAGGAATAGGCTTCTTGTACTTAGAAGCAGTGTCTATGGACTTTCCCTTGTCCATGCTCCTCGGCTGAGAACTCCAAGTAGGCTTCATACGAGTTGTAGAAGCTGTTTTCCTCTTGATATGCTGTTCTGCTTGAACCGCCAAATGCAGAAGCTCATCTAAATCTCTGTAAGTCTGCCTTTCCACCTTTCTTGTAATTCTGTCATGTAATCCATCTAGAAACTGAGCCATTAGAGTCTCCTCTGAATCTCCAGTTTCCAATCTGTTCTTCAAGGTCTCGAATTCCTCAAAGTATTCTTCCACAGACTTAGTTCCTTGAGTAAGCTTCCTGAAACGCTTCTGTAGCTCTCTGTGGTAGTAGGCTGGGATGTATCTCTTCCTCATTTGATATCTCATCTCCTCCCAAGTATTAACTTGCCCATGCTGATGTCTTCTTCTCTCTGAAACTTCTCTGTCCCACCATGACAAAGCATTCTCTGTGAGCTGAGCTGCTGCTAGAGATATCTTCCTTGCATTTGAGTAGTTGTAGTACTCAAATATATACTCCATGCGCCTTTCCCAGTCTATGTAAGCTTCTGGGTTTACTCTTCCAGCAAATGTAGGAGCTTTAAGCTTAAGATCCTTGCCTCCAAGCCAAGGCTGATCTTCTTCTATGTCTCTGCCTCCACGGTTTCTTCCTCTTTCTCTGTCTCTGTCCCTCTCATTCCTTCTGTTTTGACGATTTGGAGCAGGTGGAGGTGGTGCATCATTATCATCCTCTAAGCTCGGCATGTCACTGTCTGAGCTTTCTCTTTCCTGGTCTGGATGATCTCTTGCACGGTGTCTAGGACCATTTGGTGGTGCTGCTGGTGCTGGTGGAGGTGCTGGTGCTGGGGCACGCTGCTCCAGCTGAGTCATGCGCTCACTGATGCCTCTCATGGCTTCTAATAGTTGTGCCATGCTCACTTGGGGCTGCTCTGTGTTCTCCATAGTTGTACCTTGCAACAAGAAGCAATACTATCAATCGGCCCAAATAAAAATTAAATTGACAAGTATGCAATGATATTATATGAAACAGGAAACTATATGATATAAAATGCAAACAGAAATGCTAAAACTCTTTCTTATTTTTTTTGACTTTAAAAATGCTAGAATGCACAAATGATATGAAATAGAAAACTATATAATATGAAATGTGAATGATATGCTAGAATAAGTAACACGGTTTTGACAAACAAAAATGAATGCTAGACTTAAACAAGGCAACGTACTGAACCCACAAAATGACTTTCCAAAGGTAATTACACGGTTTTGATCAAACACAAATGCTATCTCCAAACAAGGAAACTTTTATTGTGAGGCCAAAATGAATTAAACCAACAATACTGACCATATGCAGAATTCAAATGTAATCTAAAAATGGAATCAAGTCAACTAACAGATTTCCTTTGGCTTTTTCGTTTTTATATGGATCAAAATGCAGAAAATCTCAAAAACACAAGATGAACAAAAAAAATGCAGGAAACAGAGATGCACAGGCAGATGCAAACGTTTTTATATTTTTTTTTGAATGATATGATGATATAAAACGCAAACAACAATGAAACAAAGGTAACAGATCTTTTTATGGCTTTTTATGATTTATAGATGCTAAACAGAATGCAGAAATCAAAAAGCTAAGAACACCAAAATAATGCAGAAACACAGAAACTATAGATCTAATAAAAACAATGATAAACAGATGTAAAGGGATAGGATACACCTGATTAGAAACCTTTCGGCTCTGATACCAGATGACACAAGAACACAGGAGGGTGATCTCGTTGATGGAGGATGGGATCTAGTTGCTGGCTGTTCAACTCTTTCAACAAGATCAGTGGATGGAATATGAACGATGGGGATGAGTATGGAATCAAAACAGATGGCTGTTCAACTCTTTCTGGTTTGATTAAGGGATGGAATGGTGTTTAGTAACAGGGGATTGATGTCGCCACAAAGCTTTATGGATCTAAGCTTTGATAAGACAACTCTCAGACTCTAAGTGAATCGCACACAGAGAATAAGAGAGGGTTTTAGCTGACGGCTAAGAGGGTTTTCTTTTGCAAGAAAGTTCTGTTCTTTATTGATCTAGGTTAAAAAATACACTGCTGTGAGAGGGGACCTTATATTCTGGTCCAAACAGCTATGCCCTTCTAGGGGTCTTTGAAGCAAAGTTCATAAGCTATACTAATGAAATAATTCGGCCAACAATGCCTTACTCTAAGATAAAAATATAAATGATGGCTAACATATGCCTTAGCTACTAAAAGAAATGAAATAAAAACTACTAAGCTTAAACAGAAATAAATCAAAGTTTTATTAGCCAAATAATCATATGGAAATGAAATGAAATGCACATACCTTGGCTTTTAAATGGGATGCTGCGTTTTGGTTTTGTTACTTAAGTAGCATAATGCTAAATAAGGTAACTTCTTTCTCCTCTTGAATAACCGGCCAAGCTTTGATATAACTCATAGTTTTTATACCTGGACCGTTGTGGATGTATGGATCAGCTTCTGGATGATCTTGACTTGTTCCCTTAGCTTCTATGACGCCGTGATCTTCTAGCTCCATATTTGCAAGTGCTGCTTCTCTGGATATGCTTAACTTGTTGAGCTGAGAAGTGATGTCTTCTAGTTCCTTGCTGGTAAGTAGAGTCTCCACGGCTTGATTAAAACTCTCAATCAAGTCTTTAGTTCCTGATCTTGTCCTTGGTGCTTGTTTCATGATGGGAACTTCAGTAGAAGGATCAATGCTGGTATCCATACTTGTATCACAACGTGTTGTGCAAGGGGATACCACGCTTCTTTTGTAGCATAGATTTAGTTGCATCTATCCAAAATCATAGAAAGGTCATGACTGTCTCCAATGATATCGACTAACAAAAACCAACTTCAAGACTCGTTACTATCACTATTGACAATGGCAAAAGCTATAAGGAAGATCTGGTAATTACCATATTGTCTACTAGTCATTAGGAGACACCCTTCGTACTTGCCAAACATGTGAGTTCCATCCACGACTACTCCCTTTCTCAAAAAATTTCATCTGTCAATAAAAACCTTCAAAGCCGTGAATTCGAATTTAAAACATGTCATACTTTTTTCGTCAACTTCGGTTGATAAATGAGTAATTATTCTCGGATTAGCAAACTTTAGTACGTAAAAGTAAAGATGTAATAACTTGTACAAACTCTCATATGTTCCATGGGAACGACGCGATAGCTAAGTCTCTTGCTTTCCAACACTTCCAATATAAAGCACCATTCTTATGCTCACTAAGAATTGTACCTGGTAGATCATTTGCATGTGGTCCAACTACAGTGGTTTCATACTTCGATATCTATAGAGCCGCAATCACTTTTGATGTCATGTGGTTTGAAAACTGCTATCTACTATTCGCGTCTCTTACATGGGTCAATTTGGTATTCTTCATCTAATACATATCAGCGGTCCCAAGTGAATGAGAAATCACCTTCCAATCACATTGTGGATCAATACATTTCGCCACAGTATAAATCTTAGCATGTTGGTGGTATTGAATCTAAACACCATCTTGATTGCATAAATGGTCAACGTTATTTTAAAGTGCTCTTTGTTATTGAACAATCTGCATTTTTATATCTTTCATCCTCATAAGTCAAATCAACATCATGAAATATTAAATGTTCTCATTTCTATATTATTAAGCATAGGCTTGATATCTTCATATCCATATACATCTACCAACCTAATCCATTTCTTCAAAGATCCCCCCCCCCTCCATTATCACGCAAACATATCTCAACACATGAGCATGGTAAAGAAGGGTCCATGAAATATTTGTCATCATTATGAAGCTTTTTTGCCGACTTTTTTAGAAGTATCCATAAAAATATCATCATCAGGACTACTTACAATATTTAAAGTTGTATATCTCGAAGGAAAATATGGTGGCTCATTAACAAAATCATCATCACTGACATATGCACCAGACCATATTCTCTGAAATATGAAATGCGTTTTGCATCCCCGAATACACATAGATTTGAGACGTTTGTCTTGATCCTCTTTGAACACATGCAGAATCATCTACCTCGTCATCAACATCGATCTCAGTGTTTTCGTCTGCTGAAACATAGTCATTCCAGTAGTCGAAATCGTAATCTTCTAGCCCACTATCTCCTTCTTAGTAACCATCCTCATCTCTATCTTCATCATCATCTTTTCTCTTGCCTTTTGAATTCTTTGTACCTCCTTATATACCTCCTTCACAGCCTTTGAACTTTTCCATAGCCGCTTTGAATTCCTCCACATGATTAAGTAATAGCTCATCGTAATTTAATTCATTATCCGCCGTTGCCAATCCACTCCTACAACTCTGATTTTTTTATTCTATTTCCTTCCAATCGAACATAAATCTTTTCCTTCTTATTTCAGCAACTATGCCATCCTTTGATCTCAAAATCACCAATTCTTCTCCCAGGAGCTCTTTGAATGTCACACAGATGTTCATAGGCTTGAGTGCTTTATTCAGCGACTTAAACATTTTTAAGTTACTTGTTCGTCAATATCCCCACTAGTACTGTACCGTTTCCATTCATTTCAGCAAGAGCGTCCTCCAACCAATAACAGATTTATACCAAAATGACTCATGCATCTATACCATATTCACCTGCAATACTTCCTCTCAACCCGTCAACTTCTTTTATACTACCCAAATTTATGGACTTACCCATTCTTGACTTGTCTATCTTGAAATTTCAAATGCCATTACTGTAGATTATCCAATGTCATGCCATTACCACAATGTTTGCATCCACTTCACCTGCATATTTCAAAAATTATTCACATGATTCATAAAAACAAAAGGTGTACAAATTTATAGCACATCGATTTTCCCTTTCCCTTTCGTGCATTCATGGGGGTTTCGATTTTGGGGATTTCAACATATTTTCTTATCTTCTTTAATTTTGTGATTTTAATTTTTATTAACGCTAAATTAGAAATCAGTAAATATCAGTCATATAGTGGTTATTTCCCACCAATTTCCGTGTACTGGATAATTAAAGGGAGTGCCATTTTATTTTGGCGTAACTTTTACCAAAATTTTTGGCATGGATCCATCAAATGTAGTTATGCTTATATGGGTAGGTTTGGTCGAGAAGTTTTATTTTTGTAGATAGTTTTGTCCGTACATTGAGTATACTTACACATCATTACGCGAGTACGCAAAACGACCATATTCAATACACCATTTCTTGTGTCTTCCTATTTCTAAAACATAACAAATTATGTCTATTTGTTTCTCTAAGAGATAGGGTCAAAATCTGTAACGACCCAGACCCGGCCCATTTGAATAATTTTAAATGGATTGATTTGCTACCTATGTCATCAAAGTGCACTTATCTTTTCCGGTCACTTACCTTAAGAGAACTCCAGAGTTAAGTGTGCTTATGCTGGAGTAGGACTAGGATGGGTGACCTTCCTAGAAGTCCTCTGCGGAACTGTGTTAGTGAGGCCAAAAATACGGGAAAATGTCACGTTGTGATTGCTGGGACAAGTAAATCAGTCGGTCGGGCCACCGAGAAAATAACGCACCGGGCGTCGGACAGGGGCGGGGGCCCATAGCCCGTGAGACATGTGGGGCTTCGCTGGTAGGGGCGGTCAGGGTGTTACAAGTGGTATCAGATCCAAGGGAAGTCAAATTGGTTCTGTCACAGGAGACTGTCTTGTGGTTTTATGGGTTAGGGTTCACACCAGCGGGATCATAATTCGGTGACGAATTCCCGTTAAGTGGAGAAGAACTGTAAGGACCCGAAAAAGGTCACGTGGTAATTGCAGAGACAAGTAAATCAGTCGGTCGGGCCACCGAGAAAAACAACGCACCGGCGATCGGACAGGGACGGGAGCACATAACCCGTGAAAGGTGTGGGCCTCGCTGGTAAAGACGGTTTAGGTGTTACAAAATCGACACAAATTGTTGGCTTGTACACTCTCTTTCCTACTTTCATATATAAAACAATAAACTACCACCCTTCTAATTACAAACATAAAACTACCCTATTTCCTAACTTTCTCTAATATTGTTGTAGATGAAGTATTTGTGAATTAATTAGTATGAATCAAATATCGTAAAGAGCGTATGGTGAACAAATTGCGTAAACAAAATATTGTAGCTTAATTAATATGGACAAAAATATCATGCATTAGGTATCTGGACAAGTATTCTAAAATCATTGAAAGACAAATAAGGTCAAAGTAGAAAAAAAAAAAAAACTAATGATCTTATTTGTAAAATCAATGAACTGGAAAAAAAATACAGTAGAATCCACATTCTAATGTTTCTGTATCTATCAGATACAAAATATTCTATAGTCTCCATGATTAGAAAAGAGTTCCTTCTGATTATATGTATCCCCCAAACTTTATATTTGGAATAACTTTCCAACAGATATGAACTCACAAAAAGATAAAATCCACCAGCAAACTCAGGTAAAAAAAAATAAAATTAGATAATAAATTAAGCTTGAATTCTTACGAACATTACAACAAGGGTGGTCTCCACTTGACTTCTTTATGATTCAAAATGTAGTAAGAAGTTCCGGAACATTCCTTTTGGTAAAATATTTTTTTTTAATTATAAGACCATAATTTTCTTAGTGCTACACATAAATTTCTTACTCATATCTAATAGTCAACAAAATTATATAACAATAACATCATTGTCCATAACAATAACATTCGAATTATTCATTAACTTAGTAAAGTATTAGAAAATTTAGAACAAAAATAGGAAGAAAAATAGTCACCACCATTAAATACTTTAATAGAGTAACAGAGATCCGTCGGTCTCCAAGCAACAAACGACACACCTCTATAAAAAAAGACTTCAAAAACAGAACTCTCACAAGTTAAAAACATGGTACTTTTTTTTTCTACTAAACCCCATGCAAAAATATGCACTCTTCTTTTTGTGTGTTTTTAAGTCCCAAAAAGGAAAAATGAAAAAGAAATAGAAAAAAAACCTCCCAAAAAATCGAAGAGAAGATAAGAAAAAAAGTCTTGTTGTGGTGAAAATTACGGGAGCCTTTTCATCATAAGTTTATATCGTTATTATATATATAAACTTTTATTCTTTTTCAATATAAGAAAAAAAATTCCTCAAACGAGATTAGCTTTCATTAAAGCTTCAAGGCTTGATTTGATGCTCATGGCAACGTCCTTTGTTGTCATGTTGAATCCCGCACCCATCTGCACTCGCGATTAACATGCACTTAGTTTTATTATTTTTGTTTCACATGCATCAACATAAATCTTTTTTGCCTTTTTTTTCCTTTTTATAAAAATAAAAGATAAATCTTTTTTTTCTAACGTTACCAACTTATCACTTGTGTCTACCAAATACCCATATCCGGTATCCCATCTTTCAATTTCTCTAGTTATTTTCGCAATTGTACTAGTTATAATACCAAAAATAATCGGATTTTCAAAGGGGGGTTTAGTGTAATAGCGCTGTTGGAAAAATGTGTGAAAAATATAGCTAGCATATTAGTATAATAAACCCGATAACCAAAATTTCTAATTTTTTTCCTTTTGTCTCTAAAGTTAAAGCGGAAAACTAAAAAGCAGAGAGGAAACTACATATGTCATCCCCTGTTTCAACATAGCCTTTTGTCATGTCAATCTATGATACTTTGGCATCCTATACTATAAAGACGCAATCGGAAATGATATTAATGTTAAAACATAATTTTAGTAGAATAAAACGCTAGTGCTAACTACCAATATCAAAAAAAAGTTCAACACGCAGATTTCCTATACTATATACACCCAATTGAAAATAGTATTTATGTTCAATACGTGTACCGCAAACAGGTTGTTTCAGGTATTGTCAATTGAGCTAGCGTCATATTCTATTAAAACAATGTTTAACATGAATATTTCTTCCGATTACATGTATATAGCACAGGACGTCAGCTTGTTAAGCTCGTTTTCGATATTGGCAAGAGTACTAGAAGACGTATCCGAGGGATACGTATTCGATATTGGAAAGACTCTAATATTATTTTCAATTGCATGTATATAGTATAGGACGCTTGTGGGTTGAGCTTATTTCCAGTAGTGCTAGTTGCACTAACGTTTTATTCTACTAAAACGATATTTAACATCAAAACTATTTTCAATTCCATGTATATAGTATAGGATGCCAATATACCAAAGAGTGATATGACAAAAGGCTATGTTAAAAATAAGGGACGACATAAGTAGCTTCCTCTTTGAAGCTCAAAGTTGGAGACATTATTGATCAGGTCTCCAAATGGTGGGATATTGATAAATTGAATGAGTTATTCTACCAAAGAGACATAGATATTATACTCAAGATGAATCCGGTGGTTGAGGAAGAAGATTTCTGGGCGTGGGATCATACAAAGAGTGGTGACTACTCGGTAAATTCAGGCTATTGGCTTGCATCTCAGATTTCCAACTCAGAGATTGTGAGGTATGCTAATGTTCAACAATCTCTAAATGCCTTAAAGTCTAAAGTCGGGAACATTCCTGCCCCTCCTAAAATTCAAAACTTCTTGTGGAAAGTGCTAAATGATGCTATCCCAGTGGCTGATGCTATGGTGAAAAGAGGTATGAGGATAGATACAAGATGTCAGATTTGTGGATTAGAGGGAGAATTTGCAAATCATATCCTCTTTGATTGCTAATTAGCACGACAGGTATGGGCTCTCTCTTTATTCCCTTGCCCTCAACATCGTTTTCATAGCGAATTAATATATCAAAATATGTCCTGTCATGGAAACTGGACAAAATTTATTGATTCCGCATGAAATAAAAAGGGTTTTCTCGTGGACTATTTGGATGCTTTGGAAAAACCGCAACAATCTTCTTTTTGAAGGAATGGTGTTCCAAGCTATTGACACGGTTCGAAAGATTAGGGAAGAGTCTAAGCAATGGCTTGAGGC
Source organism: Alliaria petiolata (assembly GCA_020283515.1). Lineage (NCBI taxonomy): Eukaryota > Viridiplantae > Streptophyta > Magnoliopsida > Brassicales > Brassicaceae > Alliaria > Alliaria petiolata. The sequence continues at coordinate 12,271,206 of JAHZTW010000005.1, read as the reverse complement.
TCAAACTGGGGAAAAGATGGAAAAAGAAAAGGAAAGGAGAATCCAAATTCAAGAAAAAATAAAATGGAAGGCCCCTAATCCTTGCTGGGTGAAATGCAACATTGGAGTGGCGTGGAATCGTAACAAAGAAGTGGCAGGAGCTTCGTGGGTCCTTAGAGACTGTCGGGGTAATGTTCTTCTTCATAGTCGCATGTCGTTTTCTGGTATTAAAAGTCATCAAGAAGCAACTAAAGAATGTTGGTTGTGGGCTATAAATAGCATGAAGAACCTATCGGTGCAAAGAGTTGTATTCGCTGCTGAAGACTCGATACTCGTTAGTGCGATTAATCGGCCGCCGGCGTGGCCCTCTTTCCGACATCAGGTGCGTATGATTAGGTCTGTTCTTGATTCCCTTTCTTCTTGGGAACTTATTTTGGAACCAAAAGCAGCAAATAGTGGAGCGAATCTTATTGATAGAAGTGTTACCTTAGAGGATCGTTGGCAATCTTATGTTGCAGAAGGATTTCCGTTTTGACTTAAGGAATTGTTTGACTTGGAAAAGAATTTTGTTTTGGTGTAATGCTCTTTGTTCGCCTTGTTGTTAGATTTTCTTTGATCCTCTTTTTGAAATATGTAACACGACTTTGCTGTGAGTATATATTCAATATCTTCCGGTTGAAAAAAAAAGTAGCTTCCTCTCTGCTCTTTAGTTTCCCGCATACTGATATATCATGGTTTTTACCCATTTTAGGACTATGATATAAGGATTTTTAATAAGTCTTAGTACTATTTTCGAGTCTATATAGAGTCTATGCAGGTTCAGGTACAATTGGAGTTAAACTGGAGATTTGGATACATTTTGGAGCATAATGGAATGAAGTCACGAAATGCTGAAGTTGGATTGAAGATGCACGAGGAGTGTCGATCGACACTCTCACTGGTGTCGATCGACACCGACTTTCCTGATTCCAAAGACGTGAAGTTTCCAATTTTTGAAGAAAAGGAAATCATCAAGACTTTTCCTAATCCTCCAGGGAATTGAAGATTTGTACCTAAACCTATAAATAGAGCTTTTATGCCTTTGTTTTAGACACACACGAAATAATTAAGAGAGACAAAGAGAGAGTTTAGGTTTTGAGAGCTTTTAGGGAGAAAAATCTGTTCTTGAGAGATTTGGAACCCTTGTATCTTTTCTTCTATTCTTTTTATGCAAATTATTTATTCTATGATGTTTGCTGCATCCATGTCTGAGTAGTTTCATAGTTAGGTTGTGGGGGATTCAAGAGATTGATGATAGGTTGTTAGAATTAATTTTCTGTTGGGATTATCTTCTTGTTCTTCATCTTAGATTATTTTAACTCTGAAATTTAGGATTGATCACCTAGATTTCAAAACCCTAGGTAATTAAACAGGTGCGAAAGTGTTGTTAATAAACCTAGCAACCAGATCTTTAGATGAGCATTGAATCTATTCGCAGCGACAGTTGGTTTAGGTCTTTGTGAACAATATCGAACCTGAAATTAATGCATGTCTCTATCTCTGAATTCGCAGCGAAAGTTGGCCTTCTAGGTTTAGACATAGATAACATCTGCAGCGAAAGTTGATTTGTTTGTTTTCTGTGTTTCGAGTTCTAGAATAATTAATTCCAATAGAAGTTAAACCTTCAACCTTAGTCTTCCTGAGATACCTCACCGCCTAGCGCTTTGTCTCCCTGATTTTAAGAACCAGAATTTGAACTTGCCTTCTTTATTTTATTGCTTTTTACTGCTTTCCTACTTTACTCTTGGACTAAAACCTGAATTAGAATTTGTCTAGTTACATCGGTTCTCTGTGGAATTCGATCCCTAAGTACTACAATGATCTCTTAATTTGAGAGAGTAGCTCAGGGTAAATTTGAGCAAATCTAATTTTGGCGCCGTTGCCGGGGAATTGATTGCTATCTAGACAGATTTCTTGTTTAGAATTTTTGTCTAAGTTTTAGCTAACTTTTTACTAACTAATTTACTTTCTTTTGTTTCAGGTGTATGCCTAATCGCACCACCAGAAGCAACAAGGAAGCATAGCTAACTTTACTTAACAACCAGGCACTTGCGAAACTAGAGCGTACGAACCGAAAAGCTGCGCGAGCGTCGATCGACACCAAGAGCATCGATCGACACCCTTCGCAGACGAAGATGCCAAACGCTATAATTCTGATGCAAGATGCCGCAGGTCTGCTACGAGACCGAGAAGGGAACAGGCGCAATGAAGAAGGAGCGCGTCTTGATGAAACAAGAGCTGTAATTGCCGAACCAGTCAATGACACAGAGAATGGACGCACTCTTGGCGACTACAACAGATCAGATCAGTTCTATGCCAATAGAGCTGCAATCCGCCTACCCACCTTCCAGAGGAATGACTTTGAGCTGAAGCCCACATTCTATACTCTTGTGGCTCAGCACCCTTTTCATGGTCTTCCTCATGAGCACCCAATGGACCATCTAGAGAGGTTTGAAGACTTAGCGTCTAGTATCAAGGCACATGGAGTGACTGCAGACTACATCGACTGCAAGCTCTTCCCGTATTCTCTTGGAGGAGATGCTGCGTACTTGCTGAAACAATTGGAACCTGGTTCTTTGACCACTTGGGAGGAGACCAAGAATGCCTTCCTCAACAATTTTTTTGATGATGCGAGATCTGAGGAGCTAAGAATGAAGATCTCTACTTTTTCTCAAGGACCTAGTGAAGCATTCAAGTCTTCATGGATCAGATTCAAGGCATACCAGAGAGATTGCCCCCATCATGGGTTCACTGATGTTCAGCTGCTGGGAATTTTCTTCAGAGGGATAGATTGGAGGTACCAGATGGCGCTTGATGCTGCAAGCAATGGGAACTTCAATACTAGATCACGAGCAGACGCAGTGAAGCTGATTGAGAACTTGGTATCTAGCAATAGTACCAAGAATGCAGACTTTCAAAGGAAAGCATCAGCTGGCGCTAATGATGGTGGACAAATCGCGGAGATGAAGGCCATGCTAGGGTCTATGCACAAACTTCTAGTGGGGAAGAAACAAGTCCAATTTGCTGCAGAAGTGGAGCATTTCGAACCAACCGCAGAAGCTCAAGAGGAAGACTGCAATTTCATAAATGGAGGTGGTTTCCAGGGGAACAAGTTCTACAATGGAAACAACCAGAGAAGTTCTTTCTCTGGAGTTCAGAATGCAGGAGGTTACTCTCCAAGGTCCCAGTTTCAAAAGACCGAGTTTCAGAAGCCCTTCCAGAGCACCAACTACACCAGAAATTATGGGTCTTCCTCATATCAAAACCCACCAGCTCAAACTTCTGCAGATAATGGTATGAAAGCAATGATGGAACATGTTTTAGAGGGACAACAGAAGATGACAGTGAGTTTTAATGGGAAGATTACACATTGTATCAAGATGTGACTGGAAAGATGGACGCTATGTATCAAGAATTGAATGGAAAAATCGAATCTCTGAACAACCATGTCAAGAAATTGGATACTCAAGTGGCTCAAACTGCAGAATCTGTGAGAAGGCAAGAATGATTTCTTCCTGTGAAAACTGATACAAATCCCAGACAACATGTCAATGCCATCACGACAAGGAGCAAAAGCAAGCTGGCACCAGAGCAGAAGAAATATCTAAGTGCTGAAGACCTTGTGGAGCTGCAGGAATTCGAAGAAGAAGCTGAAGATGTCGCTGCAGATCCAGTGTCGATCGACACAGATGTGTGTCGATCGACACCCGAAGAAAATCGCGAAGTCGACGAGAGCTCGAGCCCGTGTGTCGATCGACACAAGGCTGGTGTCGATCGACACCATACCCAGACGACTACAGAAACATCAAAACCTGCAGAAACTTCTGTGGAATGAGTTTACAAACCCAAAATCCCATATCCCAGAACCCAGAAGAAGACCAATCAGGAGCTAGAAGAAGCCAGATGCAAAGCAATCATGGATAAACTTGTTGTAGAGATTCCATTGATTGATGCTTTGAAGATTACTCCTGTTCTTATGAGATATGTGAAGAGGATGGTGACTAAAAACCTGGGTCTTGAAGAAGGAGTTGCTATGATTTCAGAACAAGTCAGTGCAGTGATCCAGAACAAGTTACCAGAAAAGCTCAAGGACCCTGGAAGCTTTGTGTTGGATTGTTCTATCTTTACAGAGAGATTTGAGAGGTCTCTTTGTGATTTGAGAGCTAGTGTCAACCTCATGCCACTCTCAGTTGCTAAGAGTCTTGGGATGACTGATTTCAAGCCAACAAAGATCTCTCTAATCCTTGCAGACAGGACCACTCGAATTCCAGAAGGTGTCTTGGAGGATGTTCCAATCAAGGTTGGTGATTGCATGATTCCAACTGATTTTATGGTACTGAAGTTTGGAGAAGAACCCAAAGATCCTCTTATCTTGGGTAGACCTTTCCTAGCCACAGCAGGAGCGATCATTGATGTCAAGAGAGGACGCATTGCACTGAATGTAGGCGATTTAGTCATGAAGTTTGACATGGATAAGCTATTGAAGAGGCCAACCATAGATGGACAAACTTTCTATGTGGATTCGCTCACCAATCTAGCTGAAGAAATTTTTCATGAGATGAGCCCTGAGGATCCTTTGAAGAGTATACTGGCCAACTCCACAGCAGAGATACAGCATCTAGACGAGACTTCAGAGGGGTTCAACAAGATGATGAAAACGAGCCAACAAGTGCTGCAGTTAGTCGCACAAGAGGACTTGTGTCGATCGACACCCTGCGAAATCAGCCAGAGACGCAACATTAGGCAAATGGAGTGAAGAGAAAGCCCCCAAAATCGAACTCAAACAGCTTCCAACAGGACTAAGGTATGCTTTTCTTGGTCCTAATTCCACTTATCCTGTTATTGTCAATGCTACTTTGAACAACGCAGAGCTCACGTTACTGCTAAGCAAGCTGCGCAAATTTCGCAAAGCTCTTGGCTATTCTCTTGATGACATTACAGGTATATCTCCAGACTTGTGTATGCATCGCATTCACCTTGAGGATGAGACCAAGACATCAGTAGAGCATCAAAGGAGGCTGAATCCAAACCTAAAGGAAGTCGTGAAGAAGGAGATTCTGAAGCTTTTGGCTGCAGGGATCATCTATCCCATCTCAGACAGCGCCTGGATCAGCCCAGTTCATGTAGTTCCTAAGAAAGGAGGTGTCACAATGGTGAAGAATGAGAAGGAAGAGCTGATTCCTACAAGAACTGTGACTGGACATAGGATGTGCATCGACTACAGGATGCTAAACGCAGCCACAAGGAAGGACCACTTTCCATTGCCCTTCATTGATTAAATGCTTGAAAGGCTGGCGAATCACCCTTACTACTGCTTCCTGGATGGGTATTCTGGTTTCTTTCATATTCCCATTGACCCAGATGACCAGGAGAAGACCACGTTTACTGTCCTTATGGTACATTTGCATATCGCAGAATGCCATTTGGACTTTGTAATGCTCCTGCGACTTTTCAGCGCTGCATGATGTCTATCTTCACAGACATGATTGAAGATTGTATGGAAGTCTTTATGGATGATTTCTCTGTCTACGGATCTTCCTTCAAAAGCTGTCTAGACAATCTCTGCAAGGTGCTAGCTAGATGTGAAGAGAAGCACTTGGTTTTGAATTGGGAGAAATGTCACTTCATGGTTCAAGATGGTATTGTACTTGGACATAGAGTTTCAGCTGCTGGAATGGAGGTGGATCGCGCCAAGATTGAAGTGATGACATCTCTACAGGCGCCGAATTCAGTGAAGAGAGTGAGAAGTTTTCTAGGCCATGCTGGGTTTTACAGAAGATTCATCAAGGACTTCAGCAAAATTGCAAGACCTCTAACTGCTTTGCTCTGCAAGGATGTGAAGTTTGAGTTTTCTGCAGAAAGCCATTCAGCTTTTGAGCAGATTAAGAAGGCTTTGGTGAGTGCCCCAATTGTGCAACCACCGGACTGGGATTTGCCTTTTGAGGTGATGTGTGATGCTAGTGATTTTGCAATAGGCGGTGTACTTGGGCAGAGGAAGGACAAGAAGCTTCATGCCATCTATTATGCAAGCAGAACACTTGATGAAGCACAGCGAAATTATGCAACAACTGAGAAGGAATTGTTAGCTGTGGTGTTTGCCTTTGAAAAATTTCGACCATACCTTGTTGGGTCCAAGGTAGCGGTTCATACTGATCATTTTGCACTCAAATACTTGATGCAGAAGAAGGATGCAAAACCAAGATTGCTGAGATGGATTCTGCTTCTTCAAGAGTTTGATATTGAGGTGAAAGACAAGAAGAGAATTGAGAATGGAGTTGCTGATCATCTATCCAGAATCAAGGTAGAAGATGGCGTGCCTATTGATGATTTCTTACCAGAAGAAGCTGTCAATTCGATAGAGGCAGCATTGGCCACGAGAGATGCAGGAAACCTGCAACTTTCTGCAGAATCGGACTCAGTGTCGATCGACACTGACTATGGGTGTCGATCGACACCCCGGATCGAAGAAGTTGGCCCCAACGCAAAAACCCATGTGTCGATCGACACCAAGAGCATCGATCGACACTCCCTGCAGATCGCGGAGCAGATTTTGAAGGCCATGCGTGACGCGTTTTCCACACCAATGATGGCTGTTTCCACTTATCAGAGACCGTGGTATGCTGATATTGCCAACTACCTTGCTGCAGAAGATGCACCTACTGATCTTAAAGACTATGAGAAGAAGAAGTTCTACAGAGAACTTAGGAGATATTATTGGGATGAGCCATATCTTTACAGGCATTGCTCAGATGGAGTCTACAGAAGATGTATTGCAGAAGCTGAAGTGCAGGACGTGCTGTTTCATTGCCATGGTTCAGACTATGCAGGTCACTTTGCAACATTCAAGATAGTCTCAAAGGTTCTACAAGCTGGATTCTGGTGGCCAACAATGTTCAAAGATGCTCATGCATTCATCTCTGGATGCGATGCTTGTCAAAGGAAAGGGAAGATCAGCAGAAGACATGAAATGCCACAAAACTTCATACTTGAGATTGAAGTCTTTGATTGCTAGGGCATTGATTTCATGGGTCCTTTTCCCTCCGACCAATGATGCTGATGTGGTTCTTAAGCTGTTTAAGACCATCATATTCCCCAGATTTGGAGTGCCTCGGATTGTTATAAGTGATGGCGGCAAGCACTTCATTAACAAGGTCTTTGAGAAGCTGCTGAAGAAACATGGTGTTCAACACAGAGTGGCTACTCCTTATCATCCTCAGACAAGTGGGCAAGTTGAAGTCTCAAACAGGCAAATTAAGGAGATTCTAGAGAAGACAGTTGGCGCAACAAGGAAAGACTGGGCTATGAAACTTGATGATGCGCTTTGAGCTTACATAACAGCTTTCAAAACGCCACTTGGTACTACGCCATTCCATCTACTTTATGGGAAAGCTTGCCATCTTCCAGTGGAGCTCGAATACAAGGCAGCATGGGCAGTAAAGTTACTGAATTTCGACATCAAGACTGCTGCAGAAAGGCGCCTGATACAGCTGAATGAATTGGATGAACTCAGACACCATGCTTATGAGAATTCAAAGCTGTACCAAGAGAGAACAAAGGTCTATCATGACAAGAAGATCATATCCAGGCAGTTCGAACCAAATGACCTGGTACTCCTATACAATTCTCATTTACAATTATTTCTTGGTAAATTGAGTTCTCGTTGGTCAGGTCCTTTCACCATTAAAGCTGTCAAACCATATGGAGCCATTGTCCTGATTGATCCAAAAGGCAAAGTGATAGAGAGGCGGAAGCGATATCCTAACTCGAGATCACGAATTCAAGGAACTCTTGATCCTAAGCTGGATGCGTGACCTAGAGGTCGTAATTACGATGTCGAAGGATATGGATCTAGAGGTCGCGAATGCGATGTCTAGGATCCTTGAGCCAGAGGTCGTTAATACGATGTCTAGGGTTTTTGATCTAGAGGTCGCGAAAAAAATGTCTAGAACAATAAGAGGTCGTGAATACTCTTCACAGTGCTTAAAAAGCTCTTGTTTATAAGTTTAAACCAAATCAAGTCTCCTTACAATGCCATTGAACGATCCCTTTTATAACAAAGGAATATGATAAAACCAAATCTCTAGATCCTAATCAACAAAGGATTTGTAATTATCCTTAAAACAAAAAAGGAACCAAAACAAAACTAAAATAAAAACCTAAACTTGTCAAACACATAAAAGACCACGATGTGTTTGACGGAAGCCAACGATCTTCAATAGATGCGATGCATCAGGTCCCACCAGGTAGAAAAGGATTCGCCCTCGAATCTGCATGATGCAACACCAAAAGTGATACCTTGTCTCCAGGTGTCGGTGCAAAGACACCCTCCCCCACGTCACGTTCATCCTCTTGTGAATCATAAACCGGTGCGTTGTCGGTGCTAACATCGTCGACAATGAGTCCCCGAAGGGTCTTATTAGGGCACGCCGTCTGTCGATGGCCAGGCTCTCAGAAAGCAAAACAACGCAAGGCGTTGGGTCTGGTTGAGCGACAAAGAGACGGATCCTCTGACAAAGTCTGAGAACGAGACGCTGGGAGCGACGAGTCACTACTACCGTGAGGTGTCGCACTTGATGTGCCTGGAGGTTGGTCCTGAAACTGCTGCGTCGAGGTCTGGGGAGACCAGCTAGAAGATCGAAGTTGGTGTTCGAATGATGCTGCTCTGCGGTGCGCTTCTGCGATCGTCGAGGGATCGAATTGGGACATCGCGTTCTGCAACTGTGATCGTAAACCACCAATAAACCTGGAACAAGCTGAATCTGACTATCATACAACTCGTTGCATGTCAATAATAGCGAGAATTCTTCGGCGTAGTCCTCAACGCTGCGACTGCCTTGTCGAAGGTTTTGAAGCCGCGTGTACATCGTACGGTCGTAGTTGTGTGGTAAAAAAGTCTTACGCAGGTGTTTTTTCAGGCTTTCCCACGATTGAATTGGTTCTTTACCCGTACGGGTTCGAGTGGATTTTAATTGCTTCCACCACGATGTCGCGTGACCACGGAACCTCATCGCTACAAAGGGAACTCGACGATCATCCGGCACCTGTTTGAAATCCAGGACTTCCTCCACTGTCACTAACCAATCGAGGAGCTCGTCGCCACGAATTCCACCGTTGAAATCAGGGATCTCAACTCGGAAACCCATCTCCCACCTGTTAGCTCGACCATCACCATCGTGATGTACAGGTCGTCGAACGCGTCGGTGATTTTCATCCTCCTCGTCTTCAGCATCAACATCTTCTTGGGGATTAGCGAACGGATTGTCGCCATCGTTGTTCACGCGAATCGGATTGCGAGCATCCAAACGAGTCAACAAGGTTTCACCCATCTCCTGGATTGACGCAAGGATCGTCGACTGAATGTTCTCCTGCATCGCGAGGAGCGTCGAACGTAGCTCTGCCCAATCGGTTGTAGGACCATGGTTGTCACCACCGGTTTTGTTGTTGTTTTTCGGAGGCATCGTCAAAGCAACAACACGCACAAGAACGTTCCTAGTCTGATACCAACTGATAGAGAGGCGAAAGCGATATCCTAACTCGAGATCACGAATTCAAGGAACTCTTGATCCTAAGCTGGATGCGTGATCTAGAGGTCGTAATTACGATGTCGAAGGATCTGGATCTAGAGGTCGCGAATGCGATGTCTAGGATCCTTGAGCCAGAGGTCGTTAATACGATGTCTAGGGTTCTTGATCTAGAGGTCGTGAATACGATGTCTAGAACAATAAGGGGTCGTGAATACTCTTCACAGTGCTTAAAAAGCTCTTGTTTATAAGTTTAAACCAAATCAAGTCTCCTTACAATGCCATTGAACGATCCCTTTTATAACAAAGGAATATGATAAAATCAAATCTCTAGATCCTAATCAACAAAGGATTTGTAATTATCCTTAAAACAAAAAAGAAACCAAAACAAAACTAAAATAAAAACCTAAACTTGTCAAACACATAAAAGCCCACGATGTGTTTGACGGAAGCCCACGATCTTCAATAGATGCGCTGCATCACAAAGAGTTTACAGTCAATGGACAAAGGGTGAAACATTACTGGGCACAAGCCGAAATCCCAGAGACGCAAATTGTGCCTCTGACTGATGCACCCAACGCCTGATCACCAGCCAAAGTCGAGCTAATGACTGTAAAAAAGCGCTTAGTGGGAGGCAACCCACTGGTAAGTTAGTTTTGAGTTAGTTTTTCTTTATTTTTGAGTCAGTTTTCAGTTTGATTTGGAACTAGATTGAGTTATGAGTTTGGACTATATATTGGTGCGTTTAATCGTGTTATGTGAGTACTCTGACAGTGCAAGCTTTAGAGAACTCGGATTTACACTTTGACAGGCCCCAATTACGATTTTGGGAAGTCGGAATTCGACTGCAGACACAGTGTCGATCGACACCACATCTGTGTCGATCGACACCCCGCGCGAACACAGGTAAGTACTTTCTCCTTGCTCATTTCATGGTTCCTTTTCATTTATTCTTCCAACTTCAGGCTTAATAACACTTGGGACAGTGTTGTTCAAGTATGGGGGAGGAAAATACTGATGTATTTTGTTTTTAATTTTGTTTTTTTAAAGAGTCAGTCAAAGTGTTTTATTGAGTCAAAATCAGTGAAATTTTCAGTTTTCAAAAGAACTAACCACAGAAGATTGACACTTGAAGGACCATTGCCATAGCAGTTGATTGCAGGTTTAACTAAGTAGAAAGCTGCAAGTGGATCAATCTAACAGGACGACTTCAGATCCCTTTATAAGAACTAGGTATGCGCAGAACTGGATTCCTCTTTCAGCTTTGATTAGATTAGAAATCTGCAGTCTCTCCTTGATCTTCCCTTGAGAAAAGAAAAGAAATAAGAAGTCTGATCAAGGAATAGTGAAAAGAACCTCATGAGCCTGTCTCCTCACAAGGAACAATATTAGTGAGAGCTCATGAACCTGTCTCCTCACAAGAAACACAAGTAGGAGCAGCACTATTCTAAGACTTAAGAAAAAGTCAATGAAAAGATCTGTAGAACACCCTGAAAATGGGCAGCAGTTGACTAAGGGAAGAAAAAATAGGAGAGTTGTAGAAAGTAAATCTTGTTCAGGCGCTAAGGAAGGGAAAGAATCAGAAAAGTTCTGTAGCAATACCACTGTTAGAGTTCGAAATTTTACAAAGAAATGATCTGGATTTGAACTGAGAGATTGCTAAACTTGTGGTAAGTACACTGAACATTACCTAGGGTTGGCTCTATAGCATGTGGATTCAAGAGTGTTAACGTTTGTGGCGTTCTGAAGGTTAGCTGGATATTTCTGTTTTCAAACCTCGACTCCATTCTAAGTTTCTGTTTTGCTTGAGGGCAAGCAAAGGCTAAGTCTGGGGGAGTTGATATATCATGGTTTTTACCCATTTTAGGACCATGATATAAGGGTTTTTATTAAGTCTTAGTACTATTTTCGAGTCTATATAGAGTCTATGCAGGTTCAGGTACAATTGGAGCTAAACTGGAGATTTGGATACATTTTGGAGCATAATGGAATAAAGTCACGAAATGCTGAAGTTGGATTGAAGATGCACGAGGAGTGTCGATCGACACTCTCACTGGTGTCGATCGACACCGACTTTCCTGATTCCAAAGACGTGAAGTTTCAAATTTTTGAAGAAAAGGAAATCATCAAGACTTTTCCTAATCCTCCAGGGAATTGAAGATTAATACCTAGACCAATAAATAGAGCTTTTATGCCTTTGTTTTAGACACACACGAAATAATTAAGAGAGACAAAGAGAGAGTTTAGGTTTTGAGAGCTTTTAGGGAGAAAAATCTGTTCTTGAGAGATTTGGAACCCTTGTATCTTTTCTTTTATTCTTTTTATGCAAATTACTTATTCTATGATGTTTGCTGCATCCATGTCTGAGTAGTTTCATAGTTAGGTTGTGGGGGATTCAAGGGATTGATGATAGGTTGTTAGAATTAATTTTCTGTTGGGATTATCTTCTTGTTCTTCATCTTAGATTGTTTTAACTCTGAAATTTAGGATTGATCACCTAGATTTCGAAACCCTAGGTAATTAAACAGAAGCGAAAGTGTTGTTAATAAACCTAGCGACCAGATCTTTAGATGAGCATAGAATCTATTCGCAGCGACAGTTGGTTTAGGTCTTTGTGAACAATATCGAACCTGAAATTAATGCATGTCTCTATCTCTGAATTCGCAGCGAAAGTTGGCCTTCTAGGTTTAGACATAGATAACATCTGCAACGAAAGTTGATTTGTTTGTTTTCTGTGTTTCGAGTTCTTAAACAATTAATTCCAATAGGAGTTAAACCTTCAACCTTAGTCTTCCTGAGATACCTCACCGCCTAGCGCTTTGTCTCCCTGATTTTAAGAACCAGAATTCGAACTTGCCTTCTTTTTTTTATTGCTTTTTACTGCTTTCCTACTTTACTCTTGGACTAAAACCTGAATTAGAATTTGTTTAGTTACATCGATTCTCTGTGGAATTCGATCCCTAAGTACTACAGTAATCTCTTAATTTGAGAGAGTAGCTCAGAGTAAATTTGAGCAAATCACATACATCTACTAAAAAGTTGTTTAATATAAATATTATTCTCGTATAGATATATATACTATTGGATGCCACCGTGTTAAACTCGTAAATAGTATAGTGCAATAAATCATTTAGTTGCACTATGGTTCTTTACTTTTTATTATTGCCACTCTACGTGGTTATGTCATCACGTTTTCTCATCTCGGCTTAAACTGCATGGTAGTTTTGTATTTAATATACAATATATGCATAATACTATACCCATGCCCAAACATATGAGGCTAGTCCTTTTAATCTTAAATTTTTCTTGTTTATTCTTGCTAAATTCCCTTTTTCAAAAGAGACTGGCTACAAATATTGACTCGTAAAGTTTAAATTGGATCTAAAAAGGGGAAAAAAGTCTTCAATGATTTTAATCGAATATAAAATGTTATGTTATGAAACCAGTAGATATATATATTAATTAATTCAACCGACCATGGAGTTAACCATAATGTGCTAAAAAGTTCCGATGCCAAAGAAAAAAAAGCAGTCAGAATATTCTCTTTTTTTTTTTTCAGAAGATCAACATATATATCACTAAAACAAATATATTGACAATTACTCATGTATGAAAAGTAAAAAAGAAAAGAAAAGGTTTTGGTGTCGAACTATGTGGAAGGTTTAATTTGCAGTCATTTTTAAAAGTTAAACAAAACAAAAGCTTAACTAAAAAAGGGAAAAGGGAAAACTAACCTGAGAAATAATGGTGAGATGAAGAGAATTGGATCCAAAAGTGATGACACTGCTGTTTATTACTGTCAGTTTAAGCTTTTCGATTTCAGCCATAGTGATCTCCACAACCCCTTTCCTCTTTTCACAGTGAACTCTTATTAGAACATTTTTACCAGACAATCTAGCTTCGATCTCCGGCAATGCAATACAATCGTGCTCTGTATCTGCCGTGGAGAGCCTCGACTTCTTCACAAACACTACCGATTCAATGGTTTTCTGGCTGGCTTGCTCCTCAAGAAACCTAACACTATCTTGCAAATGTTTCAGGTACTTTATTGTGCCCCCAAGCACTGACGCCTTGTCCGTCTACAAGCCCAATTAACACCACAAAAAAACATCAATATATAAAATGATGATGAATTATGAATCACCTAAGATCAGGTTTGTTATAATTGGCCGAAACCCTTCGAGCAGGTCTAGGACCGGTCCAGAGATTTATGGGATCATTTCATCCGGCTATGCTCAGGCCCGGCCCTTGGCAGGTCCTCACAAATAGATGATAATGAGATTGTTTTTACACCTTATTAAGACCAGGGACGAGGGTAGATAGAGCAACGAAGCGTTGGCTCAGCTTTTCTCTGCGTCTGCGTTCAGCGATTATGTGGTCTCTAGCTTGTGAAACCCCACGTGACACGTTTCTCTGAGCCAATAGAGTAGTCTCTTGCTTGGGCTGCAAGTTTCCCATAACCCCATAATCACCAAAACCTCTTGAGCATTGGTTCGTACTAGTATTCATGTAGCTTCTGCTTTTGACTTGTTTTGCTTCTTCTGTGTTCAAAGCGGTTACTACTGGAGACTGGTGGTTGTAGAGTTGCGACTCCATGGTTTGTAGAGATGGTAAAGAGAGAGGATTGTTAAGCTCTTCGGGTGTAGAAAAGTTCATCATCATCTGCCATTGCTGCACAAAAAAAAAAGTTCCATATTCTTAATGATGTTTTGAAACAGTCAAATTAAGAACAAAATGGAGAAAGTTAAGGAATTCATGAGGAAAGCTTACAAGTTGATTAAATTCAGAGTTCCCTGAAATGTCCATCGGAGACAATGCTATCTGAAAAGATGGAGCTGATATTCTTGACTTTATTTATATTGTATTGTAACATATATAGTATGAAAGAAAATGTTCAAAAAAAAAACATATATAGTATGAAAGTTCCAACAAAGTCGGAGATAGAGAGCATAATATAAGCCACTTTTGATTAGTGCTTAGTTTTCAAAACAAAATCAGTCTGAAACGAATTATTAAATGTGTATGAATAATTTACACTTACTTAATTCGACCGACATTTGTTTGTTTGTTTCTGTTGAATCAGCTAGCTGGTTGGTGAAGGTTTTGTTAGAAGATGTTTGGTAAGGGTTGGACGAAAAAAGAAGTATGAATCAGATACATTATTTTTTAATGAATAATAGACAAGCATAATTGACTCTTTGTAATAATTAATGTATTACAATTTTAAAATGTCTTTTACGGAGGAATTGGTGCTCGTAGACGAGTTAGTCTTTTTTCTTAAAGTCAAAATTTAGTTGGTTTGTAAGTAATTTTTAAAACCTACCTTTTTGAAAGTTTTTAGGCCTGTTTTCCAAACACACATAACAAAAAAGTTTTTAACTACGGGGTACAGTATACAAATTTTCTTTTGATTATTTTTTCAATAATTATAAATCTTCGAATTTAAGGTGTGAACAAGCTGTTGGGGAAAAAAACAAGTAAACATATAATATCTTGAGAAAAAATGAATAAACTGACGATAAGTTTACCACAATATAGTTTCATAAGTCTATCGTATTATAAACATTAGTTATTAATTTATTATATAAACGATCAGCAAAAGCTATTCTAATAAGATGTAAGTTTGTTGTTGTTGTTTTAACTAGCCCTGCAAACTTCGGGACGAGTATCCGGTTCCCATCCATATCCATTTCGAATTTTTCGTCTCGTTCCTGTTCAAAAAATTTCCCGTTCAGAATTATTTCTTTTTTTTTTCAAACGGGACGGAAAGGTACATGAAGGAAACATAAAGGGTACGAAAAAAGAACATGAAGGGAACGGAAATGAGATCGGGTACCTGAACTTCCCGAATTTCCCAAATTTTCTCGAATTTTCTCGAAATTTCCCAAATTTTCCAGAAATTTCCCAAAATTTTCGCAGATTTTCTTAAATTATCCAAAATAATTACCCGTTTGGGAAACATTTTTACAATTAGAACACGTCCCGTTCCCGTCTTGTTTTTTATAGATTCCCTTTTCGGAATTGTTCTTCAATTCCCAAATTTTCCGTTCCCGTTCCGTACCCGTAAATTTCCTTCCCGATTCCCAAAATTTTCAGGGCTAGTTTTAACAGAAATTACATTCGTCAATATTTGTAAATAATAATAACTTGAAGGGTTTTTAGAAGGGATTCATCATGGTTTGATCGATAGATTAAGTTTTAGAATGGCGCTTACACTGAGTAGAATTAAATCTTCTGTCTTTCCTGTATTTAATGTATATTGCTAGTTTGATCATCTAATGATTGATGCAAAAAAGTCATACTCGAACACCATAAGATGATTGGCTAGAAGTGGAATTGATAGACTATATATATCCTTAGAGCACACTAGCGTTGACTCTAAGCATTATTTAGTGAGATATGAAAACTGGTTTATTCATCTATATTTCGTTTTGCTTATTTTGTATCCGACAAGTGTGACATATGTTGTTAGGTAAAATTCAATTTTCAACCACAAACATAGAACTATCGAATTTGATGAAGTTTTAATTTTATGATGAAAAGACTTGTGTTTGTCTCTAGTTTGCTAAGCTTGAATATTTTAACTCTTGACTCCTAAAGATTCCCGACATCTTAACATTTTTAGTTCAAAAGTTTTACATCATTAGTTACGCTAATTGCTTTATTTAATTTACTTTCATACGTATCAAAACCAAAAATCATATTTTCGACTTAGCTTTCGTTTTATTTTGAGAACCATTGTATATTTAAGTGTCTTTGTGTATTTGGTACCTAAAATACGACAATTGATTGATGTGCCCTTACAGCTCTTACATTGTCTTTCTTTTCAGAAATTTTTGTCCACCCTATTAGGGTACTTCTCAACACGAGGCATGTAAACCATATGTATCTTGTTGTAGAACTTTTGGCTCGACCAAAGTAGAATAAAATATCTTCTTTGCTTTCTCTGCTATCCAGAAAGCAATCATTCAATGAATACTTCTTCCATGCTTCTTTAAAAGAGATGAACATTGGTACCTTCTTATCCAGTTCATTGAATTTGATCAGCCTTTCCCTACTGATGAACTGCGAAACTGGAGCGCCTCTGCATGGCTTACGAGCTAGATCAAAAACTGAACTGAAATCAGATTCTCAAAATACCAAGGTTGGTTTTCTGATATGCTCTTAAATTTACCCTAGAGCAACTCTCTCAAATTAAGAGATCATTGTAATATTTAGGGATCGAATCCACATGGAATAAGATAGTCACAAAGCAAATTTTTAAGTTCGAATTAAGCTAAGTGAGAATGTAAAACTAGAAGATAGCAGATAATTAAAAGTTTAGTAAATTCAGGAGACGAAAGGCTAGGTTAAGGAAAATTCTCAGGTGAATCCAAATTGTAGGTCTAGACAGAATGTTAGGAATTTATTAAGAAGTGTTCTTGAACTCGAAACGCAACTATAAAATCAGCCAACTCTCGCTGCGAATATTATATATGTCTAAACCCTAAAATTTCAAATCTCTTTGCAAATCCTATCAATTGCGACAAGCATTAAAGTTCAGGTTCGATTGTTCATAAAATCCTAAACCAAATCTCTTTGCGAATAGGTATTTTGCTCATCTAACATTAGTTCAGACAATCAATGATACTCTCGCATCTATTAATTAACCTAAGATAAGATTCTAGATCGCGAAGCTAGAATAAGCATTAATCACAAATCCAGATGAAGAACTCTAATGATTTTATCCTAACAATTCATTTCAACCAAACAATTCATCAATCACCTTTTAAAAACCCTAAACCTAACAAGCAAACTACTCATACATGATCAATGAAACAGAAATCATTATTTGAATAGAAAGCATAAAAGAAATCAATAGAAGAAATAAAAGAGTTCCAAATCTGTTCTAAAGGAGTCTGATTTTTCTCTCCAAAAACCTAAACTTCTATGATTCTTAAAATATGAGATAATGCCTAAACAATGGTTTTAAAAACTATAGTAGGTCCAAAACACGAATTGGGCACTTTTGTAAATAAGGAAAACTTTTTGGGCAATTTTCTTTTCTTCAATCTTGTGAACTTCGCGACGTCTTCTGATTTTGAGGGGTGTCGTTCGACACCACTGTTCATTAATCTTCAATCCGACTTCATCTTTTCAGCAGCTTGTTCCACAATGCTCTAAAATGCTTCAAAATCTCCAATTATGCTCAAAACGTACCTGAACCTGCAAAAACTCTAATAGGACTCTAAAAAGACCAAAAGACTCGGTAAATAAGACTTATATCTTGGTCAAAAACCGGTAAAAACAATGATATATCAACTCCCCTAGACTTAGCTTTTGCTTGCCCTCAAACAAAACATAAACTAAATATAGAGTCGAGGTTTGAAACAGAAACATTCAGCTAACCTCCAGAATGCCACATTGATTAATACTCTTGAATCCACATACCATATAACTAACATTAGGTAGTATTTCAGTGTACTTAACACAAGCTTAGCAATCTCCCAAATCAAATCCAGATCCCTTTCTTCTCAAAATTTCGAACTTTAAACAAACGGTATTGACCACAAGGACATACATATTATTTCCCTTCCTTAGCGCCTGAAAAAGACATTCTTTGTACAGCTCTCCTATTTTCTCTTCACTTATTCAACTGCTGCCCATTTTCAGGGTGTTCTACAGATCTTTTCATTGACTTTTTTCTTATTCTTTTGAACTCTTAGAACAGTGCTGCTCTTTACTTGTGTTCTTTGTGAGGAGACAAGTTCATGAGCGCTCACTAATATTGTTCTTTGTGAGGAGACATGCTCATGAGAATCTTTGCACTATTCTTTGACTTAGACTCTTTTTTTTTTCTTTTCGATTTTTCTCAAGGGAAGATCAAGGAGAGACTGTAGTTTTCTTATCTTGTCAGTGATGAAAGATGAATCAAGTCCAATGCATATCAATCTCTAAACAGACATCTGAACTCTCTTTGTTAGACTGATCCACTTGCAGCTTTCTACCTAGTAAGACCTGCAATGAACTGCTATGGCAATGGTCCTTCAATTGTCAATGTTCTGTGGTTTATTTTCAAGAAAAACTAAAAATTTCAACTGATTTTGACTCAATAAAATACTTTGGACTGACACAACTGACCCAAAACAAAAAACAAAACAAAATACATTAGTATTTTCCTCCCCCAGACTTAACCAACACTGTCCCCAGTGTGATTAAATCTTAAGGTCAGAAACAAACCAAATCGAAAAGATAATGGACATGATGAATAGAGGACGAAAATCTATACAACTCCGTTAAGAATTGAGAGAGATATGAAGAAAACAAGTTGAGTAAACTTACCTTTGAGGGAGTGTCGATCGACACCATGAACAGTGTCGATCGACACTATTCATGTCGAGCTCCGGTGTCGACCACGGTCGACATCCATACTTCATTCTGTCAAATTTTTTTTTTTTTTTTTTTTCTTAAACAAAACCCAAAGTTAGTGAAAACAAAACGAAATTTAAAGAGAAATCCTACCTAAAAGTGGGTTGCCTCCCACTCAGCGCTTGTTTTCAGTCATTAGCTTGACTGTGTCGGGGTTCAGATGTCTGGTGGATCAGATGGTGGTGTATAGGCGGTAGATGCATGAGATCGTCCAAGGAAATTGAGGAACATCAGCAGGGTGGAACTTGAGTTAGGTGGGACACTTCATTTTCCTGCAGAATCATCAAAAGCAATACCAAGCCTTCTACGAGAATCTCGTGGCTTGCATAAGTGTGAAGCAGCTTTTGAACCTTTTAAGTTCTTATCGATAATATTAGGGGTTTTGGAATTGATTCCAGGAAGTACATATTGATTAATCCCTCATCTTCACCCATAGTCCTGAAAAGATGATCAACAACTATGTTTCCACTCCTATCCTCTAGCTCCACCGCTTTCTCGAAATTTTCATCCAATGCCTCTTGAACAACTAGCTTGTTCACTTGCTCTTTAGTATCCAGCTCCTTGACATACCCATCAGTAATGTCATCTGAACATTCCATGATTGGATCTTTATCCATGGAAATCTCTACTGAAAAAGATTGACCATCGATGGTTAATGGTCCCCTTAACTTGTCCATGTCAAAATTCATGACAACATCACCCAAATCAAGCTCTATTTTCCCTATTCTAACATCAATGATGGCACCAGCTGAAGGCAAGAATGATTTTCCCAAAATAAGAGGATTCGTAGGTTCTTCATCATATTTCAAAACCACAAAGTTGGTGGGAATCATGCAACCTTCAATCTTCAAGGGAACATCTTCTAGAACACCTTCTGGGATTCTCTTTGATCGATCAGCTAGGACAAGGGAGACTCTAGTTGGCTTGAAATCAGTCATTCCAAGTCTAACAACAACAGAGTATGGTATCAAGTTGATACTTGAACCTAGATCACAAAGAGAATGAGGAAACCTTCCTGTTGAGATTGAGCAATCTAGCACAAAGTTTCCTGGATCATATAACTTCTCTGGAATCCTCCTCCGAATTACAACACTAACTTGTTCAGAAACCCACACCTTCTTCTTCTTCCTTGGAACTATAACAAGAGAATTGCATTCATGTCTCTGGTAAGCAATGCTCCTTCCTCAGGACTCACACCATTGACAACTATTCTCTTGACATATCTTCTTACTGCAGATGAAAGTTTGACTGTATCAACTAGGGGTAGCTCAACCATCAGCTTATCCAACATTTCCTTGCATCTAACTTCTTTTATCTCTTGTTTAGACTTTCTAGGAGGCCTGTGATAGGGTATTTTAGGCTTATACACCTTTTCCTCTCCACTTTTTGAAGCTTTGTGTCAATCCAGCGCGGTCTCGACACCAGCTGGTGTCGATCAATACTAGGATCTGGTGTCGATATTTTAGTGTCGATGATGGTCGATATCGGTCCGTCAGAACTCGAATTATCGGGCTTTTCTAGTGGTGTCGATCGATACTCAGTAGTAGTGTCGATCGACACTACCTTTGCAGCTACAGTCTCGTCTTTCTCAACTTTCTGAGGTGCCATGATTTCTTCTACACTCTCCACCATGATGGCATTGACTTGACGTCGATGATTCGCGTCTGTCTTTCCAGGAAGTCATCCCTCTTGTCTCTTCAAAGCTTTCGCAGTTTGAGCAACTTGAACATCCAATTGCTTCATATGAGAGTTCAGGTTATCAATCTTCCCATTCATGTCTTGGTACAGTGAATCTATCTTGCCATTGAAATCCACTGTCATCTTCTGTTGTCCTTCTAGAAGCTGCTCTAGCATAGATTTCACCTCATTGTCTTGTGTAGGAGGTTTCTGGTAAGAAGAAGAACCATATGTTCTGTTGAAGTTGTTGTTCTGAAAAGGCTTCTGGTAAGAGGAGCCATAGCTTTGTTGATTACTAAATCTATGTCCTTGAAAACCAGCACCATTGATGTAATTGACTTCTTCTTTCTCTTGTTCAAAAGTATCAACTTCAGCAGGAAACTGGACTTCCCTCTTTCCCACAAGAAGGTTATGCACTGAATCTAGCTTAGCCTTAACCTCGGCTATTTGGCTTCCATCCATGTTTCCAGCCTTCTTCTTCCTATCCAAATCTGCATTCTTGGTACTATTGCTAGATGCCAAGTTCCCTATAAGTATCACAGCATTCTCTGGATATTGGGTGTTGAAGTTTCCGTTGCTTGCAGCGTCTTGAGCCATCTGGTACCTCCAATCAATTCCTCTGAAGAAAATTCCCAGCAGTTGAACCTCACTAAAACCATGGTGTGGGCAGTCCCTTTGATAGGCCTTAAATCTCACCCAAGTAGTCTTAAATGCTTCAGTTGGTCCTTGAGAAAATGTAGAAATCTTCATCCTCAGCTCCTCAGATCTTGCATAATCAAAGAAATTACATAGGAATGCGTTCTTTGTATCTTCGCAGGTAGTCAATGATCCTGGATCCAACTGCTTCAGCCAGTACGCAGCATCTCCAACAAGTGAGTAAGGGAAAAGCTTGCAGAAGAGATAGTCATTGGACACTCCATTAGCCTTAATGCTTGATGCCAAATCCTCAAATCTCTCAATGTGGTCCATAGGATGCTCATTAGGAAGACCATGGAAAGGATGCTGAGCCACAAGTGTGTAGAAAGCAGGCTTCAGCTCAAAATCATTCCTCTGAAAAGCAGGAGGATGAATCGCAGCTCTATTACCATAGAACTGATCTGGCCTGTTGTAATCACCAAGTGTTCTTCCACGTCCAGCATTCACGTCCGCAGGTTGTGCTACTTGCACTGCTTGCTCGATGATTGCATCTCCATTCTCATAAAGTCGTTGTCCTCGATTATTCCTCATGTTTCCTTCTGCATCGAACAAGTTACCAGCTTCATCACATATCAAAATCACAGGCTCCACCATCTCTGTCTGCGACGGGTGTCGATCGACGCTAGTGTTGGTGTCGATCGACGCTCTCGCAAGTTTTAGATTTGTCCTTTCTAGACGGCCAAGCTCCTGGTTGTCAAATCTGATTATTCCTTTTTTTTGTTGCCTCTGGTACTGCGATTAGGCATGCACCTGAAACCAAATACAAGAAACTAAAGACGTCAGTAACCAAAAACAAAAACAAAAACCTAGACAAAATTCTAATATTAAAAATCTGTAGGCAACTAATCTCCTTCCCCCGAAACGACGCCAAAATTTGATATGCTCTCAAATTTACCCTAGAGCTACTCTCTCAAATTAAGAGATCACTGTAGTATTTAGGGATCGAATCCACATGGAATAAGATAGTCACACAGCAAATTTTTAAGTTCGAATTAAGCTAAGTGAGAATGTAAAACTAGAAGATAGCAGATAATTAAAAGTTTAGTAAATTCAGGAGACGAAACGCTAGGTTCAGGGAAATTCTCAGATGAATCCAAATTGTAGGTCTAGACAGAATGTTAGGAATTTATTAATAACTGTTCTTGAACTTGAAACGTAACTATAAAATCAACCTCGAATATTATCTATGTCTAAACCCTCGAATTTAAAATCTCTTTGCAAATCCTATTAATTGCGACAAGCATTAAAGTTCAGGTTCGATTGTTCACAAAATCCTAAACCAAATCTCTTTGCGAATAGGTATTTTGCTCATCTAATATTAGTTCAGACAATCAATAATACTCTCGCAGCTATTAATTAACCTAAGATCAGATTCTAGGTCGCGAAGCTAGAATAAGCATTAATCACAAATCCAGATGAAGAACTCTAATGATTTTATCCTAACAATTCAATCAACCTAACAATTCATCAATCACCTTTGAAAAACCCCAAACCTAACAAGCAAACTACTCAGACATGATCAATGAAACATAAATCATTATTTGAATAGAAATCATAAAAGAAATAAAGGAGTTCCAAATATGCTCTAAAGGTATGATTTTTCTCTCCAAAAACCTCAACTTCTATGATTCTTAAAATATGAGATAATGCCTAAACAATGGCTTTAAAAACAATATATAAGGTCCAAAACACGAATTAGGCACTTTTGTAAATAAAGAAAACTTTTTGGGCAATTTCCTTTTCTTCAACCTTGTGAACATCGCGACGTCTTCTGATTTTGAGGGGTGTCGATCGACACCAATGATCAGTGTCGACCGACACTGTTCATTCATCTTCAATCCGACTTCATCTTTTCAGCAGCTTGTTCCACAATGCTCCAAAATGCTTCAAAATCTCCAATTATGCTCAAAATGTACCTGAACCTGTAAAGATTCTAATAGGACTCTAAAAAGACCAAAATACTCTATAAATAAGACTTATATCATGGTCAACAATCGGTAAAAACCATGATATATCAATTTCCACCGTGTCCTAATCTTCAAGGGCAACAAGTTCCTTTGAGTTTGCTTCTTGTTATTGATTTATAATCTAGCAAGGTGATCCGCTTTGATATCAAATGTAAAAACAATACTTTATGAAACTAACAAGAACACATAGAAACTTCACAAACGAGTATCTCTTTATTAGAAATCTCTTAAATTATCTCTTACATACTTATTTAATCCGGATTACTCGACGTCATACACCACTCGAGACGGACCGATTTCTAAGCACCTTACATGAGACAACAACAGTTGTGCTGCATTCTTTGTTCACTTATATATGAAACGAAAAAATCTTTTGTGTTCCTATGAGAACAACAGCTTCAAAGGCATAACCTAAACCTTAGATCTAAACGCACTATATATATACTGCACAACTCTCCTAGTTGCCAATATATTCTATCCTAAACTTCAGTGTCCCTAAATCTTCATTTTGTGACTAATCACAATCACAATCACAAACTCGTTTTGACAGTTCCTCCTTTGTTCCAGTGAAGCGTGCTACACATCATCCTCCCTGTGTAACACTGCAGCCTCTTCAAGCTCCAAATTTCTTGTGCTTACAAAGTGTACATGTTTTATTATTTCTTGCCCAAATCATTCTCCTGATGGTCGGATCTGTGATCTAAATGTTAACATAATCCACTAATTGTCGGACTATTCTCATTTTATAGTGACCCGTTGTGTTATTTCTTAGATGATGGATTGTTTCTGCTCTCTTCTCGAGTGGAACTATTAGAATATTGCTTATTGAAAGTAGAGAGGGTTCTAACATAATATATAATGAACACGTTCCCTGTCATGGCCCAATCCCCTTTTTCCCCCAAAAATCTAAAAACCCATGACGTAAGACCCACGTCTAAGGCTTAACCTAAGTTTTAGGGCATCCTGCCCCTCTCCTATATATTACCGTCGACCAGCAGCAGTGAGTGCACTGAAATCACCCAAAGCGAAGCTCTGCCAAAAATTCTGGAGCCCAGCCGTCAACCCTCAGAGCAGTCAACTTGCGAGTCATTTTTCCGTCGATTCTGAAGGACCCAGAACTTGATCTTGGTGTCATTAGAAAGATCTTCCTCTAAGATTTCCAAAGCATTTGATATCGCGAGATTTGGAGGTATGTAGCGTTAGATATCGTCAATTAATTAGGACGTGTCGAACTGTTAAAACCCAGACTTAGGCAGAAAACTTGTTTTCCAGTTTTGCCGAGTCATTTTGTGAAGCAGTTTCCCGGCGACTCAGAAAGACTCAAATTACGATCTTGGTGTCTCAGGAAAGGCCTTGCTGCCACGAATCCACTCAAATTAACCGTTCGTCATTTGAAAGTAAACTCTGCCCGATATCCGATCTGCAAGTTGGGCCGAGATCTCTGTTTTTACAGAAATGCAGAATTTTGCCAGTTTCGTAGAAGGGTTTTGCGAGGTCTTTTCCCAGCGAACCAGGAAGAGTTAGATTGAGGTCAGGGTATCTATGCAAAGATCTTGCTGCAAGGAATCTGTAGGATCTGACGTCGTTCCATTTGAAGGTAAACCCGAAGAGTTATTCACGTTTCCTTTTGGCCGAAAACCATCTTGTTCTGTAAAAACTAGAAACCCAGAAAGTGCAGTTTTTGATCGCAGCTTCGAAGCTCAGCTCCAACGTGTTCTGCCAAACGCCGTTCTCTGCTTGTTGTTGTCCAAACCGTTTCATCCAAAAGGCTAAGGTGAGGATGTGATATGTGGATCCATAATATGCATTAGATGCAAAGGTGTGTAGTTATGCTAGGTTTAAGGATTGTAGTTTTGCATGTTAATGAGTGTTTGATATGTGGCAATGATTGATGTAGAACAGTAGAGGAATTTAAGTGATGATTATTGTATTGAGAAGTTAAATTGATAATATGTGGGCCGTACTAGATTGACGCTGGTAGCTCAGCCCGGGTAGTCTTGTGTGGTGATGTTTGTCTGGACTGTGGCCGGTAGCTCATCCCGGACAGCCCAATAACCAGCCGACGGGCGAGTATAAGAAGCTGTTGTATGTGAGTTACAACTGGCTGGAGTTATGAAGTGTGAAAGTTATGAGTATATGAAGTAAATGATAAGTTGATGTGTGCATAGAATAATTATGTTATGATGCTAGACTATGTCTTTGATTTAGTATAATTGTATATTTTTTTTGTATGTGGTGTTGTTGTGGATCACGTGGGCAGGCGTGATCGTCCTCACTGAGTAATTCGTTGCTCATGCCTCCTTTTATGGATGCAGGTGAGGGTCAGGAGTAGACTCAAGTCCGGCGGTGAGGTGGTGCTAGTTTTCAGGGAACTATGACGGGTTTTATTCATTATTTTCTTTAAAAGAATTTAAACATTATTTCGGCTAAGTATTTTCCATTATACTCAGTTTATGTTTTATTGTTAAGACGTTTCAAGTTCCCGAGTTATTTTTAATAAAAAGATTTTTAGACGTTAAAGGTTTTGAGAAGTTAGTTGAGATTTGAAAGGTTGTTAAGAAAGAAGGTAACGTGCCGTCTCAGGCAAGTTAAGAGACGGGCGTTACAATTTTGGTGACTCGCCGGTAGGGGCGGTCGGGGTGTTACAAGTGGTATCATAGCAGGTTTGCCAAACCGGTTTTGACCCGGGAGGCAGTTTTCTAAAGACAAGTAATTTAGTTTTCAAAATTCTTTCTCATGTTTTTATTTTAAAAAATATATATATATGTACTACGAAAATATAAAGTTCTTTTGGGGGGAAAGTGAAAATTTTTTTTTTAGAAGCACCACCGATCCGAGCTTGAGTGTTGTTTCTGTAGGTTGTTCTCTTAAGTTTAGTTCTGATAAGCGTGTTACATGGATATATGGCACCGAGGAGACAACCACGAAATGGGACCAATGGCAGAATGAACGGAAATCAAGTTGGGGATGCACCAGCTGCTGCAAGTGTGAACGAGAATGGGACCAATGGGGAACAGGTACCAGCAGGTGCAGCTCCGGCAGGAGATCCTGCTGCGATAAATGCAGCCGTGTTGCAAGGGATTCAAGGACTTCAAAACCTATTTGGACAACTTTTGCAGCAACTACCAATTCTTGGACAAGTTTAAGGAGTAGCTGGGGTGCAACCGCAAGCTCAAGGAGCGGCTGCACAATTCCCACAGCCACCTCCTCCGCCACCAGTGCAAGCACCAGTGCAGGGCCAAGTTCTGGCTTATTGGACCGCATTGATGTTGATGAAGGATCTCGGAATGGAAACTTTCAGCGGAGGAACATACCCTTTGGTAGCAGACAATTGGAGGAAACAATTGGAGAGGAACTTTGAGACAATTCGTTGTCCTACGGATTATCGGAGGAAACTCGCAGCTACCTACTTTCCTGGAGAAACTTTAGTGTGGTGAGATAAAGTGATGGAGGGAGCTCCGGTAGACTATGTGGTTCCATGGAGCGTCTTTCGAGATGAGTTCATCATGAAGTACTTTCCGCCAGAGGCAATTGATAAGTTGGCAGAAGAATTCTTACAACTTCTTCAGGGGTCGAGATCAGTGAGGGAGTATGAGCGTGAGTTCAGCAGACTTCAAAGGTTTTCTGGGAAGGGCATGACCGAGAGCGACCTGATTCGCAAGTTCTTGAATGGATTAAGAGTTGACATCCGCACTCGCTGTCAGGTTAGGGATTATGATAATATGATCGAGTTGGTTGAGAAAGCGGCACTCATGGAAAATGGGATTGAGGAAGAGGCTAAGCAGAGCAAGAGTGTGTTATCAAGAGCCGCAAGAACTACAGACACTCAGAGGCAAGGCCAAGACAACCGCAGTGTAACCCAAGAAATAGGTCGGATTCCAGCTTGTGCCACATGTGGGAAGCATCACCGCGGGGTTTGCCTGGCGAACGCTCTAGTGTGTTACAAATGTGGACGTCCAGGACATACCAAAGTTAACTGCCCGGAGATGGGAACTACTTGTCACAAATGTGGAAAGATTGGTCACATCGCAAAGGACTGTAGGGTGAGGTTGGGTGGACCACCATATGGAAACCAAAACCGAGAGCAGCTACCACCACCTCCGAAGAGACAAGCGACGAGACCAAGGATGTATGCTGTTGAAGCAAACGACGGGACAGAATCGATTGCTGGTGTGTTATTTAAAGAATTCGTAGGAAATTTTCTTTATACGTGGATGTGAGTGCGTAGTGTTCTATCGCAATGTGTGCCTTAGTTAAATTAAATAAATAAATTAAAAAAAAATCGTGTAGGATCAGTTTTGGTTGGGGGAGTTATGGCATTCACATTGTTCGATACTGGAGCTACAAATTGTTTTGTGAGCCCGTAATTGACAAAGTGTTGGTGCTTCAGTGGGGAAATCCTCAATAAGGCGTGGAATGTTGAGACCGCAGGAGCAGAGCTAGTGAGGTCTTCAAGGACCTTCAAAGATGTTCCGATTATGCTAGATGGAGTTGAGCTTCTCGCGACTCTCATAGAAATGAAGTTGAAGTGTTATGACGTAATTTTGGGGATGGGTTGGCTAACCCGACATGGGGCACTACTGGATTGTCAAAGAGTGCGGGTCACATTCGCTAGACCAGAAGGAAGGCTAGGCTAGTGTACCAAGGGATTAAGATCCAAAGTGCAGTTTCGATTATATCGATGATCCAAGCAGAAGAGTTGCTAAGTAAAGGGAGTGAAGCGTATCTTGCTACCATCTCTCTAGAAGGAGGAGAAGTGGGAGTGGATTTGAACACAATTCCAGTGGTAGCAGAGTACGAAGATGTTTTCGAATCGCTGAAAGGATCACCGCCAACGCGGGGGGGGGGTGCATTTACCATCGAACTAGAGCCAGGGACCGCCCCAGTGTCAAGAGCACCGTACCGCTTGGCGCCAGCAGAAATGGCAGAGCTCAAAAAGCAGTTAGAAGATTTTATCAGACAGAGGGTTCATCAGACCTAGTAGTTCGCCGTGGGGAGCACCGGTTTTGTTCGTAAAGAAAAAGGATAGAAGCTTCAGACTATGCATCGACTATCGTGGGTTGAATAAAGTGACCATTAAAAATAAGTACCCGTTACCAAGGATCGATGAGCTGCTAGACCAGCTACAAGGAGCATCATGGTTCTCAAAAATTGACTTAGCGTCAGGGTACCACCAGATTGCCATAGCAGAGGAGGATGTGCGAAAAACAGCCTTTCGGATGCGTTATGGACAATATGAATTCGTGGTGATGCCCTTCGGATTGACTAACCCACCAGCGGCCTTTATGAAATTGATGAATAACGTATTTCGAGAATACTTGGACAAGTGTGTAATCGTATTCATCGATGACATATTGATTTATTCGAAGAGTAAGAGAGAACATGATTGGCACCTACGGGTCATATTGAACAAGCTGCGGGAACAAAATTTATTTGCAAAACTAACTAAATGCAGCTTCTGGCAAAGAAAGATTGGGTTTCTAGGGCATGTAGTTTCCGAAGCCGAAGTGGCAGTGGACCAGGAAAAGATCTTAACGATCACAAATTGACCAGTGCCTACAAGTGCAACGGAGGTGCGCAGTTTCCTAGGATTGGCAGGATATTACCGGAAGTTTGTAAAAGGTTTCGCTAGCGTGTCCAAGCCAATGACACAACTGATAGGAAAAGGTGTAAAGTTTGAGTGGACGAGCCAATGTGAGGATAGCTTCAAGAAGTTAAAGAATCACTTAACCCAAACCCCAGTGTTAGTATTACCAAAGGTGGGAGTACCGTACGTGGTATACACAGATGCATCAGGGACAAGGTTAGGATGTGTACTCATGCAAGAAGATAGGGTAATCGCTTATGCATCAAGGCAGTTGCGAAAGCACGAGATGAACTACCCCACGCATGATTTAGAATTAGCAGCCGTGGTTTTTGCCTTGAAGATATGGCGTGCGTACCTGTATGGAGAGAAGGTTCAGGTATTCACAGACCATAAAAGTTTGAAATATGTATTCACCCAGAGCGACCTGAATCTTCGGCAAAGAAGATGGATGGAGATGTTGGCTGACTATGACTTGGATATAACCTATACTCCGGGGAAAGCTAATAATGTTGCGAATGCCCTAAGTAGGAGGAAAGGTGATGTGTCAAGGGTTAAAGAGAAACAAGAACTCACTGCAACCTTAGCTACTTTACGCTTGTGTGCAACGACGATCAAAGATGATAATACAGGATTAGAGGCAGTGGAACAAGCAGACCTATTATGGAGGATTAGAGAGGCGCAGAAAGAGGATGTCGCTCTAAACAAAGCAGTGGAAGCCGAGGTGATTGGGTATCGCAGAACGGATAACGAGACAATTGTATTCCGGAACCGAGTGTGTGTACCAGCGGACGAAGGTTTAAAAGAAGAAATCTTGCAGCATGCACACCAATCTCGTTTTTTAATACACCCGATAGAATTGTAACGATCCGGGCCCGACCCATTTGAATAAGTTTAAATGGATTGATTTGGCTACCTATGTCATCAAAGTGCACTTACTTTTTCCGGTCACTTACCCTAAGAGAACTCCAGAGTTAAGCGTGCTTATGCTGGAGTAGCACTAGGATGGGTGACCTTCCGGGAACTCCTCTGCGGAACCGTGTGAGTGAGGTCAAAACACGGGAAAAGGTCAGGTGGTGATTGCAGGGACAAGTAAATCAGTCGGTCAGGCCACCGTGAAAAATAACGCACCGACCATCGGATAGGGGCGGAGCCCACGAGCCCGACGGAGGGATGGGTGACTCGCCGGTAGAGGCGGTCGGGGTGTTACATTCCTGTCCATTTAGGTGTTTTGAGTTTAAAAACTTATGATTTCAAAAGTACACACAAAAAGGAGATTTGTTGTGCTAAGATTGTGTTGGCGGCAATTTGATAACAAGCTTTTTAGGCAGGTTAATCAAAACCTTAGCATGCTCATGTCATTGCAATAATTAAGGGTCAATCCAAATTGGTGGTTGAACAATACCAAGAATACACAAGCTTTTTGTGAATCTAAGTGAAATCCGAATAATTGGGGGTAAATTCGAAATAAAATGATTGAAACTACAGAAAAACTTGGAAAATTATTTTAAAATCCCAGGAGGGATGTCTACAAGCTATCTAAAGACCTCTAAGAATTTTAAACAAGCAACTACTAGTTTTAGAAAATCGAAATCCGAGATGTGACAAAACAGAAAATTTCTAGCTAAGGAAAAGATTTTTAAAAACTAGAAATAAAAATCTAATGACTTCTAAATTTTACCAGGATGCGAAACAAGCTACTGAGGGATTTCTAAAATACTAGCTAAGACAAAAACACTACTTTATGAATTTATAAAACTATTAAGCAAGAAAAAGACTACTAAGTGGTTTTAAGCTAAAAGATCAAGACTTTGAACTAAAGGAAATTGATTTTTGTATTTTTAAAAAGCTAAGGGAGGATTTGCTTTTGGGGATCATGTTTAAAGGGGTTCAAGTTTAAGACCTTGGGTTTTGTAAAAATGGATCTACTCATTTCTTATGAGCTTTCTCTAAACCTTGAGAAGCTAATCTAGTTTTACCCATGGTTTGTGGTGTAAAACCTTTTCTCACCCCTTCCTCCTAACCCATGGTTCGTGGTGGAAAGAAGAGGCCAGAAACGTGAAGCAAAGATCTAAAACTGTGGTCTTACTAACCCCCCTCACATCCATGGTGTATAGGAAGGGATGGGTTAGTATCTTGGACTTGATTTTAAGGGATTCCCTAGATCTTTCTAGGACAAGGAAGTCCCTGGAATCAAAGAGGTCTTTCTCAAGATCCTCTTGCCTTAAACCCCCAAATCCAAAAAGAGATTTTTATTAAGAACTAAAGGTACCAAAGCTTAAACCCTTAAACCCCCTTAATCACCCCAAACACAAAACCAAGGAGGATTACTCACTCCTCATGATCGAACCACTCACAAACATAAGTTTTGAGGGATTCAACATGTTCGAAATAGGCAGAAAGTAAGATTTAAGCAATAAAAACTAGAAATACTCGATTGAAATCAAGAACTACAATGTTTTTTCAAAAGAAAAAAACTTAGGACATCAAAACTAGAGAGAAAATGGTGGCTAGACCTAAAGGAGAAAGAAGACAATCTGAATATTCCGTGGATGATCCCATAAACATGGGATTTAGCTGTCTTATCTCCAAAAGTGGTCCCCCACAAAATTACAAAAAGCTAAAAGCAAAAGCAAGAGGATAAGGCTGCGCCTGGGTGTCAGAGATCGAGCCCGGAAGTCGATCTCTCGGGTCGATTTGGAGTAGGTCGAGTGGCTTGGTCGATCTTCCTGCTCGATCTCCCTGCCGTCCACGCGAATGCTCCGCCTCAGTCGATCTTCCTACTCGATCTCCCGACTGATCTGGTTGGCTACTCGATCGTCTACTCGATCCCGTCTAGATCGAGTCCTTTGGTCCGATCTGCTGCTCGATCTCAGCTCCATTCTCCTTGTGCGAGTCCTCCTTGGTGTTTCCACGAACTCCTAAGCTATCCTCTCGAACATTCCTCAAACTCCAGTATAGCTTCCAAAGCTCCAAGTACCAAACAACCTGAAAAGTATGCAAATATGTAAGAAACTATGCAAATGCTAATGCAAGGAGTTCTAGGACCTAAAATGTTGTAAATGATGCAAAATAGGCTATAATGCAGGATTTATAGATGAAAACCTATCCTAAATGCAAGCTAAATATGCGAAATATGAGAGTATATCAACTCCCCCAAACTTGCCTTTTTGCTTGTCCTCAAGCAAACAAAGACTAATAAGGGAGAGAGGTTTGAAAGTGGGAGCTCAACATCCAAGATTGTAAACAATGATAATCAACTCAACATCCTAGTTACTAATTCTAAGATGCATGTGAATCTATTCTACTCCAAAAGAGTTAGCCATGCCCATTTCGACACTCAATTGCACTAAGAATTTAATCTAAACAAGTCTCCCTATCAAGCCAACTCTTTAACATTCATTAAGTGTGAAACCGTGAATCATGACATTGCAAGGAAAGTAAATTCATTTGGCTAAAGGACTGGGTTTTGAGATAAAAATGATCTCAATTCATCCGGTTTTGCATTTAAGTAAGGGTGACACTCAAGAAAGATTGAACCATATGCATAATGCTAAAGGTAAGAAACAAGTGATGCATACAAGCATAGACTTTCATCTACCCGAAATGCTATCAATGATCCTATACCCCTCTCATTTATCTTTTTGCTCACTCAACCCTCTAGAATCTACCCTTTCCCAAGACTTTTTATGCCTTGCTAAACCCTTTTGAATTGCAGATACATTTCTTTCTTTTAAAGCACTAAGGGGAACTTCTTCAACTTAAGCGAATGGAGTAGTCTACATATCAACTTAGCTCTTCTTTTTATCTCTAGGCAGCCTTGTATAAATATATATATTTTTCTTTTCTTTGGCCTTTTGGCTCTTTTGATTTCTTAAGACCACCTAGCAAATTTTTTTTCTTTAGAGCTATTCTTTTCTTTTAAATCCTAGACTCTCCATTTCAAACCATGTTTTTCCCTTCTCCTTGCCAAACCCTTCATTCAACTCTTTCTTTACAAACTTTTCCACAATCAACAAGTATAACCACGACCAATCAAACCCCCAAATCCTAAGCCTAAAGCTAGCCCCAAGATGCAAGGCTAGAATCTACATGAAAATCTATACTTGTCGTCCCAAACCCAACACTTTATGCTAGGTTTAATCGAAATAAAGGCCTCACAAGGAATCACACAAGAACAATTGGCTTCAAAGGAGGTAAGGTTTGGTAGGGGTTCTACTTGAGCTAGCAAGAGGGTGGCAAAGTGAGTAAGAAAGCTCAAGTATTTTAATCCATGAATTTACTTTCAATGCAAGCATGATAATTAAATGTCCAAATTCGGTTTAAATAATTAGAGTTGGCTATCAATTTCAAGACCCATTTCAACCAAAATCTAGTGACAAATGAGGTGGTTCAAGCATGGTTCTTCCTAAATTTCAAATGTACTCACAAGCATTAGAGAACTACTAACTAGGGTGTTGAATTGATTACAAATGTCAAACAATCTACAAGGATTTTGCTCATCATTGCTCCATATGCATATACAAACATCCTAAATGATAAATTTCTAGACTCAATCCTAAAATGTAAATGCAAGCTACATGAATTTTTTGAAAATATTTCAATTTTTTTTTCTTTTTTCTGATTTTTTTTTTTTACTTTTTTATGCACTTAGATGAGACTTAAGGATGCAAACACAAAATAAGATCCAAATACAAAACATGTTAAAGCACAAACACTCTCCCCCAAACTTGAATGACAACGTCTCGGTGTCACACAAGTCCAAGAGAGAGCAAACATACAATGCAGAAGATAAAACTAAAAATGCGCGATATATACAAGGGTTGTTGTTTAGGTACCTTGGAGCTAGGCATGACCGGAGCTTGAGGTTGCTCCGATCCTCCTGCTCTTTCTGGGTGTGTCTTGAAGCATTCCCTTGTCCTTGCTTCCTGTTGGACGTTCCTGGAGTGAGAGGCATCTAGCTTGATCACTTCCTTGGGGTTCACGGATCGTTATGCCGCCGGTTGAGTGTCTTGGCAATGTCTCGCCTACTTCCTCAGCCTCGTCACTCAACTCCATCTCTGATGAGCTCTCCTTCTGAAGGGTCTTGATCTTTTGGACCAGCTTCTTGATCATCTTTCCTTGTCACTTATTCACCTTGCGTTGTATCTCAACAACCGAGGCAAGGAACTTTTCCGCTTTGGTGCGTGGCTCATAGTCCAGCTTGGGGAGCTCGTAACTTGGTTGTATTTCGTCTTCTGAGGCAGGGGACTCCGATGACGGATGGCTGACATGAGGTGGAGCTGCTATTCCTGCCAGTGGTGCATAGCATTCTTCGTCGGTTGGTAGGAACTCTATGTTGCCGATGCAATTTAGTTGCGTTTCCCTCGGATTTGGCAAGACGCAGATCTTCTTCTCATTCTTTTCGTTTTTGAACAGGTAGGCATAGAAGCCTGGAGCTGGTGGAGGTCCAAGTGAGTCAGTGTTCACCAAGTAGACCTGATCCATGTATGCACGTTCTGCGCAAGGCTGAAATTCCGTGAGAGGCACTCCGGCGTGAACGAACAGCGGCGTGAGAAAGCCCCCGATGAAGGATGTCTTCGCCCTGCACCGTATTGCCCAGGCCATGTATCTGACCAAGGAGGAGGCCAGGATACATCCGTAGTTCACGTCGTCTCCAAGCTCATCCTCCATCGGATTCTCGTTTTCCTCTCTATCGCATAAAATCTTCTTAATGCCTTGGAAAACGAAACACATCTCGTTTCTTGTCACCGTGGATGTTGTCGTTCTTCCACTGAAGGTGTTGGCCAGCAGCTTGATGGTGTATCTCAGCAAGGGACTTCGCACCTTCCCGATCTTCGCCGTATTGGACTTATAGTCCCCATCGCTTATCAAGTCCCAAAGAGCATTCGCGGATTTGAAACTCGGGAATTCCACAAGTGATGCTTCAGCGTCGAGACCATAGGCTAGGCAAAGCTCAGGGATGGATATGTGGTTGGCTTGCTTTCTTATCTTGAAAGTGAAATGCCCTTCGGATGGGGTTGGTGCTCCCGGATCTTCGTATGCGAATTCCAAGGTGGAGAGGAAATGGAGTGTAGCTTCGAGGTAAACAGGGCAGTCCATTCTTGTCAGGCAAGCAAGGCCAATGTCCTTAAGTAGCTCCCCAAATCCCTCTAGCAGACCCATCCTTTGCAAAAGATCTCTGCTTGCAAACTTGGTTGGCTCAAACCGCAACCTTTCCAACCTCTTCCTTGTTTTCTTTTCTTCCCTTGTCCACTTGACTGTTGGTTCCACCACTTGTTGCGTTTCCTCAAGGGTTTTCCTAATGTCTAAATATTTCTAAAAATCCCCAATCTCTAGCAAATATCATTCAACCACTTCAATAGAAGATATTTTGAAAATATAAAGTTTGAAATTCAAAAATCCGAAAATACCTTGAAATGGGATGAGAATAAAGTGCTCTTGTCTCTTAAAAACCAAAACCTACACACTCTCTCTCTATTGTCGAAAAATCTAAGTTGCAAGTATGTGAATGGAGAGTGTGGATGGGGGGGGTTTTATAAAGAAAAATCTTTGAACTCATTCAACAAGTGGATTTTGAAATTTGTGGTCAAGGCACAGTTCCCCATGTCAAGGAGGACCAGCTTTGACTAGATTTCAAATTTAAAAATGAGAGAAAAGAAGAAAGAAGGGGGGAAATTTGAATTTACCTCGGCATGATATCGAGTCAGAATGGTCGATCTGGACCTCGATCTCATGCCTGATTTGTCGGGGATAGAGCGCTACTTTCGATCTTGTGGTCGATTCGGCGAAGATCGAGTGACGTGACCGATCTGTCAGTCATTGCTAGCCCGAAGATCGAGTGGTCCTAGTCGATTCGCACCTCGATCTTGTATGCGTGTTAATGCATGGGGGTGTCATCCTCTCGAAATCGACTAGTTGACTCGATCTTCGATTCGATCTTGTAACGATCGAGTCGGGTTCAATCGATTTATCACTCGATCTTTTGCCTAAGCTTTTCCCTTCTCAACCCTTTTAAATCGCCATGGCGAGATTCTTGTACCCTACCTCCTTGCACCTGAACAACTAGACTTAAAAGCATAAAATTCAAACAGAATTAAATCAAAAATATGTACAATGATAGTCATGAGAATGCTTCCCAAGTACGCTTGTTTAACGTCGTCTAGCTCGACTTTACTTGGTTAGGCAATAGGTGGATCTTGGAGAAGCAGTGCGGTGCTCTCCTTGCTGCATTGACTTGCCATGTATGGCTTGACCCTATGCCCGTTCACGGTGAAGCTCTCTCCTCCTGTGCCTATCAAAGTGACTGCCCCATATGGCAACACTTCTTTTATCTCAAACGGACCACACCACCTAGACTTTAGCTTCCCGGGAAACAGCTTCAGCCTTGAGTTGTAGAGTAGCACCAGACTTCCCGCTTTCAGCTCCTTAAGCACTAGTTTCTTGTCATGAAAGGCCTTAGTCCTTTCCTTGTATATCTTGGCACTTTCATACGCATCCATCCTCAACTCATCCATCTCGTTAAGTTGCACAAGTCTTTTTTCTTGGGCTGTTTTTAGATCAAAGTTTAACTGCTTTACAACCCAAAGAGCCTTGTGCTCTAACTCCACAGGGAGGTGGCAACTCTTGCCATAAATGAGGTTGAAAGGCGTTGTTCCAATGGGAGTCTTGTAAGCAGTTCTATAAGCCCAAAGAGCTTCATCAAGCTTACTTGCCCAGTCCTTTCTAGTTACACCCGTTGTCTTCTTTAGGATGGTTTTGATTTGCCGGTTCGAAACCTCTACTTGCCCACTCGTTTGAGGGTTATATGGTGTGGCTACCTTGTGTCTAACTCCATGTTTCCTCAAAAGGTTTTCGAAAACCTTATTGATAAAGTGGCTTCCACCATCACTTATCACTACCCTTGGAACTCCAAATCTAGGAAAGATTATTGTCTTGAAGAGCTTTATCACTACCTTGGCATCGTTTGTAGGACTTGCTATAGCTTCTACCCACTTGGAAACATAGTCCACAGCCACCAAGATATATTTATTTCCATAGGAAGAAGGGAAAGGTCCCATGAAGTCAATTCCCCAAGCGTCAAAGACTTCTACTTCGAAGATAGGCACTTGTGGCATCTCATTTCTCTTGGTAATATTCCCAGCCCTTTGGCAAGCTTCACAAGATTTTGTGAACTCGTGTGCGTCCTTGAAAAGTGTATGCCACAAAAACCCAGCTTGTAGAACCTTTGTGGCCGTCTTGAAAGATGCAAAATGCCCTCCAACTGTCATACCGTGGCAATGGAGTAGAATGTCTCTAGCTTCTTCTCTTGTAACACATCTTCGGTATAGGCTGTTATTGCATCTTTTGTATAGATAAGGGTCGTCCCAAAAATAGTGGGATATGTCCCTCATGAATTTCTTCTTGTGGTAATTGTCTAAGTGTGTAGGCTCTTCCCCACAAACCAAGAAGTTAACGATATCCGCATACCATGGAAGCTCTTCCTTCAAACTCAAAACTTCCTCAAACTTCTCCTCTAGCCTTGCACAAACCTTGGTATTAACCACCATAAGCTGCTCTTCAGGGAGTGTATCATCCATGGGCAAGACGTTATCAACCCTCATCCTTGATAAATGATCCGCTACACCGTTTTCTATGCCCTTCTTGTCCTTGATCTCCATATCAAACTCTTGCAAGAGAAGTATCCATCTCAGGAGTCTCGGTTTGGTGTCCTTCTTGGAGTATATGTACCTTAATGCTGCATGGTCCGTATACACAATCACCTTAGAACCCACCAAATAGGATCTAAACTTCTCAAAAGCAAATACCACGGCTAGAAGCTCTTTCTCGGTGGTTGCATACTTTACTTATGTGTCATCCAAGGTAAGGCTTGCATAGTAGATGACATGCAATTTCTTGTCCTTCCTCTGTCCCAACACAGCACCCACAGCATAGTCACTTGCATCGCACATGATCTCAAAGGGTAGCTCCCAATCCGGAGCTTGCACTATAGGCGCGGTGACTAAAGCTTCCTTGATGGTCTTAAAAGCTTGTAGACAGTCTTCATCAAAGACGAACTCGGTCTCCTTGCACAACAGCCTTGTAAGTGGGCGTGCTATCTTCGAGAAATCCTTGATAAACCTCCTATAGAAACCGGCGTGCCCCAAGAAACTTCTGATTCCCTTCACATTTACTGGAGGCTCCAAGCTAACCATGACCTCAATCTTGGCTCTATCAACCTCAATACCCTTCTCTGATATCTTGTGACCTAGGACAATCCCTTCTCTGACCATGAAGTGGCATTTCTCCCAATTGAGCACGAGATTGGTCTCCTCACACCTCTTGAGCACCCTGCAAAGATTAGACAAACAAACACCGAAGGAAGAGCCATACACGGAAAAATCATCCATGAAGACCTCAACCATCTCTTCAATAAGGTCAGAGAATATAGACATCATACACCTTTGAAAGGTTGCTGGTGCATTACATAACCCAAATGGCATCCTTCGATATGCAAAGGTACCATAGGGGCATGTGAATGTGGTTTTCTCTTGGTCATTAGGGTGAATTGGGATTTGGAAGAAACCACTATAGCCATCAAGAAAACAATAGTATGGGTGATTAGCTAATCTCTCTAACATTTGATCAATGAAGGGCAGAGGGAAGTGGTCTTTCCTAGTGGCCTTGTTCAGTTTTCGATAGTCAATGCACATTCTATGTCCCGTGATGATCCTAGATGGTATCAATTCATCATTTTCTTTTTTTACAACCGTGATACCACCCTTTTTT
>JAHZTW010000005.1:12149369-12178165 GCA_020283515.1 Alliaria petiolata | reverse complement strand
TCTTCCTCCTTGTCATCCATCACTCCATAAGGCCCTCCAAGCCTCCAAGACACCTAATAAGGACTTAATATGTACAAATATGCAACACCTTAAGCTAAAACTCACTAGACTCTAATATGGATGCAAATGGGACTAAAAGTGGCTAAATGAATGCAAAAAAACATGCAATGCTATCTAAAATGAATGCTAAAATATGCTAATTTATGAGTATATCAAGACCAAATGAGCAATTTCTAGCAACCTAAGGAACAAGATTCAAACTTTAATTCTAAAAGGTGATGACGTTAAAAATTCAAATGCTAAAAGGAGATTCAAGGTTGAGGTTCATGTATAGGGAGGTTCAAGATTCGAACTTGGGGTTTTTAAACATAGATCTACACATTTCTAGTGAGCAATCTCTAAGTCTAAGAAGCAAAACAAGATTAATCCATGGTGTATGGTAAAAATACCTTCAACAATCTTCCATCCTAACCCATGGTGTATGGTGGAAAGGATGATTGATGAGCATAAAGAAAAGATCTTAACATGACCTAACTAGCTCCCTAAACATCCATGACGTGTGGAAAAGGATGAGCTAGCCTCTTGGATTTGAGTTTAGGGGATTTCCTAAGTCCTTTTGAGATAAGGAAATCTCTAGAAACAAAGAGATCTCCATCTAGAGTCTCTAGGCTTTGAACCCTCCAAATCCAAGAAGAGACATAAATTAAGAACAAGAAAAACCCAAGTTGAACCCTTAAAAACCTCTCTAATCACCTCAACCTTAAACCTTAAAAGATTACTCACTAATCATGTTCAAACCTCTCTTAATCATGGATAAGAGATGCTGAACATGCTTAGCTTAAACAAAGAAGAAAGATTAAAGCTTTAAAGACAAGTTCTTCAATTAAAATCAAAGTTTTACAAAATGGATAAAGTGTGTCAATGGTGGTGCCCAAACCTAAAAATGGGGAAGACAAAATCTAAAAACGTGGATGATCTCAGAAAAATAGGTTAAAATGTTTATATATGACCACAAAAATGGTCCCCTCACTAGAAGATAAAACGTGAGCTAGCCAAGGAAGGAAGGTAAAGTTTGAACCGAATATCGACCATTTGGGTCGATCTAAGGGTCGATTTAAACTTGAAACGGGCAAGGCAGGCCGATCCTTGGTTCGATCTTCGGGGGAAACGGGCGAACCAGCTCGATCTTCTGGCTTTGTTCTCTTCACGCGCATACTTGAAACAGGCAAGGGTGGTCGATCTTCTGCTCGATTTCAGCCGAAACGGGCAAGACCACTCGATCTTTGGCTCGATCTCAACTCCATTTCTTTTGTCCGAGCTTTCCCTTGACTCCCATCAACTCCTAAGCTCTTCTTTCATCTTCTTGTCCATGCTCAGCATCCAACACAGCTCCATGTACACCATATAACCTGAAAATGATGCGTATATGCAAAGAAATATGCAAATACTAATGCAACATGTCCTAAAATCTAAAATGGGACAAAAGTTACAATTACTCTAAGTATGAATGCAATATGAATGCAAGTATGTCCTAAATGCATGATGAATGCATGAAATATCTGAGTATATCATAGGTCTCATCCCGAGAAAAAGGCTGCTATCATCGGGATGGAAAAGTTCGCGAAGAGTCTGAGTGTCCCACTCTTTCGTATCTCCCCTCATGAGTTCATGAACTAAAAGGTTTGGGTTCCTGCTAATTACAGGGATGATTCCTCATGCGGGCCTCACCGGGATAACTGGGATCCAAGGTTCGCTCCATACCCGAGTGTTACAACCTGACGCCTTGAAGCAAGAGGGGTTTCGCGGCCAAGATAGTCCTCCACTCATACGACGGGGAATATGATTTGTGAACATCTAGGGGACTCGACATTCTATAGTATCTCCCACGCATCACCCCAGCCAAAAGGGAAGTTGGATATTGTATTAGGCGCCACAATTATTTAGCTAACAAAGAGATGTTAAAGTCGTGGAGATCTCTAAACCCCAGTCCTCCCTCTTCTCAAGGGACACAATTTTTGTCTCATGCGATCCAATGCATGCTTCTACTATTTTGTTTTGATCTCCACCAAAAGTTTGAGATCGCACTTCTAAAATTATTCGTTACACCTTGCGGGAGTAAGAAACACGACATATCAAATGTCGGAAGTGCTTGAGCAATAGATTTTATTTGTACTTCTTTCCCTCCTTTAGAAAGTAGTATCGCAAACCAATTATTAACTCGATTGTTCAGTCGATCTTGAACATATGCAAAGACTTTCTTTTTTAAACCGCATATTTGTTCGGCCCATATCTCTTTCATTAGAGATTCCGTTAGCTTTTTTTATTTCTCTACGAAGGGATTGTCCTACTTTATTTCCAAAGATAATCGATGATTTTGCAGCGTTCAACTGTTGTTCCGAAATTACTCCGTATGAATGAATTATTTTTTAGTTTCTCTGCACATTGCAAGACTTTGCGGAAGAATAAGCTATCTTTTGCTCTTAGGCTCTCTCTAGAGTCGGATTCAGGTGTGAGATCCGACATTATTTCTTTTCTCATACGCTGAATCATTTCGCTTATTCATGTTATCATTCATTACAAAAATTCAATTGCGGAAATAACCAATCAATAAAATAAGTTAATAACAATAAGTAAGAACAGATAAGTCAAGAAAATATAAAGCCCCAAAATGTTGAAACTACGCGAAAAGACTAGACTTTTGACACAAGATCCATCGATGATCGGAGATCTCTCATCTCTTTCTTCATCCCTGACATTTCTCTGAACCGCTAAGCTTAGATGGACTCGTCGGAGATCGAAGTGGTGCCTCTTGATTCCAAATCTCACCAAAACCCTACCGAATCTCCAACCATCACAGACGTCTTCTCCGCCTCTGCTTACGGCGATCTCCACCAGCTTAAACGTTTCGTCGAACACAACGGCTCCTCTGTTTCTCTTCCCGACTCTAATGGCTACTACACTCTCCAATGGGCTGCGCTAAACAATTCCCTCGACGTTGCTCAATACATCATCGAGGTACTATTGCTCGTTTGCTGATTCTCAATTGTAAACTAGGATTTACCGAAATTCATCTTCTTTTCCTCAGATTCGATCAGCTTTCGTAGCTTTTAGTTCTGGGTAATCTTCAATTAGTGTCCTTTGTGATGTTTGCCTTTGGATATTTCATCAAATCTTTTGAATTGTATCTGTGTAGTAATGGATTTGATTTTTTCGTACCTGCAGCACGGTGGTGATGTTAACGCAGCTGATAATGTACAGCAGACACCATTGCATTGGGCAGCAGTTAAAGGCTCCATTGATGTTGCAGACCTTCTACTGCGAAACGGAGCTCGGATTGAGGCTAATGATGTGAATGGGTACAGGGTAAATCTCTTTTTCTTTTTCCTCGAGTTTCTGTTTAGTGGAAACCAATGTGTAGTGTTGTCATTAGTAGTGTGAAAATGGATCAGAATTTATAAGCTTGTGTCATTCTAGTTGCTTCCGCCTTTCGTTAGCTCATGTTTCAGGATTAGTAGCTATAGAAGATCGGCCGCGAATCAAACTTCGGTCATACGATAAGCTATTTGCTATCTTACAGCATGTTTTCTGTGCAGGCAGTTCATGTTGCTTCTCAGTATGGACAGACAGCCTTCTTGAATCATATTATTGTGGACTATGCAGCTGACTATAACGCACTAGATAACGAAGGGAGGAGTCCGCTACATTGGTATGTATGCAGTGTGTGTATTGCCTTTTTTAGCACTTCTCAGCTAAATTGAAAATTCATGGACCAGTTCTGTGCACGATGCTCAGCGATTTTTAAGTTATTTCTCATGAATTTCCCAACACATATGTTAGGAACTGATTTTTTCTGGTGCCTCAGAACAATATGGTGTGAGTGTTTTGGTATTTGACATACAGGAATGAAATAGTTCTTGCACTTTATTTCTATTCATAGAAGAGATAGAACATCTCAAAGATTTGATGGATGATGGATCGTTCTTTTCTTTTGTATTTTGAGTATATCTGATCATTGTTTAGTTGCACTTGGTACTCTGTTACTTATCATTTGACAATTCGAGGGGAACTAATGTGAACTGTATTTTTTCCTTGTTTGTATGACTCAGGGCTGCTTACAATGGATTCACAGAAACAGTCCGGTTACTTCTCTTCAGGGATGCATGCCAAAAAAGACAAGACAACACAGGCAAACTCTTAAAACTTTCTTTAAACTGTATCTAATTTGTCTTCTCTAGAATTTAAAAAGGATCCAAAAGGTGAAGATGTGATCTATGATTGATATCTTTCCTGTGTTTCTGCTTACACTTATTTTAGATGTGTAAAGATAAGTGGAAAAAGAATTTCTGAACTCCAGTCATTGAGTGCTGGTAAATTTGTATATGAAGGATTGCTATAGTATTCCAGATTGTTTATGACTTGCCAAAAGTGTAGAATTCTTACATTGATCACTTTGTTGGTCAGGTTGCACTCCCTTGCACTGGGCTGTTATTAAGGAAAACGTTGAGGCTTCTACTCTGCTAGTTCATGCTGGAACTAAGGAGGAACTGCTATTGAAAGATAGCACTGGATCCACACCACTTAAGCTTGCATCTGATAAAGGTCACAGGCAGCTCGTTCTTTTCCTTGTACGTAATAGTTTAGTGTTGCTTGCTACTATTTTAACATAAAAGGAACACATCTTTTTCGGATTTTGATATGTGAAATGCCGCATTTGCTTGCTGGTTTATTTCATTTTCATCATCATTAGTTGGACAAAATAAGCTAAATAAGGCTATTTACAAAATGTTTCTGGCAAAATATACTTTTCAAAGTTCTGTAGTTTTGTATTTACCAACATCCGAAAGAACAATAGCGTTGAATATGAAAGTTTGATGTACATATGGTTATAAGTGTACAGTTATTAATAAGCCTTAAACACAGAAAAGGACCCAGATTTGTTCTTTCAACTATCCGTAACTGAATTGGCTCTGATTTTCAGATATTGTGAAGCATCATTGTGGTAGAAAACATGTTTCTACTGTCTGTTTTAGGGTCACGGTAGATTTTAGTGTTGACAATATGATAAATGGCGGTACAATTTGTTGATATTGTTTGCAGCCATTTCTTTTAAATAGTTTCCATTTGATATGATATGTTTTTTGAGAATCCGTTTTATTTTTCAGTCGAAGGCAATGCAAACTCAGAATAATAATAGTTTTGTAAACAAGATCTTCTGCGGAAAATTAAGAGAGGCAAGCTATGCTCCTATGTTGTTCGGCTTAATAGTCACTCTTATGGTCCTCTTCTTCACATCCATTGTTGCAGGTGAATGACTCACGCAACATAATGAGTTAGAGTGTGTTTTTTTTCTCCCTTACTAATGGATTATACTATTTTTCCTGACATTTTGCAAATT
The DNA here is from genome assembly GCA_020283515.1 of Alliaria petiolata. Lineage (NCBI taxonomy): Eukaryota > Viridiplantae > Streptophyta > Magnoliopsida > Brassicales > Brassicaceae > Alliaria > Alliaria petiolata. The sequence continues at coordinate 12,172,770 of JAHZTW010000005.1, read as the reverse complement.
ATATGTAGCTTCTAATCTCCCAAAAATAACTGCTATGGTTGGACTGTGGGCTTGGTTTGGTCTTTCATGTGGCTTTTGCTCACTGATTGCTTTCCGTCGTTGTAGCAGGTATCCTTATCGTAATTTTATACTCTATTAGCTATTGTCAAAGTCGAGCGTATTTCTTCATTAAAAAATGAGGTCGACATGTGAGGCTGTAACTATTATGTACTCCTATGTGTACTTTGTAGTGTCACTGAGAGTGGTGATGTGCCCTTGGAATGATTAAATTAGTTGTCTGTTTCTTACAGAAAAGATCCTGGGTACGTTAAACGAATCAACGAACTTGATGGCCATCAGACTGCCAACGTAAGTTGTACTATGCCTTGATTTAAAGGAGAAGACCAATTGTTTTTCTGAAAGGATTGGTTCAAATATATTCTGATGATGATTGCAGGAGCCTTTGATTGATATGAGCTTCAACAGCCCCTCATGGAAAGGAAACTGGTCACAACTCTGCCCCACTTGCAAGGTTTTCCTCAGAAGCCGCTTTTATCAAGAGAAAATCAGCATTTGCTTTCTTTGCTAACTACTTTGATCACATTTTGATTCAGATAATTAGACCGGTGCGATCTAAGCACTGTCCCACTTGTAAGCGGTGCGTTGAGCAGTTTGACCATCACTGCCCATGGATATCCAACTGTGTTGGTAAGGTAAGAGTTCTTTGCGTTATGACTCTCTCTGACTCGTCGTTCTGATAATTAAACATCATGTTAATGTTCTGTTTCTACCATTACTCATCTCGCAGAAGAACAAACGCGACTTCTTAGTCTTTGTGATCATGGGGGCTTTAACATCATTCGTTGGTGGCACAACTGCTGTTCAAAGTACGTGACTGAAACAACTCTCTCTCTCTCGCAATCCCGCCCTTAGCTTAACGTTCTGTATTAAAGCATCTCTGTTTCTGCAACAGGAATATGGAGAAGCATCTCACAGATACACCACATAGAATCATGGATTCAACATCTTGTCATTGAAAATCCCGGCGCTGTCGTGTTTCTGTTTTTCGACTTGTTTGTTTTCATCGCGACAATGACGCTGACCATCTCACAGGCGTATATGGTCAGGAAACCTCAGCTTTAAGTAAAGAGTTTGCTATCTCCTCTCTGCAAATGATTGTATTAACCAGTTGTTGTTGTCTGGTGCAGATAGCTCGGAATATCACAACCAACGAGTTATGGAACGCGAAGAGATTCAGTTATTTGCAGGGACCTGATGGGAGATTCTACAACCCTTATAACCACGGCTGGCGAAGAAACTGCTCTGATTTCTTGGTTCATGGCTACACCAGAGACGACGAGGTTGTCCCGTCTTCAATTCTCTGATTATACATTGCATTGTTAAATGCATACACATCTGATTAAATGTAATGTGTTACACACCTTGTAATTGTTTTGGGTAAGGCCTGGACATTCGGATACTCGATTCGGGTTCGGTTCAGATTTTGGGTCAGGTATTTTGGTACTAGGGGTTAAGTTATACCACTCATGTATTTTAAAATTTCGGTTCAGATTCGTTTCGGTATCGGCTTGGATAACTGATTGTAAAATTGGTCTATAACTAAAAAAATGTCAGCTATGGTTTGGTTCGATTACTTTTACCCGAATCTATTTAAACTCTAGAAAGTATCTGAAATATCCGGATAGAACCTAAAGACCTAATTTGCATTCTTGTACTATATAGTAGGAGTGTCAATTAGAGTTAAAACTAGAAACTTGCCCGGTTCGGTTCTGAAAAATATAGGGTTCGTGCTTTAATATATAAGTATAAGGGCTAATGGATTTTTTAACTTACGCCCGACCAGATTCAGACTTACACGAAAAACCCTGTAATTTATATTATAGATTTATTTTGTGATTTAAAATATTGTTTTATTAAAAGAAAACTCTAATTTTCTAGTTTTATGTTTCTCTATAAATTTTAGACTAAACTGAATTTTCATCTCGAAACTACAGTCTTTACTACCTAAATTTGAAGCGTTTTTTAATTTTATTGTTATTTGATATAGTAAATTATTTGAATTTATTAAGTCACAATTTTACTTTTAACTTGAATTGGAGTTGATAAAACCATTGATAATTTTTTCAATTTAAATTTATTTTTAATAAATGTTTTTCTTTTTATATATACACTAGAATAGGACCCACATATATGCAGGTTTTTAATCATACATTTTAAATTCATAAAAATAAATTGAAAACAAAATCGGATAATCTATAAGAAAATAATAAAATAAAATTGTATTAAAATTTCCAAATATATATGTTTTAATATTCTTATATTAATTGTGTTTACTTCTAATGCCTTATATATATATATATATATATATATAGATATAATTATTTATTCAAAATATTAACGAATTATTTATCCTACTTTTTCATAATTAAAATATATATTAGGATCCGCGTATACACAGGTTTATAATAATAAAATTTAAAACCCGTTAAAATAATTTTGAAAATAAATAAAACAAAATCAGATAACTATTGAAAAATATATATGAAAAACACAAAATCTAAATCTAAGAGTTATTTATTTATTTAATTCTTATTTATTTTTTATTAAAACATTCAAAACACAGAACATGTTGCGGGTCCTAAGCAACATTAACCGTACTTCTCATATAACTCACACACTTTATCAACTATCTTTTTCTCTTCTCATGCGTTAAAAACTTGTGTATGCAATTCAAATATTTCGAGTAAGTTAACGATCTTCATTAACTCTTTTCAAACAATTAAAATCTCTCTTTCTCTTCACAATCTTCTCCCATATATGATCTCTCTGCTCTCTAGAGAATTTATGCTTCTCAAGACTCGCATCAAAAGGATCTTTACATGATTATTGCTATCTTTCTCTTCATTGAGCTCATCATCGTCTAATACCATATCATTAGCATCTAGAATATTTTTTTTAATTGAAATAAATCCTAGTTAATCTAATTTACTTTTTGTTTATATTTTCCTTAAATTGAAATAGACCCTTTTGTTTTATTTTCATTTCTCAAATTGAAATATATTCTAGTTAAATTAATTTTACTTTTTAATCTAAATCAATACATTTGACTTTTTTATTTTTTATTTTTTAATTTTTTGGAAATTCCTTTTTCTTTAAAAATAATATTTTATCGAGACACACGTAAAAACTTAAATCGATAAATTGACACGTGTCACAATCTTATTTATTAACTTGCCATATGTCACGATCATATTAATAACTAACTTTACGTTTATTTTTTTTAGTAAAATTGAAATATCTTATTTACTTTTGTTTTTATTTTCTTTTTCTTAATTGAAATATGTTTTTTTATTTTATTTTATTTATTTTTCTTTTAAAAATAGTAGTATTTTTCTTTTTTTTATAGGATTAGTATACTCTTTATTTATAATATATTTTAATTAAAATACGTGTTGAAATCTTATTGATTAACTTGTCATGTGTCACGATCATGTGAATTATCATACTTTTATCATAATTAGATTTATCATAATTAAAATCTATATTAGTATATGCGTATACGCAAGTTTATAGTAATAAAATTTTAAAATCCGTTAAAATATTTTTTAAAAATAGAATACAAAATCGGATCACTACTCAAAAAAATATATGAAAAACAGTATCGAAACCTAAGAATTATTTATTTATTTTAATTTTCATTTATTTTCAATTAAAATATTCAAAACACATAAACTGTTGCGGGTCCTAAGCAACATTAACCCTACTTCTCATATATTTCACACGCTTTACAGCTATCTTTTTCTGTTATGTTGCGTTAAAAACTAGGATATGCAATTCGAGTCCTTCGAGTATGTTAACGATCTCCCCATTAACTCTTTTCAAACAAATAAAGTCTCTCATTCTCTTCACATCCATCTCCCGTATATGATCTCTCTACTCTCTAGAGAAATTATGCTTCTCAAGACTCGCATCAAATGCCTCTTTACATGATTTTTGCTATCCTCATTCTCATTAACCTCATCATCGTCATATCAATAACATCTAACTTTTTTTAATTGAAATATATCCTAATTAATATAATTTACTTTTTGTTTTTATTTTCCTTTTCTTAAATTGAAAGAAAACTTATTTTCCATTTTTGCTTTAAAAATAATTTTTAGATTTATATAAACATTATGTTAAAATCTAATTGGTTGAATTTTTTAACACATGTCAAAATCTAATCGATTAACTTGACATGTGTCACGATCATGTTAATTAGCAACTTTGACGCATTCTACTTTATATAATAAGATATATATATATATATATATTTGTTTTTTAAAACCCGAAAAGCCCGAAAATAGCCCTATAACTCTGTTAGGGCAAGGCCGAGCTTTTGGACCAGACTTAAAATATGCGAACTTTACAGGTTTTGGACCGGACCAGGTTGGACCAGCGCGATTGACATGCCTAACTACAAACCAGACATACTTTCGAATACTAGTATTCGATTCCATTCTTGTTCTACTAAAAACTACAGATAACTTTCGGATATTTGTTCGGTTTTCAGGTATTTCTGAATATCTATTCGGTTCTCAGGTAATACCTAATCCAAACTGTGAACCAAATTACTTGAAGTCAAGATCCAATTGGATAGGTTAAGGAATCCGAAATACTGATCCTAACCGCATTTTTCGGGTTGGTTACACAACTCGACTTCATTGAGATCAGTCTCTAAACAAGAAGGTATATACCTAAGCGGAGTAGGCTTTAAACAACCGGCCCAACAAAAAGTTAGGCCCAATAAACAGTTTCTCACATACTCCTCGACTCATCTACCTCATCCACCATCTCGCTAATATGGCGTTGATCTCATCGTTATTACTCCCTCCGGCTTTATCCCGACGATTGAGTCACCCACGAAAAATCACGATCTGCTCTAGAACATCAAAATCAATGGCGAAGAACCTAATAGACGGAGAGACATCGAAGCGGGTCGTTGTATGCGGCGGAGGCGTTATCGGCGTGTGCACGGCGTATTTTCTCGCTAAGAAAGGAACCGCCGTCACTCTCGTCGAGAAATCAGCCGTAGCGTGCGCCGCTTCCGGTAAAGCCGGAGGATTTCTCGCTTTCGATTGGTGCGATGGAAGTCCCGTTGCGTCTTTAGCGCGCGCGAGCTTTAACCTCCATCGATCACTCGCCGATGAGCTAAACGGCGTCGAGTCGTATGGATACAGACCCCTCACAACGCTTAGCCTCACCGTGACGGAATCGGGCTCCGTCTCCGGCGGTTTGGGATTACCGGCGTGGGTCGACGGCCCAGCTAAAAGCCCATCGACGATCGGTACGACTCAGACCACAGCACAAGTGCATCCTCAGATGTTCACGCGGACGGTATTATCGGCGGCTACGGAGAAGTACGGTGTTGACGTTGTGATTGGGAGATTGGAAGAGGTGAGAGTGGAATCAGGACGAGTTGACTCGGTTGTGCTTGAAGGTGGGCGAGTTATCGACGTTGACTCGGTTGTGCTTGAAGGTGGGCGAGTTATCGACGTTGACTCGGTGGTTCTTGCGATGGGTCCATGGTCTGGTAAATTCGAGATGCTGTCTTCGATTTTCAAGGTCTATGGTATAAAAGCTCATAGCATCGTTATGGAACCGAAGGAACCAAATGCTATAACACCTCATGCCCTTTTCTTAACTTATCTTCCTTCTAATGGTGGTGAAGCCTTGGACCCAGAAGTATATCCTCGTCCCACTGGTAAATATCGGTTCTTCTTTGAATTGGATAATTTGCTCTTTTGTTTTCATTTTTGTGTGTGATTTTCTAATTGGGTTTAAGGAATATTTGACTGAATGCTTCTAAACTCTTGAGGATTGGTGCAAAGTCTGGTTATTTGCTAACTTTTGGGATGGTGAAGTTTGCTTTTGTAGTGTCTCTTCTGAGGCTTTTGGCTCTATAGAGAAGCATAGAGTGAGATGATTGTTGAATATCGGTTCTTTTTTGAATTGAATAATTTGCTTTCACTGTCTTTTGTTATTTTTTTGTGTGATCTTCTAATTGGGATAAGGAAAATTTGACTGAATGCTTCTAAACTCTTGAGGATTGGTGCAAAATATGGTTATCTGCTAACTTTTGGGATGGTAAAGTTTGCTTTTGTAGCCTCTCTTGTGAGGCTTTTGGCTCTATAAAGAAGCATAGAGTGAGATGATTGTTGAATATAAAAAAACATAATCTGGTTTTCATGAATTGACAGAGATATGAGAAGTGATTGATCTGGTTTGTTTGTTTTTTTGGGACAGGTGAAGTGTACTTATGTGGAATGTCATCACAAGAAGAAGTACCTGACGATCCAGATCAGGTAGCAAGCAACCCTGAATCGATAGAGGTTCTCAAGAGAGTAGCGAAAACTGTTTCGAGCCATCTAGACGAAGAGAACAACGCTCGAGTGTGAAAGCAGAGCAAGCTTGTTTCTTACCAAGCACGGAAGATGGAGTCCCTGTAATAGGAGAGATTCCGGGAATTAAAGGTTGTTTCGTAGCCACAGGACATAGTTGCTGGGGGATTCTTAATGGTCCAGCCACTGGTGCTGCATTGGCTGAGCTTATTGTAGACGGCGTAGCCACTAGTGTTGATCTTAGCCGGTTTAGTCCTTCCCGGTTTAGCAAACGAAGAGGAAGGGTTTAGTTTCGTATATAGTGTTCATAGAGATATATAAGCTACTGGTTATGTGTTCGTTAAGCAAATCGAATTGTAATTACGAGAAATCTTATCGTGGGATAATAATGTGCGGTCACAACTCACAAGCAGCTCCCTCTTTTACTTGTACGTAATAGTTAGTGTTGTTTGCTACTATCCAGAATTTTTGTACCTCAAAAACCGGACATGCTTTCGGATATTTGTTCGGTTCTCAGATATTTTTAGATACCTGCTCGGATCTCCAAACCGAGAACCGAATGACTTGAAAACAAAATCCAATCAGGTATTTCAAGGAACCTGAAACCGATCCAAACCGCATTTTCCGGGTCGGTTACGGAAGTTCCGGATATCATGCCTAGGTCTAATCTTATTATATAAAGTAGGATGTATCAAAGTTAGTTTTTAACATGATCATAACACGTGTCAAGTTAACCGATTAGATTTTGACACGTGTTAAAAAATTCAACCAATTAGATTTTAACATAATGTTTATATAAATCTAAAAAGTAGTTTTAAAAGTAAAAGGGAAAATAAGGTTTTTTCGATTACTAATACAAAAAGGAAAATAAAAAATCTAAAAGGTAAATTAAGAAAAAGAAAAATAAGTTTTTTTTATCTTTTTAATTTAAATTGAAGAAATTGTATGATCAATTACTAATACGAAAAGGAAAATCAAGAAATTAGTTTTAAAAATAGAAAAGGAAAATAAGTTCTTTTTCAATTACTAATACCAAAAAAAAAAATTTGAAAAGATAAATAAGAAAATTAAGAAAAAGGAAAATAAGTTTCTTTTATGTTTTAAAAAAGAAAATAAGTTTCTTTTATGTTTTTCATATATTTTTTTAAGTATGGTCAGATTTTGTTTTCTATTTTTTTAAAAATTTATTTTAATAACTTTTTAATATTATTATTATAAATCTGCGTATAATCTAATTATGATAAAAGAAGAATAATTAATTCGGCAAAATTTTAGAATAAATAAATAATAGATAAAGCATTAGAACATAATTCATATAAGAATATTAAAACATATATATCTAGAAGTATTAATAAAAATAAATTTTATTTTTTCTTTACAGATTATTCGATTTTGCTTTTAATTTACTTTTATGATTCAAAATATTTTATTAAAAACCAGCATATATGCGGGTCACTATTCTAGTTTTAGGTATAAACATCTATAAAAACAAACATTTGGTTCGCGTTGACAACTTTGTGAAATACTCAGGTGCATGTAAATATGCAACAACAACAAACTTTGATAATATGAACATTAGTAGTACCCTAAGACACGAACAAACCGTTCGATCAAATACGTTCATCCCACAACTGCTTTCATCTTTTCATTCGCAACCACGAGTTCTGCTGCGATTCCAGGCTCATTTGCCGAGTGTCCTGCATCGCCAACAATCTGCAGACGACAGGTCTCTCGTTACAAATTCGGCACAAGATGCAAAAACAAAATTAGAAATAAAAAGACTTTAGCTTGCCTTAAGGTCTGCCTCTGACCATGCTTTGTGCAGATCCCAAGCAGACATCATAGGACAGCATACATCATACCTTCCCTGTCCATTATAATAATCCAGAGACAGTTAAAATCCATTGTCTTAAGCTTGATAGACCCTTTTCAATATCCAAATCAAATTTTAATATTCACCATGGTGCTTCCTAATCACACACATACATATAGTCTAGGACGGATATTTTGTTTTTTATCATCTATAGTTGACACAACTCGACTTCATTGGATCAATCTCTAAGCAAGATATCACCAATAGTCCTATAGTTTACACAACTCTGACTTCATTGGATCAATCTCTAAACAAGATATAAATGCCCTAAGAAAAACAAATGGAATCTGCAATTCAAGTTCTTTTATGGAGGGAATATACCTGAACGATGGTGGTCTTGATATGTCTTATTTTATCAACATTATCAAGTAAGTATGAGTCCGAGGGAAAGAAACCTTTGTTAACAAAGTAGTGATTTTCAATCCTTGCAAACGCCTGTTGAGCAAAGTCAAGGTTTGTTATGAAATTATTTTAAAGATAAGAATAGTTCAATGGATACATATAAGATTGGAACACTCCTCAAACTAACCAATGAGAATTTATCATCTTCTGCCTTTTGAATGTTTTCATCATTTGGAAGAAGATGAGCAGTCATCATTTCCCATTTAGTCCAAGCTCTTGCAGCTGCATACTGCAAGATCACAATGGAAATTATTACTGTCGTTGAAAGACACGAATTAATCAAAACTCTTTTGGCTACAAACCAAAAGATGAGGGAGGATTCAATTGCTTCAAATGACAAAAAAAGAACAATGCTCAATGCGTACTTGAGTTTCGAGATCATCAGAATTCAGTCTTTTGTGATATGCATCCACAAGGCTACCTCTCTCGTTTTCTGGAATAAGATCTCTGAACTCCTCCCAAGCTTTTGAAACAGAGAAACAAACACATATGAAGAAGATAAAAACGTGAAAGCTCTTAAGCTAGACTCTACTAGAATTTGCAAATAAAACTCTAGTCCCAGAATCACCACTAAGCTTAAATAGAAATGTTAACAAGAAAGAGAATTACCATCAGGGTATATAGCACCAGCACCACCTTCGTAAAACCAATCAATCTCCTTTTTCCGCAACAGAAAGATCCCTCGAAGGACCAAACCAGTAACCTTGCACCAAAAAACAAAAACAAATGTGTTAAGGTTATCTCAAGATAGATTCTAAACTCTAATGAATATAACAAAAGGATACTACTTATTACATCCCCTATATCCTTTCATTTTCGATCAAAATCCAATCAATCAATCCCTAAAGCACCCATTTTCCACAACAGAAAGATCCCTCTATAGACCAAACCAGTAACCTTACACCAAAAAAAAAACAAATGTGTGAAGGGTTATCCCAAAATAGATGTAACCTCCCCTTTTGCTTCATGTGTCAAGTTTATCTAAACTCTAACAAAAGGATACTACCTATTACATCATAATCCAATCAATCAATCCCTAAAGAACCCCTTTTCTTCTTGCAGCCTCGATTATACAATTAGATATAGCTATCAGAGTGAGATTTTTCTCAGTCGTTAAACTGTAAAGTTCATGATTTGCACCTTGTCAGGATGAGACTGGCTGTATGCAAGTGCAAGAGTGCTTCCCCATGATCCACCAAAAACCTGCTTGCACAAACAGAGAAAACAAATATTCACACACTCTTACTGCATATTTCCATCTCATCTCAACACCAAGAAGAAGCAAATATTCACCTGCCATTCCGGAATTTTCAAATGTTCTCTTATTTTTTCAATATCATTCACAAGGTCCCATGTGGTGTTTTCCTCCAAGCAAGCATGTGGTGTACTCTTCCCCGCACCTCTCTAGAGGAGAACAAAGAGGGGTTAATATACAAGTTGGATGAAGTAATGAGCTGTCCAAAGAATTAAGAAGCCGACCTGGTCAAACAGAATAATCCGAAAAAACTCAGGATCGAAGAATCTCCTGTTACTAGGAGCTGTTCCTCCTCCTGGCCCACCGTGAAGAAAAACAACTGGCTGCAACATTAAATGCAAAAGTTAGAAACTTTAAGACCATATATTCATCAAACTTCAAACGAAAAGCCTAAGACCAAAGTTAGAGCTCCAAAGTATTTGATTACATCATATCCACAAAACCGATTTACTTACGTGTCCATCGGGTTTTCCTGATTGCTCCCAGTAGAGTGTGTGAATATCTGAAACCTTTAGAATCCCAGTGTTGTATGGTTCAATTGGAGGATAAAGGCTTCTCCTTTCCTCTGCTCCAGATTCCATTAAGTCACTCTGCAACAGCTCACTCTTACTGCAAATAAGGGGAGTCGTGCGTATTATCTCGCGTTGTCCTACTAAAATTCAAGATCATGAGCACCGTGTTTAACAGTAAACTAGAAAACTCTTCTGTGAGATTAGAGAAACCTAAACTTCCCAATTCAAGTTGTCCTCAAAGCTCAAAGCTTTACACGTAAAATTAGAACAGAGTCCTCAAAGCTCAAAGCTTTAATCGTAAAATTAGAACAGAATCCTCAAAGCTTTAATCGTCAAATTAGAACAGAATCCTCAAAGCTCAAACTTAAATCGTAAAACTAGAACATAATCCTCAAAGCTCAAAGCTTTAATGGTAAATTTATCTGAAACAGAATCCTTAGTAGACTATCATACAGATCTAAATAGATAAATACATGCATATGTAGACAGAACATTTGATATCTGCAAAATCAAGTGAACTACTGGCAAATCAAGCATCCAACGAAGATCATATATTACAGAGACTCTACGTGAGGTGTAAGATCTAAGGATCATGAATTTGATTGATGAATAAATGACCACAAAATCCATATTTACTCATATCAGATAAAAAGGTATATAGAGAGAGAAAGGTAAACCTGGGAATGAGAGATTGAGATTGTTATGGGTTGGTGGAAACAATCGAGCACAAGAGTAGTGGGACAAAGAGGACGATGGAAGTAAATAACTTGGAGGGATGCTGAGCCCTAATTTCATAGCAGTGAGAACAAAAAATGGTGAGGAAATTCAAGCTAATCCTAGACTGTTTTTTTTTTTTTTCTTTCAAATTTTGGACTGATGATAATCAACTTTGTTTCGCAATTCGTGCGAATTTGTAGAATCCTATAATACTAGGTGATAACATGTCATAATTTTATTAAAAATAATTTTAAAATTGTTTAAAGTAAAAATAATTTAATCAGTTTTATATATATGTGAATAATATAATTTAATATTTTAATTTTTTGATATAATATTTTTAACTTGTTTTCAAGTTTAAATATTTATATTATTTGGTTAAATCATATGGTTCTATTAACAAACCATATAACCAAAAAAAATATTTATAAATATGGATATCTATTAAAATCACACATATCGAAGTATTTTTTATTGTAACCTAAATTATAGTTTTAATTTGTTATAATTTTCTTATTTTTTTTAATTAAAATCACACATATCGATTTATTGTGAAGATATTTTCTGCCTAATAAAAAAAAAGTATTGCGTATATCATAAATTGTGTATAAATTATATTTTTTTAAATAATGTTTTTTAAAGCTATTGTTTTATTCATTTTTAAGAAATGTATTGTGTAATAAGATGTATATCATAAATCATCACATAACCTAAAATTCGATTTTAAATAATCCAAAAATTAAAACATAATTTTCTGGTTATATTAAAAATAATAAATGGATAAAGACATATAATGTAATTAGTCTAAACAAAAAAGGAAATTTGTATTAAAATAATGAGAAAATAAGTGTGGTGGTGACACATCAGCAAAATGGTACCACTGTAAATACTTAAAAAAATAAGCATACTCTCTACAAATGTTTCTCAATTAATATATAAGGGATTGGTTACAGTAATACGAGTAGTACCCATAGGCGATAACAAAAGGGTTGGACAAAATATCAGTTAGAATTGTTTTGATTTATTATCGTTTTGTTTTGATCCAAAAATCTAGATAATTATAATTTTTTATAGCAAAACAAATATCAATATTTGCTATCACAATAGAACTATCAAATTATTTAGCGACTCGACGATGTTACTTTAATAATCTTAAAGTCCTTCGCAAAAAGTAAGATTTTGTTTAGTAACTCCATGTTGACATCAAATTATATCTTTCCTTTTAGAAGTGAGATCGTGTCCAATAGTGAATATTTATGCTTAATGTTTGCATATATTTTTTAAACCGAGAACGTATCTAATACCTTACCAACCATCTTTTGATGTCTCCTTTTAAGTTTATTTTGAATAAATATTTGCGTAAGTTTATTTCCTCTAATTTTTTTACAAGACAAGTAATATACAAGTGGATACCATGCTTCTTTTGCAGCATAGATTGAGCTGCATCTATCCAAAATCATAGTAAAATCATGACTGTCTCCAATGATATCAACTAACAAAAACAAACTTGAAGACTCGTTATTCTCACTACTGACAATGGCAAAAGCTATATATGGAAGATCTGGTAATTATCATCTTGTCTACTAGTCGTTAGGAGACATATTCGTACTTGCCAAACATGTGAGTTTCATCCACGACTACTCCCTTTCTCAAAATTTTATATCTGTCAATAAAAATCTTCAAAGCCATGAATGCGAATTTAAAACTTGTCATACCTTTTTCGTCAACTTCGGTTGATAAATGAGTAATTATTCCCGGATTAGCAAACTTTAGTACGTAAAAGTAAAGATGTAGTTACTTGTACAAACTCTCATCTGTTCCATGGGACGACGCGATAGCTAACTCTCTTGCTTTCCAATTCTTTCAATATAAAGCACCAATCTTATGCTCACTAAGAATTGTACCTGGTAAATCATTTGCATGTGGTCCAACTACGGTGGTTTCATACTTCGATCTCTATAGAGCCCCAATCACTTTTGATGTCGCGTGGTTTGAAAACTGCTATCTACTATCCGCGTCACATACATAGGTCAAATTGGTAGTCTTCACCTCATACATATCAGCGGTCCCAAGTGAATGAGAAATCACCCTCCAATCACACTGTGGATCAATAGATTTTGCCACAGTATAACACTTAGCATGTCGGTGATATTTGAACCTAAACACCATCTTGATTGCATAAATGGTCAACGTTATTTTAAAGTGCTTTTTGTTATTGAACAATCTCCATTTGTATATCTCATCATCCTCATAAGTCAAATCAACATCATGAATATTAAATGTGCTTATTTCCATATCATTAAACATAGGCTTGATATCTTCATATCCATATACATCTGCCAACCTAATCCATTTCTTCAAAGAATTCCCCACCCCCCATTATCACGCAAACATATCTCAACACATGAACATGCTAAAGAGGGTCCACAAAATATTTGTCATCATTATGAAGCTTTTTTGCCGACTTTTTAGAAGTATCCATGAAAATATCATCACCAGGACCACTTAGACCATTTAAAGTTGTATACCTCGAAGGAATATGTGGTGGCTCATTAACGAAATCATCATCACTGACATCTGCACAAGAACATATTCTCTGAAACAGAAAATGCGTTTTGCATCCCCGAAGACACATAGATCTGAGACGTTTGTCTTGATCCTCTTTGAACACATGCAGAATCATCTACCTCGTCGTCAACATCAATCTCAGTGTTTTCATCTGCTGAAACATAGTCATTCTAGTAGTCGAAATCGTAATCTTCTAGCCCACTATCTCCTTCTTAGTAACCATCATCATCTCCATCTTCATCATCAACTTCTTCTTTTTTGCCTTTTGAATTCTTTATACCTCCTTATATGCCTCATTCTTTACCTCCTTCGCAGCCTTTTGACTCTTCCATATCCGCTTTGAATTCCTCCACGTGATTAAGTAATAGCTCATCATCATTTAAATCATTATCCGCCGTTTCCAATCCACTCCCACAACTCTGATTTTTTTATTCTATTTCCTTCCAATCGAAGATAAGTCTCTCATTTCCTTCTTATTTCAGCAACTATGCCATCCTTTGATCTCAAAATCAATAATTCTTACGAGCTCTTTGAATGTCACGAATATGTTCACATGCTTGACTGCTTTATGCAGCGACTTGGAACATTTTTAAGTTACTTGTTCGTCAATATCCCCACTAGTACCGTTTCCATTCATTTCAGCAAGAGCGTCCTCCAAGCAATAACACATTTCTACCAAAACGACTCATGAATCTATACCATATTCACCTGCAATATTTCCTCTCAACCCGTCAACTTCTTCTATACTACCCAAATTTATGGACTTACCCATTCTTGACTAGTCTATCTTGAAATCCCAAATCCCATTTCTGTAGATTATCCACCATCATGCCATTACCACAATGTTTGCATCCACTTCACCTTCATATTTCAAAAATTATTCACCTGAATCATAAAAACAAAAGTTGTGCAAGTTTATAGCACATCGATTTTCCCCTTTCCTTTCCTGCATTCATGGCTCTCAAAGAAGAAAGTAAACAAAAGTTTCGATTTTGAGGGTTTCAACATATTTTCTTATCTTCTTTAATTTTGTGATTTTAATTTTTATTAACATTAAATCAGAAATCAGTAAACCTTCAGTCATATAGTACTTATTTCCCGCCAATTTATGTGTACTGGGTAATTAAAGTGAGTGTTATTTTATTTCGGCCCAACTTTTACCAAACTTTTTTGGCATGGATCCGTCAATTGTAGTTATGCTGATATATGGGTAGGTTTGGTCGAGAAGTTTTATTTTTGTGGATAGTTTTGTCCGTACAACGAGTATACTCACACATCAATCATTACGGGAGTACACAAAACGACCATATCATTATCCATTTCTTGTGTCTTTCTCTTTCTAAGACATAACAAATTATGTCTATTTGTTTCTCTAAGAGATAGGTTCAAAATCGACACAAATTGTTGGCTTGTACACTCTCTTTCCTACTTTCATATATAAAACAATAAATTACCACCCTTCTAATTACAAACATAAAACTACCCTATTTCCTAACTTTCTCTAATATTGTTGTAGATGAAGTATTTGTGAACTAATTAGTACAAATAAAATATCGAGAAGAGCGTATGGTGGACAAATTGTGTAAACAAAATATTGTAGGTTAATTAATATGGACAAAAATATTATGCATTAAGTAGCTAGACAAGTATTCTAAAATCATTGAAAGACAAATAAAGCCAAAGTAGGAAAAAAAAAACTAATGATCTTATTTGTGAAATCAATGTTACAATAGAACTGAAAAAAATACAGTAAAATTGATATTCGTGTATTTTGCATCATTTTAGCCTTTGTTTTGTTAGTTTTGATCTTACCTTTGATCGTGTTTCAGTCATTTTTAGTGTTTTTGAGTCTCGTTTGCATCATCTAGTGTCATTTTAGAGTCCTAGACCATTTTGTTGCATTTGCATTGTGTTTTGTATGTTTTCAGGGTACTATGGAGTTGTGGGGAGCAATGAAACTTGGTTGGAAGGCAAGGAATCAAGGAGAAGAAAAAGGATAACTAAATTGCAGACCCACCGGTTTGAAGCACCCGCCGGCCTGCACAAATGTCTCCAAGTCGGCATTCTCTCGCAGAAAGGCGTCAGTTTGAGACTCCCGCCAGGCTAACAAATGTCTCCAGTTTGGCCTTCTCTCGTACAAACCCGCCAGTTTGAAGCACCGCCGGCCTGTTCGAAGTGCTCCAGGTCGGCTTTCTCTCGCAGAAACCCGCCTGTTTGCAACACCCGCCAGACTAACAGATGCTCCAAATCGACCACTGCAGATTTTACCCTATTTTGACCCGAATCCGACCCGGTTTGTCCCGGGTGACCGGGTTCGTTTTACCATCTATAAATACAATTTTAACCAAGAAAACCCGAAGTGATCTAATGTTTTCATGACCTCTTGCCCCCTAGGACGAAAATCACTCTTTTTATGCTTTGTCTTGGATCTTTTATCCAAATCTTCTTAATCTATTCAAGTTTTCTTAATCACTTCTTAATTATGTCTCATATTATGTTTATTTTTGCTTTTACCATGATTAGTGAGTAGTCTTTTATTGGATTGCGGGCTTGTAGATTAGGGTGATTGATTAATGATTAATGATGCTTAGGATTAGATTCTTGTGATTTCCTATGTTTAGAGATGTGTTTAATGCTAAGTATAGTCCTGGACAGTCATACTTTAGATCATGGATATTTTGCACCCGGAGGTGTTCGATGAAATGTCTAGGCCACCTCTAAACATGTTTTTCATACTTAGCCAATTGACACTTGATGATTAAGGTGAATTATTGACTTAGTGGACATTTGCTTAATGATTATTGATCTCGTAATTGCAATCTGAAGGTTAGCCTAATTAAGTGATTTGATAAATGGGTTAGTATCAATGAAATGAACTAATCTATTTTGTGGGATCCATGTCTTGGAATTGATATTGATTAAATGTTCTAGCACTATTAGTTGTTTGTTAATCATCCCTTTTCAATTACTTTGCCCATGATCCATATTCCATCTTGTTGAATCAATCTTGTTTGTTTGCATTTTAAGTTGACTTTTGCTTTACTCGTTTATTTGTGTTTGTTCAAGATCAGTTGCTTAGCTATCTTGTGTTGATTATGCACTTGCATTTAGTTTTTTTTTCATTTAAGTTGTTTAGTCAAGTCGAAAACCCCAAAAATAATCTTATCTTAGCTTAGTAAGTTTCTTGTATTCTTAGTGTGCTATTCGATCCTAAAGTGCTACATCGACATATCATACAATTGTGGTAGTGTGCACATTATGTTTTAATTGGTGTGCATAAACAAGCGAGCATCAAGAATCTACATTCTAATGTTTCTGTATCTATTAGATACAAAAGATTCTATAGAGTCTCCATGATTAGGAAAGATTCTATAGATTCTGTATCTGTTCCCAAAACCTTCTCTTTCAGGGAGTATGTTGTTAAAAGCTTAGCCTTTATGACGTTAAAAGCTCAGCGTTTAGTTCACCTGTCTTCAATGGCAAAAGAACATTTAGTCTCTGGATTCTTTCAAATCCGAGTTTCTATTGGTATCTTTTGTCTTCCAAGAGTTGTTTGAATCGATCACCACCGAAGCCTGGTTGAAGAAGCTTCAAGGTATCTCCCAAGATACCATCTATCCATCTTATCTTTTTAATGTATTTTCATCTAAGTTTGTAACAATCGTTGTTCAAGATATCTCTTTGGCAAAGAGTTTCTCGCTTGATTGTGATGAGTTTGCACAAAAAAGGGGATTATGGTATAAGAGAATGTGGTGATGGATAAGAGTAAATAGAATGTTATGATCTTCGGCGATGGAAAGGGGAAAACCATTATTTCCGGCGGCAAGAACTTCATTGGCGTGCACTACAAGAAAAAGGATACATTGCATCACTTATAAAGTGTCAATAAAATAATTGACGCTATTTAGAATCACTTATTAAAAATTGACACTAAATATATAATTTTGCATCAATTCTATTAATTGGATATTAATACTAACTTGATTAGCATCAATTAAAAAAATTGATACTAATACTAATTTGATTAACATCAATTATAAAAAATTGATACTAATACTAACTTGATTAGTATCAATTAAAAAGATTAATACTAATACTAACATGATTAGCATCAATTAAAAATAATTGATACTAATACTAACCTGATTAGCATCAAATAAAAAGAATTGATACTAATACTAACCTGGTTAGTATCAATTAAAACAATTGATACTAATACTAACTTAATTAGCATCAATTAATAAAAAATAAACTAGATAGCATCACTTATAAAGTGTCAAAAAAATAACTGACTCTATTTAGAATCATTTATTAAAAATTGATACTGAAAAGTGATGCAAAGAAAATTTTAACTGTTAGCACGAAGTGCTCGGGACTACCTTTATCGTCTAGATTTTGTAAACTCGGTTCCCCCGGTTTGGTTTACTGAACCAATCTAGGAATCAAGGCTGTTGACAAAATTTTTTTTTTTTTTTTTTTTTAACTAAACACCTATTTGTCTCACATTGCTAAAGTTAAGGATGAAGAGTATTAGTTTTCTCCTCTATAAAAAATCAACACCATGTTTTTTTTATATGTTAAATCATACATATGCATTTATATATATTCCTTAGAATAATAAATACAAAATGATTAGTTATCTTCAATTGATAATATTATGAAAACTAACACAAAATTTAAAATTTACATGAATTTTAATGGGGGAATTCCTTTTTCTAACCTAAAAGTTGGTTTTGTTTGCAAAAGTACACCCCCTATTGCATGTTTGTCAAAAGTAATCCATAGGGGTAGTGAAATTACAACCCACTCCCTTATGACCAAACAAAAAACATTCGCCACAATGACGGTATTAACCCGCAGAATTCTGCTTACGAAATTTACGCTCTGTAGACTTCTAACTTTTTTTTGTTTGTTAAACAATTTCTTTCATTCATCACTCTTCCACAATACACCAAATAGAGGGAATTAAGCATCCTCTAGGATCAATACAATACAAACTAAACAAGTTAAAACATAGAAAAGATAGATCTTCATAAAAGACTTCAGAGAAGACTAACAGCGGATCTAAACCAAGATTCAGATGCGTCGATGAAGAATTCCCGGCCAAGCCGGAAGGGTAAACCTTAGTCACAATGGCTAGTGACGTTGGATGACAAGTCCTACCTCCGAAATTCGATAAACGAACTCGGTTGCGTCTTTTGGCAATGAACATACCGAAGACAAGATGGTGAGGACAATGACGGAGATTCCCGTTGAAGATTCCCAAAAGGAACCGTCTCTCAAAGAGTCGGGAAAAGGTGAGCAGAGTCTCTTCCCTCTCGGGAAGGAAAGTGCATAAATTCTCTCCCAAAGGGAGGAAAGTATTAAGGCGAACTCGAGCAGGCTGGATGCGCGAAGCTTAAGGACAGAGCTCGAATCGGAAATTTTGTGGGCTAAGCCCAAGATTATACAACGCCTGACTGGTTTTGGAATTGAATAACAAACGAGAACAAACTGTCCCGTTGTCCCTTCTCCGGCGAGGAGTAGGACTTTAAACTTCGGCATATTGAAGCTTTGGGGGATGGTGGATAGTGCGAGTGACGGATCGTGGGGGAGAAAGCACAAAAGCTTCACGGAAGGTAAAATCAAAGATGTTTGGCCCAGCCCCATAATGAGTGCATAGGGATTTTTCCCGGAAAAAACCGCACCTGAACCCATGCTTTGACACGTCATGTGGACGGTGGTGCTAGGAGGAGACGGCGAGAGGAGAAGCTTCATCTTCTGAAAAACCACCGGAGGTGCAATTCTTACTGGCAAATCTGACTGTGTAACATACGGTGGAGGTGATGAGCGGTGGCAAGATGGGAGCCACGACGGGAGGATAACCAGATCTGCTTGAATCGGCGATGGAAGAAGATTCTTAGTCGTCGGAGCAGACAGAGAAACCGGCGACTGAAGAACGCCCTGTTTTGGAGAAAACAAAGTGATGTCCGGTGGATCCGGAGGGTCCGGAGGGTCCGGGGGATCCCGATGGTTCGAGAAGGATAACGCTGGTCTCACCGGCGAGGGAAGAGGCGGAGGAGTCTTCGCCGGAGATGGGATCGTCGGAGAACGAGACTTAACTCAACATCGAGCAACCTTCGGAAGAGCCATGAGAGATGAGGAATCCTCACCGAGATCTGAGCAGGGGCGGATTTATAAACTGAAGAGACGCAGCGTACCGACCAGACGGTCGGAGAGATCACCACCACTCGAAAACCACGGTGGAGAGAGAGGAGGGGAAGAAGGGACGAAGACAAAAACCAACGAGAGAACCAGAAAACCGGATCTTCGTGCTTCAGTCTTCAAGGTGGTGGCGCAGCTGCTCAGACGGGGGAAACGAAAGAAAACCGGCGATGGAGCTCCATTTTTTCCGGTTGAAAGCTTGTGGCGGCCACCCTCAGGACTCGGGTCTGGGAGAGAACGAAATAGACTCGCTTAACAAACTTTTTTACTTCTAAAGAAGTCTACTCCGTAATGTTGACAAAAAAAAGTCTACTCCGTAATTATTTCTTAAATTTTAAATATAAAAATCATAAAAAATAATTTGATAAAAATATTGTATGCATAAACAAAACATATACATTTTGCATCTATAAAAAACAAAATTTCATACAAATGAATCAATTTAAATCAAAAAAATTCAAATTAGGTTATAAACCAACACAACCTAATGAAATCTGCTAAAGAAGTCTAATAAATAAGTAAATTTTAAATTTTAATTATAAAAATTCTAAAAAATATTTTGATAAAAAAATTATATACATAAACAAAACATAGACAATTGGCATCTATATAAAATAAAATTTCATGAAAATGAATCAATTTATAAGTTTTATGAGTATACGGTTCAAAAGGGTTAGGGTTTGAGGTTTAAAGTTTAGGGTATAAGAGAGTGATTGTTAGGGTTTAGGGTTAAATTCTATATGAATCATAGTTTATGATTTGGTTCATGATATAGGGTTCATATATTTGTTATATGCTAACAAAGTTAATGTTTCATATAAATGTTAATCTAAAATATTCGATTTAGGGTTTAGGGTTAAGGAGACTTCATTGAGAGACTTCGTTTGTAGACTTCAAAAAGAAGTCTACTCCGTAATTATTTCTTAAATTTTAATTATAAAAATCATTAAAAAAAATTTGGTAAAAAAAATTGTAAACAAAAATAAAACATATACATCTGGCATCTATAAAAAAACAAAATTTCATACAAATGAATCAATTTAAATTAACAAAGATAAATTAGGTTAGAAACCAATACAACCCTCAGAAATCTTATAAAGAAGTCTACTAAATAATTAAATCTTAAATTTCAATTATAAAAATTATAAAAAATATTTTGATAAAAAAATTATATACATAAACAAAATATAGACAATTGGTATCTATATAATATAAAATATCATGAAAATGAATTAATTTATAATTTTCATGAGTATATAGTTCAAAAGGATTAGGGTTTGAGGTTTAAAATTTAAGGTATAAGAGAGTAATTGTTAGGGTAATAGATCAAATTCTATATGAATCATAGTTTATGGTTCGGTTAATGATTTATGATTAATATATTTGTTGTTTTGACTCTAAATTGTGAATATGCTAACAAAATTAATGTATCATATAAATTTTAATCTAAAATATTCGATTTAGGGTTTAGGGTTAAGGAGACTTTATTAGAAGACTTCCTTTGTAGAATTCAAAAAGAAGTCTGAAGTTCAAATTAAATCTAGCGGAAATTGAATTTTTTAACTAAATGGGCGGGAACCGGATATGCAGACTTCTTCCTTAGACTTCTTTAGTCTTCTTGTGAAGTCTACTTAACCGAAATTTTTAACTATTCCGAATTTTTTTTCCTCATATATAATGAGAGTTTAACCTTAATAAGAAAATCTGTCTCTTTTCTAAAACGGCGCCTCCCTCTCGTCTCCCTCCTCTCTCGGATCAAAGGCTCAAATGCCCTTATTAAAGAGAAAAAAATCTCACTACCCTCTCCATATCTCAATACCCCCTTCCTTTCTATCTCTTTTCTACCCTTCCTTCCTTCCCATTAAAATTAAATCAAAATTTAATTACTAAATACTTTAATATTTAATTCAAAAACAAAAAATATTAATTTCTTTCAACTAACAATTCAACTACCAATGGATCCCACTATTCAATTCATCTTCTCCATCCCCTCTAAAACCGACGACTTCTCCATTGTTCTCCATGTTCTCCGTCTTCAAGCTCCATTGAAGCTTGTAAAGGTAATTTTGTTTGCAGCTGCGGACGCAATGTCTATTAATTGCGTTATGAATCAAACTAAATCGTGCTTATGAATAGAATAGCCGCGCTTTGAATCATAGGAAATCATACAATATCTCTTGATTTTTTTTTGGGTCATTGGCTTTTTGAAATTCTTTGCTCAATTGATTCGATAGGGTCATACATTGGTAAATGAGGAAAATTAGAATGGTTAAATGACATTGAATCATTCCGAATCGTAGTAAATCGTAGTAGAGCCGTAGTTAAATAGAAATTTTCTGGGTGACAAAACCGGGTATTACTAAGGTATCGGGTATTACTGAGAGAAACTGATATTACTAAGATATCGGATATTACTGAGAGCAGCTGGTATTACTAAGATATCGAGTATTGTTGAGAGCAGCTGGTATAAGTGAGAGAACTAATGATATTTGTTATTGTTGTTCAGGGGACAATGAATAAAGCTCGTTGCACAGTCATATGTTTCGATTATGGGGGACGTTATTCAAAGGACGATGATGACATAAAATGGGTGTCCGGAGGAGATGAAATTCATACTTTAGTGATGAAGACATCTGTTGAGGAGGTCACTTATTATGGGTTGGTTGATGGAATATGCAAAGAGATGAAGATAGATGAAGCTAAAACACAGGTGAAAGTTTGTTACTTTCCATTGGTAGCGGATCCTAAGAACCATCATATATATGGAATGATGGCAAAGTTTTTGGTTATCTAATGCAAGTGAACAACGATACATGTAGAAGTGTTTTGCATGTGGAGATCATGAAAGATGTTGATCAAAATCAGGGATTTGTGCAATTTTCAAGAGAGGATCATGAAAGTGAATATGGTGTACGTAATGATGAGCGGTTTTGAAGTGGTACAGATGTTAATGATGGTATCATTAATCTTTACACAGGCGAACCATCGGAAACCCATGAAGCTGAAATTGTTTCACGAGAAGAAGAACTTGGTAATGAGGATTACTTTGGTATGTCTGAAGATAATTGATAGCGGGATTTTTACCACTTTCAATTAATCCGAACTACTCATATCATTGTAGTATTTGAGATATCGAATCCACAGTGACTAAAGATTGCAACACTAGAGATGCAAGACACAAACTAATCTAGAGCAAATTGTTTTTGGGGTTTTTGTTTAATCTAGAAATGTAAGAAATGCAAGAAGAAAAATAAATTAAAAGCATTGGATCATGGGTTCAACTATCATGAGAACTAGATAACAATCAAACAATGATTTCAAAGATTGAATTAAGCACCATCCTAGAACATGAAATTCATAGCTATGACTAATCCACTTTCGTGGTACTAATCACTTCACTAATTACCCAATTAACATCAACTGTCGTTGGTAATCAAGATAATCCATGAGCATTAAGAAACAACTTCAATCCAGTTCACTAAACACCCTA
>JAHZTW010000005.1:11791161-12145583 GCA_020283515.1 Alliaria petiolata | reverse complement strand
AACATGAAGAAAAGCAAAATAAAAGACATAAACATAAATATAAAAGATAAAGGTGAAGAATCCTTCACTAGAGTGGCATGATTCATGAAGATCAATCCAAAATATCAAAGAGAGAGTTTGGATCTAAACCCAACTCTAGAAAGAAGAAAACTTAGGTTTTTTTGGTGGCCACAAGTGTATTTATAGGGAAGGAGGGTGAACCGGGTCACCCCGGAACAAACCGGGTATAGACCAGGTTTTTGACTGGAAATCGGGCAGCGTATCGAGCTTGCTAGCTCGATATGCAGCTCGATACGCTGCTAAAATTTTTCTCCAAGTACTGTGTCGAGCTTAGCAGTCCGACACAAATGCACGATACGCTCCTTCCAAAACTCCGGGTGGGCTTTGTATCGACCTTAGTAGGTCGATACAAACGTCCGATACGCTGCTCCTTTTCTTCCTGCCGGGCCATATCGACCTTGGTAGGTCGACACCAAGGTCGATACACTTCTAAAAGATCTCTGCTTCTCATTTGGCCACTTCTCTTCCTCCTCTTGATCATCCATAAGCTCATATGGTCCTCCAAGCCTCCAAAACACCTAATAAAGACTCAATATGTACAAATATGCAACAATCTAGGCAAAGACTCACTAAACTCTAATATGAATGCAAATGGGACTAAAAGTGACTAAATGAATGCGAATGTGGATGCAAGACTATCTAAAATGAATGCTAAAACAAGCTAAATTATGGGTCTATCAATAATGAGGTCGCAACAGCTGTAGAAGAAGATGCATGTGTAAATAATGCATGGGAAGATGGTATTGCTATGACTTTAGTTCAAGAATTTGGAAGTAAGCAGACAGTGCAAGATTTAGTTCATAAAGCTTCACATCTGAATTGTTTTGAGGTTGATACAATAAAGTCTGATAGAAAACGATATGTGGTAAAATGTCGTGAAGCAAAAGATGGTTGCAAGTGGTCTTTACGAGCTGCAAAGCTTATAATTTAGATGGTTTCTCAGTTAGAACTTACAACAAGATGCATACACGCTCTCGAGCTACATCAGTTACAACCAAAAATCGAAGGAAAGGCACACCACGATTAGTTGCATCTGTTCTGCATGATGATTATCCAGGTGAGTTCGACACTCCAACTCCAAAAAATCTTATCGGTATGGTTCAAGGAAGACTTGGTGTTAAAGTATCATACTCTACTGTGTTGAGAGGAAAAAAAGAAGCTGCTAATGATGTGCGGGGAAGTCCAGCGGAGAGTTATCAGATGGTGTATTATTATATGTATATGTTAGAGTTGATGAATCATGGTACCCGAACATATGTGGAATTGGATAAGCAAAAAAAGTTTAAGTATCTATTCTTTGCATTGGGAGTTAGCATTGAGGGATTCAAAGCCATGAGAAAATTCATTGTTGTGGATGGAACCCACCTTAAGACGGTATATGGTGGAGTTTTAATTGTCGCTATAGCTCAGGATCCTGACCACCACCATTATCCAATTGCTTTTGGTGTAGTTGATGGTGAGAAAGATGCAAGCTGGATGTGGTTTCTGAATAGGTTGAAATCAGTAGTACCAGATGATCCTAAAATGGTGTTTGTTTCTGATAGAAACCCAAGGCTCATCAAGTCGATAAATGAGGTGTTCCCGTTGTTTCAGCATGGGTATTGTATACAACATTTGTCTCAAAATGTGAAAGGAAGCGTTTTTAACGTCAACAAAGACACATGTGCGGTGAAGTTCAGAGAATGCGCTCATGCTTATGCCGAGAGTGAGTTCCTGACACTTTATGCTGCTTTTAGAAACAAGTATCCTGCTGCAGCCGTGTATCTGGATAATAGCGTTGATGAGAGAAAATGGGCAAGATGTTATTTTCCAGGAGAAAGGTACAACATAGATTCCTCCAATATTTTAGAATCTATTAATGGTGTTTTTAGAAAAGTAAGGAAGTACGCGCTAATACCGATGATTGATGTGATTGTTGCAAAATTGGCTGAATGGTCTAACAAGCATAGGAACAGTTCTGCTGAAGTACCAAGCACACAAAAGCTTGTGCCTTTTGTGGAGAAAATATTGTCTAAAAGATTAGCGGAAGCAAAGCGATTAACGGTGCATGAGTTAAACAGCTTCCTCCTTGAGTACAATGTCATTGGAACTGATGGCAAGACCTATTTGGTTGATATGACAAGGAAAACTTGCAGTTGCATGTACTTTGATATATATAGATACTCATGTGTCCATGCAATAGCTACTGCCATACATATAAGCGGAGAGAGGGACCTCCATCTACAAGAGTTTTGCTCTAAATATTATTCGATGGAGCNCATATAAGCGGAGAGAGGGACCTCCATCTACAAGAGTTTTGCTCTAAATATTATTCGATGGAGCTGTGGATATTGGCGTATAGCAGGACGATTTATCCAGTACCTCATCCGTCTGATTGGATAGTTCCTGAACATATACGAGATTTGTGTGTCATGCCATTAGATTATGTAAAGAAAAAAGGAAGACTTCAAGAAACTAGGTTCCCATCAGTTGGAGAACACCGAGGAAGAGGGAGAGGAAGAGGAAGAGGAAGTACGACGTTGTATGAATATTTTGATTGTGGTAGTAGTAGTAGTGTAGCTTAATTTGTGTCTTCGAAATATTATGTATAACTGGTGTAACTGAGAGTGTTCAAAACTCATTTTTAATTTTTAATTTATAAATTTATTAGAAAAACAAACCAACAATACAAAACAAACAAATTTATGTTAGATAAGTAACTATAAATTTTTTTAAAAATTGTGTATTAAGTGGGTAAAATAATTTATAGCATAATGGTTGTTATTAGAATATTTACATAACAAACACATACACTTTCAAGATTACTTTGCTAATACTAACCACCTTAGGATGCTAAAGACACATGAAATGAGTTTCAAAACCTATTAATGCATAATATCCTAGGAAACATACTTTAACTTGGTAAGACATCTGTAAAACTAAAATTGTAAATTTTATGGCCATGTAAAACTAATTAAACCTGAAAACACCAAAAAGTACAACTATTTGAAAATTGGTATAACTGAAATCTTGTGAACAACTAAGTGCAATTTTTGCGGCGCACACGTGTGCATAAAACGGCGCACGTGTCAAATAGACGGGGCACATGTGTTTTTTTATTTTTGTGGGGTTTTCATTTATTTTATTTGTTTACAAATTAGGTCTTTTTCCTTTTTTCCCCCCAAATCAAAAAGTAGAGTTTTCACTTTTCTTTTCTTTTCTCCTTCTCGAGCACCTCTCTCTCTTCTTCCTCATTCTCCATTGCAGCAATTTCTGGTTTTCAAGCTCTGAGGTTCGGGAGTTCGGGTATCTTCCTCAATTTCCGATTTTGTTCTAAATCTCTCGGGATTGTTCGTGATTTCGAGTTTAGTAAAGAAATTAGGGTATGTTTGTGATTTCGGGTTTATGCATTATTCGGGTTTGTTCTTGATTTTGGATTTATGCATTATTCTGGGTTTGTGCTTGATTTTGGGTTTAAGTATTATTCTGGGTTTGTTCTTGATTTTATGGGATTTACATATAGTAATACTGGAACAAGTAAGACTTGGTAATACTGCGTTATATAATATATGGATAAGAAAGCTTTTCGTTTCTCATCTTACAGTGACATGGGAAGATACAACTACAGTCAAAGCTCCTCCTCCAAAGCAAGTTTTAGTAGTGGATGTTGCAGAGCTGATGGTGAATTTGGAATGCCTACAAAGTGTTCTTGCGGTGGACAATTGGATGAGGAGACATCTTATACAGAAACCGATCCAGGGAGGAGATTCTTTACATGCCGGCTGCGTGAGGTGAGATCGATGCTGGTATTTTTCAAATTTAATGTATGAAATTTGTGAATCATGATTTTAGGTTGCGATAACATGGGCTTTATGTGTAGGTTCCTGGCTATCACATTCGGAAATGGTGGGATCACGCTGTTGAGGAGGAATTAACTATCCTAAGGCTGCAGATTGAAGAGCAAGCAGAGAAGATTCAAAGCCTTAGAGGTGTCGTGACCACTGCTGATGATACGGGTTTCGAGACAACTCGTGTGCAAAACAATGGTGATGATACAGAGCTGGAGACAATGCGTGTGCGGCTGCACAACAATCTTAATGAGATTGCAAACCTGAAGGAGTTAGTGAAAGGGCTTGCGGGTCTATTTCTATTTCTTGCTACTGTTATGTACTTGTTTAAGTAGAATAGAACTATATTATTTGTGTTTCGTTATACTTTTTTTGGTTACGGATGAAGAACCTTTTGTTTTAAGTTTAGTCAAAAGGTCTTCTAGTCATGACTGATGACTTTATTTTTAAGTTTTCTTATTGTTGTACGAATTCTATCTTTAACACCACTACTACGAAATCCAAAACAACATAGTTTTTCCAAAACAACATAGTTTTGCCTACGCAATCTTTGTACAAACCAGTAGTCCAAATCTAAAACAACATAGTTTTGCCTAATAACACCAGTACTACGAAATCCTTCAAATACAAACCAGTAGTCCAACCCTAAACTGAAATCCAAACAACATAGTTATGACTTTATATCTTCTTACTCTGCCTTATGACTCGCCTCTTCTCCTGCGTGTAAGGATCCGTCACAAGTTGGGAAAGTTTTATTTCCCTCTTCTTCTTGGGTTCGTCCTCCTTCTCTCCTTCCTTCTTCTCAAGGTGGGCACGTGTATTTCTCTTCTTATACGTTTTCATCCCTACTCATTTGTCTCCTTCCTTCTGTCCAGCCTTGTCACTACCTTCAATCTCCTCCGAAGCCTGCAATCAAAATACAGTTGTTCTAAGTATTCCAAGTTTTACATTTTTATTTCAAAATTTAGGAATAACAAGTTCTGCATGGATCCTTTACCTCAGCTTGCTCGGAAGCTTTCCTCTTACGGCGCTTCACCCTTTTGCCTCCTTCCATCGCCACAGTGCTACATCTTTCCATTGACACATCAGCTACTTCCTCTTCTGCTTCTTTCTCTCCTTCTCCACCTCCTTGGTCCTTCTCTCCACCATTCCCACCTTGCTTTTCCTCTTCTGCTCCTTCATGAGGCATAAGCGACTCCTCTGCTACTACTTCGGTAGCCACCTCTCCACCGATATCTCCTTCTGTCTCTCCTTCTCCACCTCCTTGGTCCTTCTCTCCACCATTCCCACCTTGCTCTTCCTCTTCTGCTCCTGCACGAGGCATAAGCGACTCTTGTGCTACTACTTCGGTAGCCACCTCTCCACCAATATCTCGTTGTTTATCTCCTCCTTTGTCTCCACATTCTCCACCTTCTTGGTCCTTCTCTCCACCATTCCCACCTTGTTCTTCCTCATCTACTCCTTCAGGAGCCATAAGTGATACCTCTGCTACTACTTCGGTAGACACAATTGTTTCTTTAACAAGATCCTCACCACTATCACCTTTTTCCTTAGCCACCACCGTCCCTTCACCATCTTTGTCACCACCACCACCGTCCCTTTGATAACATGCATATTTTAGCCGTTTTTACTATCATAAGTGAGTGCTTTAATAAGCATTTCACTAAGGTTTTAATGCATAAACATTAGATTTTGAGTATTTGGTTGTTCAAGACTCTTTTCAGGTAATCTTAGCAAAAGACGCATATTTTGGAGAAAAATGGACATTTCCGGTAACAATGCTCGAGGACATAAGTTCAACAACAGACGAAGGCCTTCCCACCACAAGATCAAGCTCATATTTGGAGACAAGGTAACCTAATCAGCTGTCCTTCACCTCGAAGTGGTTTGAGAACAATCCCACGGTTGGATCTCAAGTTATGGAAGAAGCAAGAAGGTCCGTCAAGCACCCGGAAGAACAAGATGGCCGCGCCACGGCCTGACCAGACGATCAGTGGCCGCGCCACGGACAGTCGCTCGGCCGGCCAGCCACTTTACGGTTCCCAAGCCCATTTGAAGCCCAACTTAATCCCGCAGCCATCTTAAGCAAGCCAAGACCTAATGGACGCCCAAGGAGACCCGAAGACCTATATATTACTGCGTGTTTGCCTAGGTCGCAGGATACGACAATATACCTGTGAAGTTTTCATAACATAGATCGATCTTTCTTGTTAGAGTTTGGTCGTTAAATCAAGTGATTCCAGTTTAGGGAAAACCGCCTAGTCTCGTTTGTCCGAACTTTTGTGAGTTGATTTCTAGTTAGAAGCCCATAGATTTCCCGAGAAGATCCCCAACGTGTTTCTCCCATCTGCTTTACAACTCGAGATTTACGCACTTCAATATTTACTTTTTCTGCACTGCTCACCTGATTTCCTTTTTACAAGCACTTAAGTTAATTTTCCTTTTCCCGTTGGTTATAGGATTGATTGACACCCTCTTCTATATAAGACGTTACCCTGCCTTCTTTCTTTTCTGCAAAAATCGTAACACTTACCCCAAAATCCCAATTATCTGCGTCTTTGATTGTCCTGATTTTCTGTTTTGCAGTTGACCTCCTCCTTGTAGTTCGATACCCTAAGTACTACAACGCACGTTGTGCACTTGCAGCTTAGGGTCCTACAAATTCAAAGATTGACGAGTCCCCAAAGAAATCCTCCAATCTCGGATGACTATTTAGACCCATCAAGCTTTTGGCGCCGTTGCCGGAGAGGTTGCGTTTCACTGTCCAAAGCAAAGGTCAGGATCACAACTCAAAGACATTCTTTTTCTCTAACTTCTAGATTTCTTTCTATGAGTTTCAGGAACTACCACACTATGGAGAACGCAAGGATCGACCCTTGTATCCCTCCAAACACACGCCCACCTGCAGAATCTCTGCACCATTCTCGGAGACCACCTCAGACGCTGCTGCCACATGAGCGCTTCGCACCCCAACCGCAGGTAGAACCCGCGCCCCTAACGCAAGATGGAAACAAGAGTTCTCATCGCCAAATCTATGTCCTTCCTCACCACGACCAGGAGACCACGCCCTCTCTCATGCATCAACGACTGAACAAGATCATGGAGCTGATGAAAATCGTCATGGATCGTGGAGCTGATTCAGGGAAGCTCTCTCATTCCCGGATCGATTCATTGCATGCCGAGATATCTCGCAAGGTGCAAGACGTCGTAGATCAGGTCAAGAAACTTGAAACCCAAGCTTCAAGGGACCGAAAAAAGCTGCTCAAGATGGAAGAAAGGTTAGGATGCCATAACTACAACCATAAATAATTAATATACAAATTTAAAACATTAAAATCATAAAGGTAACTAACCTTAGTTGTCCCCAGTACTTCATTTATTTCTTCTAGAGAAAATCTTTTCATAGCACTGCGTTTGAACTGTGTTTTACACATCCGGGGACACGTACTCTTTGCGCTTGGCATATATTCCCAGAATTTCTTCCTCTGTGTTGGTATCGCCTCAAACGCCAAAATCTACACATGACACATATAATTAGAGTTAGCTTTTATATATGAGAATTAGTAATACTGAGTAAAACCTAAAATCAGATTTACCTCCAAAGGAATACAGAAACTTGGAAACTGCCAACTTGAACCCTGAACGACCCCTCCAAAATGATCCATCGTGTGCAAGATCTCTTGCATATTGTGATAAAATGACAATCTCCCCCACGGAAATGTCTTGCACAACTCAAGATCATTCACCGCGCTTTGAAAGAACGGCTCCACGGAAGGTGCATCGTCTCCTACCTTGGCCTGTCCTATAATTATGCTTGACAAAAAGTAGAGAATAGCAATCTTCAACCTATCTTGAGAATATTTCATTCCCAATAGCTTTTCCTTCACATATACATATCTGATCTTTGATCCCACCCCAAAATGCTTCTCCACGAATCTCATACTACCCAATTGCATATAGTCGTATGGATAGCTGCAATAGTTAAAACCTGATATCAGGGCGTGTTCACGTAGACCGTAGCAGATGGGTACGCCATTCACAACAAACCACGCTTCCTTTCTTTTGTCAGTACATGCCGTTCGCAGAAAGAGCATCCACATGTCCATGACCTTATGGTTTTTGTCCTTATCCATGTGGAAAAAATGTTTGAACTGAGGGTGATTCAGAAACCAACTCTTCTCCTCTACTCTAAGCTGATACTTTAACTTCTCTATAAGTGTCTCCACCGCTTCCTTGATATGACACCTTGTAGAGAGCTTTATCTTCTTATTATACTCCGCCGGCTGAAAGTACATCTGCAGCGGTTGCATTGGTTCGGAATCCCGCAACACATATTCAGTTGTACCAAGTGTTACTTTTTTTCCAAGAAAATAACATACAAAATCACAAATGTTTTACCAAGTATTACTAAAACCCAGATAATCATAAGCATAAATCCCATAAATTCGACCCCAAAATCAATAAAGAAACCCCAATTTGAGAACGAACCCGAACCAGAAGTTCTTAAACAAACCTGAGCCCAAACACGAAATTATTTGAACAATCCCGAAAATCTAACTTGCAAAATCAAGTAGTTATACTTACCGTTGAATCTGGGTCCGAAACAGTTCGGCTGCTACTTCCTTCTTCGTCTTATTCTTCATTTGAAGTCGTAATGTCTGGGTCTTCATATATAATTCGAGAAGTTATTTCCGATCCTTCAACCTCCTCTCCCAAACCATAATTCGGATTCTTTGTACGAGGCATCCTACGTGACCAATCCCGCAAATCAGTTACTATCGGATCTGACGAAATCGGTTATAATCGAACAAAAATCGACATCCATGTGACGAAATCGACGTCATCAATCTGAGACTTACCTTTTCCTATTTGCCGCGAAATCGATTGTTCCAATCCTTTAGTTTTCCTAAGTTCTTCGTGTTCTTCCCGTGGCATTGCGAGGGTTTTTCAAGTTTTTAAACTTTTTTCTCTGAT
The DNA here is from genome assembly GCA_020283515.1 of Alliaria petiolata. Taxonomy (NCBI): domain Eukaryota; kingdom Viridiplantae; phylum Streptophyta; class Magnoliopsida; order Brassicales; family Brassicaceae; genus Alliaria; species Alliaria petiolata. The sequence goes on along the minus strand of JAHZTW010000005.1, from coordinate 12,136,722 downwards.
TTTTCTTTTGGAATGTGTTGTCGTTGTCGATTTTGTTTCTTCCTTCTTCTTATTAGGCGAAATCCGATTTTTATGGGTTTGGCCGGTTATTGATGTTGGTTCGTATTATTCGGTCGGTAATAATATATATTCATTAAGGGTTTAAAAGACTTTATCTACGTTTTGGTATTAAAAATAAATCAAAAAGAAATTGTCAGTTATAACGGGGGCAATCCAGATTATGCTTCTATCGATAGGGGTATTTTAGCTTTTGATCCCTCCTAAATGGCTCAAATGCCCTTCTAGCTACCAAGGAGATCGGAAATGCCCTCGTTCTAATTTTGAATTTTTTTTCTATTTTTTGTTTAATTCGAAAACTGGTCGTTTACATGATTATCCCTCTAAAATTTAGATAATTACACACCCAACCATCAAATTATCCACCCATATCCAATTTAAATTGGATTCAACCCAATTCGTTGACCCATTCGATCCAATTAACCGACCCGATCTAATTAAAACCTAAATCGAAAAGATCCGAAGGATCAAACAGATTCAAAAATTTATTTTTCTCTAAGTTTCAAAAAATCTGAAACGAAAAAGTAATATTTGGTACAACTAAATTTGGAATGCAAGCTTCCAAGGAGAAAACTCAATCATCAAATTATCCACCCATATCCAATTTCAATTGGATTCAATCTAATTCGTTGACCCATTCGATCCAATAAACTGACCCGATCGAATTAAAACCTAAATTGAAAAGATCTGAAAGATCAAACAGATTCAAAAATTTATTTTTTGCTAAGTTTCAAAAATTCTGAAACAAAAAAGTAATGCTTGGTACAACTAAAATTGGATTGCAAGATTCCAAGGAGAAAACGCAATCATTGCAACCTCTAAATTTGGATTCGCCATCTTACCCGGTTGTAATGTACCGAATTCGATTCTATAAATTCTCCATTTTGTCATTAATGTCACGAAACTCTTCCATTCAATGATTTAAACCGGTAAATCACTGCTTCACCACCGCAATACAACGGCTTGTAATCTCATATTCCCCATTTTGCCGATCTTTGTAACTCACGCTAGATGTCGAGGAGGAGGTGTCACTGTTATTCAGTCATAATATTGTCTTTGTTCTAGTTGTACCAAATATTTCCAAGTATTACTAAAACACAAAAACCCAGAAAATTAGAAATTCAAAAACCCAGAAATTCGAAACCAAGAACGAACAACAAACCTGAAATCCATAGACAAACCCGAAATCAAGTATTAAATCTGAAATAAACATGAAATTGAATTACATTGAAGCTTGAAAACTCTCTAGAAATCACTACAATAGAGGTGGAAGAGTAGAAGAGAAAAGATGTATAAACCCTATATTGTCCGTGTTTCAGTTATACCAATTATTACCAAGTATTAGGCTAGTTGTACCAAGTGTTACCCAGTATTATTAAAGCGCAAAAACCCAAAAAATCGGAAATTCAAACACTCAGAAATTCGAAATCAGAAATGAACAACAACCCCAAAATCCATAGACAAATTCGAAATCAAGTATTAAATCAGAAATAAACATAAAATTCGAGTTACATTGGAGTTTGGAAACTCTAGAAATTGTTACAATGGAGGTGCAGAGAAACTCTAGAATGAAAATTTGGAAAAAAGAAAAGAAAAAAACTAAAAAATCTAAAAATACATACAAATATAATATTATAACGAAAAATAACATTAAAACACATGTGCGGCATCATTTTTCCACATGTGCGCCGTTTTTTCTCACACATGTCGCTGTCTGAACTGACACGTGGCAGTAAAAAGCGGTTACTTTTCACATAGTTATACCTAGTAATCCAGTATTACTTGCTTCCAAACAGTGTTACTTTTGGTATTTTTTACTTTTAATTAGTATTACCTTGCCATAAAATAATTTTTTTTAGTTGTACCAATCATTTTAGTCAATTAAAGTACATTCCAAAGTTTTTATGCATTAAAATATCTTAAATCATATTTTTGTATGTTTTGCATCCTAATGTGGTTAATATTAACAAAGTGATCATAAAAATATAAGGTGTTTGTTGTGTAGATATTCTAATAACAACCATAATGCTATAATTTTATTTATCTAATTAATATAAATTTCTTATATTTAATAGTTGCTTATATAATGTATAATTCTTTGTTTCGTGTGATTTATTTGTTTCTCTCATAAAATTCTAAATCTTTTGAAATGGAATTGAACTTAATTGTACCATTACAAAAATAAGTTTTAAAAAAGTTGTACAAAATAGAGAGTGTTAAAGAAATACAAATTCAAACACAAACTAAGGTTCACTCCTAGTATTGATCTCAACCGGCTCAAACAATCTACCCAAATTTCGTCTTGTCACCCTTTTAGTACTTATCCTTCGATGCCGTTCTCAAGCCAATTAAAACATTTTTTCTTGATTTCTTCCCATTTTTGGTGTAATCTCGAGGTAAAACCTGCAATTCTTTTATTTCATCAGAAATAATCCATTAGTAACCCAATATTTCATCTCGAACAATCAATCAGTAATACCAGGTCTACCTAGTTATACCTTCGTATTTAGTAATACCAGTTGTACCCACTTGTTCTATCGCCTGTAACTCAAATAAGATGATTTCGGCCTGATATGGGTTTCTACAAATGAAATCGAGTTTTATACTTGATTTCGACTTCGGATATGAAGGGTTACGACGGAAACGCACTTGTATTCGCTGGAATTTGAAGATGCAATACCCAGCTGGCTTCAATGGAGGTGGAGGAGAGCTCGAGGTCGTCAGCTTCAATGGCGTCGGGTTCGTCAAAAGAGAAGAAAGAGATTTGTGCGATCTATAATTTGACTGGTCAAAATCGAATGATTCTGATTGGTCCAATTTTCTGTTTATTAAATATTTTTTTTTGATGAGTGAAATGGGTGGATTTTATTAAGGGTAGAATTGGGTTTTCAAGTTTCATTAAAGGAAAGAGGGGTATGTAGATTGAATGAGGGGTATTTTGTTTGTTTCTTATTCATTAAGGGTATATGAGCTCCCCGTGGATCTCCTCTCCTTCGTCTTTTGCCGTCAATCTCATCTTCCACCTGTCTCTCTTGCCGTCAACTTCTCCATCGCTGATGTAAGTATTCCAAATCTGTATAAATTCTGGGTTTCATGTTGATGGGGTCTAAATAGTCGTATGGAATTGGAGGATTTTGTTGGGGACTCGTCTACCTTTGAATTTGTAGGACCCTAAGCTGCAAGTGCACAGCGTGCGTTGTAGTACTTAGGGTATCGATCCACAGGGAGGAGGTCAATTGCAAAACAGAGAATCAGGGCAACCAAAGACGCAGGGAACTGGGGTTTTGGGGATTGTGTCACGGTTTTGCAGAAAAGAAAGAAAGCAGTATCACGTCTTATATAGAAGAGGTTGTCAATCAATTCTATAACCAACGGGAAAAGGAAAATCAACTTAAAAGCTTGTAAAAAGGAAATCAGGTAAGCAATGCAGAAAAAGTAAATATTGAAGTGCGTAAATCTCGAGTTGTAAAGCAGATGGGGGAAACACGTTGGGGATCTTCTCGGGAAATCTATGGGGTTCTAACTAGAAATCATACTCACAAAAGTTAAGCAAACGAGACTAGGCGATTTTCCCTAAACCGATTCACTGATTTTAACGACCTAACTATGACAAGCAAGATCGATCTATGAATGCAAATTTCGCAGGTATACTATCATATCCTGCATCCTAAACAAACATGCAATATGATCGGGATGATAAACATTCACGACACCTTCCTAAGCATGCATAAGCGTCCCAGAAATGATGCGCTCCACCCTACTAGGTTCGGATCCGAGATTCAGCACGACTGTGGCTCTCAAAATCCTAAGATCAGACTCTAGTTCATGACGCTAGACACATGCAATAAGAACAAGTTTGGTAAGAAAGAAAACCCTAATCTACAGCTTAAATGATTGGTTTAAAAACAGTTAATGAAATTCCCCATAGATCCCCTTAAAGAACACCCAACGAAAGTAAACTACTCAGACATGAATGAAGAAGTAGAAATCGTGATTGATGAATGCAGAACTTGTATAAATGATATCTATGTAAATAACGTCTTTTTAGCATGCATTTCATACTAGTTAGGATCTCATTCATGCACTTTTATCTTAGCTTTTGTCCCATTTTCACTCATGTTAGGTCCAGATACATTAGGTTAGATCTTTGCATATTCTTGCATGTTTGGAGTGTTTTTCAGGTATCATGTGTATGGAGGATGGTCCGAAGAAGAAAACCAGAGAGAGACCAAGAAAGGGGGAAGGCGGACGATATCGAGCACGGATCATGGCTTCGGAGCCGATACGGACCAGCGTATGAACGAACCTCAACGAGAAGCAACGACTTGGTCCCGAAAGAAGCACCCCGGAATGAAGGTCCAGCAAGATGATTCACTGAAGATGGATATCGAAGCAAGGCAGCAGGAAGACCCCGATACAAGCAGCAAGCAAGGGACGTCCTGACGGCAAGATCCCGAAATAGTTGCCCGATATGGAGGTTGCCCAAAGATCAAAAGAAGTTGGTATTTCGGCTTGCTTCCCACGACGTGAAGCCGATACGCTACAGTCCAAAAGAGTACCCATTTCGGGCAAGTGATCCCAACGTTTAGGATTTTTCCTCTTTTGTGTATAAATACTTTGTCCCCCACGCCTATCTCTCTCTCTCTCGTTCCACAATTTGATTTCTGTCTTTCTTGTAACCAAAACTCTTAGTTCTTTCCCCATTAAAGCTTTGTTTCAAAAGCTTTAATCTTTTATGATATTTTGAGGATTACAAGTATTGTTTTCATAGCATTTCTTGTTAAAGCTTCTTCCTTTTCTTGTTTTTGACTATCTTGCAACGATGAGTCACCTTCTTATCCTTATGGATCTTGAGGGTTCTATAATGGCCCGTGAGTAGTCCTTTTAAGAATTTTGATGGGTTAAAAGGACCAAGGGATTCTCGGATTTAGATTTCTTGCTTAGCTAGAACATAAAGTTAGATTTTTTCTTGTGTATCATTCTCAATGCTTAGTCTAGCTTGATCATCTAGTCTAAAGACTATAGGCGGCTTGACACGAACGCCACGTGCTTGCTTAGCCGAAACCATAAACAAGAGTTTGATTCCCTAGGCTCAGACGAACCATCTGTCTAAGGGTCTTACGGTTCAATAGGGACGTTTTAGCATGCTTGTTTCTTCTATTGTACTGCTAAGCGAGAGCTAGTCTATGGTGATAGAGATTCAAAGAGTTTAGACCCAAACGCCATGGGCTAAACGATTTGTGGATCCCTTTACCTAAGAATCACCAGCTAAGACCAAGTCTTGATGTGATCCAAAAGCTTTAGCTTGATAAACAATCCGAGAGTTACCTAGTTCATAAAACCCATCTTGATCCTTCTTTATTTAGAAAGCTTATCTTTTTACCGTTTATATATTTACTTCTTGCTCAAGTAGTTTAAAGTTTTCATACTTATGATCTTGAGTGACACAAGATCTAGTCTTTAGTCATTTCTAGTAGTAAAGTCTCAACCTTTAACCATTTCGAGCTTGACTTGTGACACCGATATGACCGATCTGTCCACTAAACACTCCCAAATGGATTGATACCCCATACACTATACTGCAACGGTTAGTGGTGGGTCATTGAACTCCATAACAGGGGTAAAAGCCTGTTATCAATAAATCGATGAGAAACAAAGAGGGCTCAAGAAGAAATCAATCTCCCTCGAAGAACAAAGTGAAACGCGAATATGAGATTTGCGGCCACCGAAAGAGTTTTGTAACTTAGAGAATTTCGTAATGCCCTAAAAAAATCCTAAACAACGAGTATATATAGGTCTTCAAGTCCTTTGGTCGTGGATTAGGTCTTGCCTTGCTTAAGACGGCTGCGGGATTAAGTTGGGCTTCGCTTGGGAACCACAAAGTGGTGTGGCCGCACGAGCGATTGGCCGTGGCGCGGCCACTGGTTACCTGGTCAGGCCGTGGCGCGGCCACTGGTTACCTGGTCAGGCCGTGGCGCGGCCAGCTTGGCCTTCTGGGTGCTCGACGGACCTTCTTGCTTCTTCCATAACTTGAGGTCCAACCGTGAGATTGTTCTCAAACCACTTCGAGGTGAAAGACAGCTGATAAGTCTACCTTGTCTCCAAATATGAGCTTGATCTTGTGGTGGGAAGGCCTTCGTTTGATGTTGAACTTTTGTCCTCGAGTACTGTTTCCGGAAATGTCAATTTTTCTCCAAAATATGCGTCTTTTGCTAAGATTACCTGAAAAGAGTCTTGAACAACCAAATACTCGAAATCTGGTGTTTATGCATTAAAACCTTAGTGAAATGCTTATTAAAGCACTCACTTATTAAAGCACTCACTTATGATATTTAAGCTGTGATCACATAACGTGTTCTCAACCTTGATCCCCTTGATTTCGCATGAAATGAGAAATCGACCAAGGTTTCGCGTTTTGTGCAGGCTGCGAAGTAGTCTTCCCGATATTTCTCGTGTGAAGAGATCTTGTATTTCTAGCATGGTTTCGTTCTTTTGCAGAAATACTGGCCGATAAGATGTTTTGTCCATGCTTCAATGAACGTGGTACCCGATGGAAGACCTCGAACTACCTTGTTGAACTCGTCCAGGTTCTCTCGAGTGATCATGTTGCTGTAGCTATCGTATTTCTCGGCGCGGGAGAAGTAGGCGGCTCTGGCTGAGGCAATCGAACGTCTGGCTTGACCAAAGTGGACTCTAATCTCGTTCCTACTCTCCAAGCTGTCTTCAAAGTATTCTTTTAAGCCATAGCTTTCCCATGCTTCATCGAATTCTACACTTGCTGGGATTCCTTCTACCTTCTTGCGGAATTCCACCAGTCTTTCTGTAGCACCCGCGACCAGAAATCCTAAGTATGGTCGTGCGGGTCATGGGATGGCCGTTGTATATACGTTTCTGTATCAGTGAGGTTCGTCCGTTTCTGTAAATATGTATGTACCATGAATACGTCTGTGAGGTTAAGGACCATACTGTGGTCGGACCGAGTATATATGGTGGAATTTGTCTAAGTGTTGAGGAACAAGGCTGCTAGGCCGTGGGCCGTGAGATTTCTCGAGAGAAATCGGTTTATCCTTAGTGGAAAAGGATTTATCCCGTGTTTGGCCGAGCGGTTTGCGGTTTGGCCGAGTGAAAAAGGAAAGTAGGCCGGTTTGGCCGAGAGAAACTTAAATTGGACCGAGGGAAAGGTAAACCGTGTGGATAAACCAGGGTTGGACTGTCAAGCTAGGGTTTTCACCCTATATATATGGTTTTCTCTCCTGGCCGCGTGAGGAAACGAGATTTATCCCGAGAGAAAAACCTGAGAGGCGATTCTGCTCGAGAGAAAGGTGATTTTGCCGAGAGAAAATTCGAGCCGTCGAGAGATCGTGCGTTCCGTCGAGTTTCTGAGATTTATGTTCGAGAGAATCGATCGGGAGAGGTCGATTTACCAAGAGAAAGCCCATTTATCCCGAGGAATTCCGATCAGATCGTGGTTTAGCCGAGCGATTGATCCGTTATCCGAGAGATAGTCGAGGTAAGTGACTATCACCGTGAGATTTTCTGTTCTGATGCGATTTCACCGAGAGATGATCGTGTAATCTAACCGTGGGCAGGTTTTGGCCGAGTTACCCGAGAGATATCCGAGGATTTTCTGCGTGGGTCGTGAGTTAGCCGAGAACACTTAGAACCGTCCGAGAGATTTCGGTAAGTGTTCGGCTAATTCATCTTTGGTTGAGTTTCTGTCGTATGTTATTCGACTAATCTGATTATTTTGGCCTGTTTCCGAGGGAATACAGATTATTGCTCGAGAAAAAGTGAGCGGTTTGTGAGATAGCCGAGAGGAGATTGGATCTAGCAAGAGAAGTCTGAGTATCTCTGTTTCTGTCCGAGTAATCACCGAGTTTCTCTACGATTCTGAGGTGAGTGCGTGACTGTAGCTGGTATCTGGAACCATAGGATTGCTAGGTTATCTGGTTTCATTGATTGCTTGTGTAAGTTAGTGTTTATGCTTAGCAAGATCAATGTGTTTCTGTGATTGTGATTGGTATTGGATACCGTGGTTTATACATGGTGTCTAACTAGCTGTGTGAATGTCCAGATCGAGTTGCTAGCTCAAGGGGATGTGTGATTCTCGCTTGGAGTAGAACTGATGCCGTGAGGAAATTCACAAGTGGTTGAGACGATCATAGAACCGTGATTCGGTGCTTGCTTGCTAAGTGATAATGTAAATTGTATAAATGTTGCTTGATTGCATTTTCTGGTATTGGCCGGTGGTACGGGATGACCGTACTCACTAAGCATTTATGATAATGCTTCTGCCTCTCTTATGTGTTGAGTGTGCAAGTAAAGATGTTATCCGGAACGTTTAGTCTTGAAGGCGGACTTGAAGGCAGTGAAGAAAGAAGTGGATTATGACTGGGTTTGGGGGTTTTATTTTATTAAGACTTGTTCGGATTATCTGGCTTTGGATTTACTGTTTTATGACTTAGAACGAATTTGGCTAAGTTAGTTTTCTGTTTAAGAACCATTGTTATACGTTTGGAATTGGAATAATTATGCAATGGGAATGAATGTTTTATGAATCGAATCTGTTGTTTAAGTTTAAGAAAAATCTGAAAAATATGCTAAGTATGGAATCTGGTTAGAGTTAGACTCGGTACGGCCGGCCTGGTTAGGATTATCGGGTTGGGTCGCTACACTTTCCCTCTTAATATGCAGCGTAAGAGGTCTATCCATATTTGTGGTGATAGCCGTGGTAGGTCCTTCTTCATTAGGTTCGGGTGACTCCTCTCGAGGGGCGGGTTCACGCGCCAGGTGGGGTTGGATGAAGAAACAAGGTGCTTTCTTGACTCCCGAGGCCAGGACTTCATGCTCCATCTTATCTTCTATAAGTTTGTTGATGAGCCCGTCGAGCCGTTTCTGCTCCTTGGATAGTTTTGCCAGAATGGCTTCGTTCTTCTTTTGAGCCTTTGTCATGTTCTGAACCTCATCTCTCAAGTCCTCGACTTGCGATTCAGCCTTGTGCTGGGCGTGTTCCATCTCCTGGATGTTCTTCTCCATTCGGCCCATGATGTTGTAAGTGGCTCCGCGAGTTTCCTCAAACTCGTACTTCAGGGCGCGGATGTCTCCTAATCCGCAGTTCAGAGTACCCTTGTGATCTGCCAAGTCCTCGGAAGTTCTGGATAGTTTGTTGATGTTGCCAAAAGTGTGGTTCTCCAATACCTTCACGTTGTTGGCGACTTCGTGGAGCTTGTGGAAGACTTCACCCTGGATAGAGTCCATCCGGGCGTGTAAAGACCTCTCAGACTTAGCTTGATAATTAGTCATCATTGTTATCACCTCGATAAGGTTCTCCACTTGCTGATATAAGGGAGCAGGTGCGATTCTCTGATCGTTCTGGGCAGGAGGTGGCATCTGGAGGTGAAGACTTAACAATTACTCAAGCTTAAACCTAATGCTTAAACCAAATATCCAAACGGCAACAGCGCCAAATTGATAAGCGGTTTCTTGGTGTGACTTAATGATTACTCAAGCTACTACTCATGTCGTTGTAATACTTGAGGATCAATCCATATGGAAATGGTTAAGACACTAGGAATGCATACAACTTCTTAGACCATCTCCAATGTATATCTCCATTTTTTACTCCAAAATGGAGATGGGTTTTGCTCCAACGTATATCTCTATTTTTTACTCCAAAACAGAATATTCTAAATAGATTCTATTTTTATTTTATTTTAATACCTTTTATTTCTAAAATTTATAAATTAACCTCATTTATTTTATTTTTACCAAACTTTTATAAATTATGAATTAAATATTTATTAAATAAAAAAAATTACATAATATCATAAAAACATAGGAAATTTTTATTTAAGCATCACCATTACTAAAATTTTCCACAAATAATCAATTAATGCATTTCGAAGTGAAAAATGGGGTTTTTTTATCTTTAATTTCTCTAAATCGACCAAGAAACTCTTGAAATCAGATATTATCATCAGCACTTGTTATGCAATTATAAATTTATTTTACTTTTCAATCTTTTCAAATAAAAATTATAGTGTTCAAATTTTTATAATTATCTATTTTATATTGTTTGAAAATTATAGTGTTCAAATATATACATGTATGTTGATAATAAGTATTGTTGTATTGATAAAATAGTATAAAATAAAAATATCTAATATTTAAAGGATCAGTTTGCAAATAAAAAAGTACAACTCCAAATATGGAGCAATCTCATTTTTTTACTCCATTTTGGAGTAGGAAATGGAGTAGGGTTGGAGAGAAATTTACTCTAAAATGGCATTTGGAGTCAAAAATAGAGTAGGGTTGGAGATGCTCTTAATCTAAGCTACCAATAAAGTTTTTGGATTTAACTAACAACCTAAGTGATCAAACAAACCAAATTAAGGCTAATTAACTACTAATCAAGATTATCAAAAGATTAAAACGAATCCAAGGATGAGGTTATCAATCTAAGGTGTTCCAAGAATCAATCTTTGATGCCAGTCAATAACATAACATGCTAATCCCTAAGCTTAGAACTCAATAGCTAGACTAATCCACTTTCATGGCACTAATCCCTTCATTAATCATCCCAATCAAGATCAAACTTTTATTTGTGAAAAGGAAGCTAACAAGCATCATGAAACAGTTCTAAATTGCTAATAAACACCCTAGACAATCACTTCCATGAGCTAGGAATGTAAATCCCTTGTTTAGTTGGTTAGGGAATTTCATCTAACACCTTGTGGATGTGAAATTCCCTAAGGCCTAGTTTTAGCTTGATCATGGCTAAACTAGCATTTAGAACACTAAACAAGGAGGGAAATGAGAAGATCTAACCCTAGGCATCAAGATTAACCCTTAAAACACCCTAGATTCTAACCCATCCTTAGATCCTAATGATACTACTCACTAATCATGGTTAAACCCTCAAATCCTATGAAAGAAATAGAGTTAAACATGATTAGAGAGATAGAGAATGAAAGATTAATAAAGACAAGTACTAAATTGCATAAACTTTAAAGAAATGTCTTACAAATTACTTAGAAACAAAAAAGGGAAGGTTTTCTAAGCAAGAACAAGAGATTAAAGATACTTAGGAAAAATTAGGTCTTTTCCTATTTATAGTGAACAATGGACGACCCGGGTCAACCCGGAACAAACCGGGTATTGACCCGGTTAAGGTCTGAAAATCGGGCAGCGTATCGAGCTTGCTAGGTCGATACGCAGCTCGATACGCTACTAAAAGTTACTTCAAAGAGTGTGTCGAGCTTAGTAGCTCGACATAAATGCCTGATACGCCGTCTTCAAACTTCGGATGAGATGTGTGTCGACCTTAGAAGTCCGATACGTATGCCCGATACGCCATGTTCCAAAACTCCGGGTGGCCTGTGTATCGAGCTTAGTAGCTCGACACAATCGTCCGATAAGCGCACTCCGTCTTCCCTGCCGTGCTATATCGACCTTGGTAGGTCGACACCAAGGTCGATATACTTCTAAAACTTGTCTGCTTCATGTTTGGCTCCCTTCTCTTCTTTCTCTTTGTCACCCAACTCTCCTTAGAGGTCCTCCAAGCCTCCAAAGTACCTAATTAAGACTCAATATGCTCAATATGCACAATATGCAACATCCTAAGGTAAAACTTGCTAAACTCTAAAATGGATGCAATTTGGACTAAAAGTAGCTAAATAAATGCAAAGCTATCTAAAATGGATGCTAAAACATGGTAATTTATGAGTATGTCAGGTTCAAGAAGTAATCAATCTCCCTCGAAGAACAAAGTGAAACCGCGAATATGAGATTCGCGGCCACCGAGAGATTTGTAACTTAGAGAATTTCGTGATGCCATAAAAAAACCCTAAACAACGAGTATATATAGATCTTCAAGTCCCTTGGTCGTGGATTAGGTCTTGGCTTGATTAAGACGGCTGCGAGATTAAGTTGGGCTTCAAATGGGCTCGGGAACCGCAAAGTGGTGTGGCCGCGCGAGCGACTAGCCGTGCCGCGGCCACTGGTCGTCTGGTCAGGCCGTGGCGCGGCCAGCTTGGCCTTCCGGGTGCTTGACGGACCTTCGTGCTTCTTCCATAACTTGAGATCTAACCGTGGGATTGTTCTCAAACCAGCTTATAAGGCTACATTGTCTCCAAATATGAGTTTGATCTTGAGGTGGGAAGGCCTTCGTTTGATGTTGAACTTTTGTCCTCGAGCACTGTTTCCGGAAATGTCCATTTTGCTCCAAAATATGCGTCTTTTTCTAAGATTACATGAAAAGAGTCTTGAACAACCAAATACTCGAAATCTAGTGTTTATGCATTAAAACCTTAGTGAAATGCATATAAAAGCACTCACTTATAATAGTAAAAACGGGTAAAATATGCGTGTTATCACATGTCTCATATCTGTATTCTGAATTCTAGTTTGGTTGAATCTACGGTTCGGGTTAGGGTCCTAAGGTCGCTCCTGCTCCTCACACGATTTCTGCGGCTCCGATTCTAGGTGTTGGAGATGGCGACATTGATCAAATGGCTGAGGAAGATCTCATGCGTGAAGAAGCTCGCTGTGATTTCTTCTTGTAGACTCTGCTAATGTTGGCTACGATGTATGGGATGATCTCACTGTAGAGTATATAAGGAAAGGAATTAATCTAATTGATATGTAAATATATTTACCCTAGTTTCCCTTCCTGTAATGTCCTATATAACGATTGTAAAGCTCTCTCTAATGAATCATTCAGTCATTACATTTATATGGTATCAGAGCAAAGATACCTAAATACCTAAAAAGTTTTTCTTTGGCCGCCACCCTTCTTCCCGATCTCTCCTTTTCATCATGTCTTTCAATGATTCACCGGCCACTTCTGCTGAAACTGTGGCAGTTTCTGATACTCCCACACTTCTCAACGTCAACATGACTAATGTCACCAAGCTCAATGCTTCAAACTTCCTCATGTGGAGCCTTCAAGTACACGCTTTGCTTGATGGCTATGGCCTTNGAATTAATCTAATTGATATGTAAATATATTTACCCTAGTTTCCCTTCCTGTAATGTTCTATATAACGATTGTAAAGCTCTCTCTAATGATTCATTCAGTCATTACATTTATATGGTATCAGAGCAAAGATACCTAAATACCTAAAAAGTTTTTCTTTGGCCGCCACCCTTCTTCTCGATCTCTCCTTTTCATCATGTCTTTCAATGATTCACCGGCCACTTCTGCTGAAACTGTGGCGGTTTCTGATACTCCCACACTTCTCAACGTCAACATGACTAATGTCACCAAGCTCAATGCTTCAAACTTCCTCATGTGGAGCCTTCAAGTACACGCTTTGCTTGATGGCTATGGCCTTGCCGGATAATTGGATGGATCAACCGAAATACCACAATCCACCATCAACACCGCTGGGATTGTCGCTCCTAATCACGCACATGAGATCTGGAAAAGACAAGATCGATTGATCTACAACGCCTTAATTGGTGCTGTCACCAACACGCTTCAGCCTCTCCTCTCCAAGACCACAACTGCTGCCGAGATCTGGAGTACTCTCACCTCCACATACGCTAAGCCAAGCAGGGGCCACATCAAACAACTTAAACATCAACTCAAGACCTAGACCAAGGGAACCAGATCTATCAACGAGTACTTCCAAGGCTTCACCACCAGATTTAATCAACTTGCTCTTCTCAGGAAGGCAATCGATCATGAGGATCAGATAGAATTCATTCTTGAAGGTCTCTCAGACGACTACAAGACCGTCATTGATCAAATCGAAGCACGTGACTCTACGACATCACTTACGGAGGTTCACGAGAAGCTTCTCAATCAAGAGGTCAAACTACAAAGTATGATGACCTCTTCTCCCTCGCTTCAGATCACTGCTAATGCAGCAAACTACAAGGGCTCGTCTAACAGGAACCAGCATCACAACAAACAACATTCTCGCAACACCAATTGACAGAAGTCACCACAACAGTCTGCTCCTACTCAGTCCCCATACACACCGCATCCTTATCTTGGCCGTTGTCAGATATGAGGGGTCACTGGACACAGTGCCAAACGTTGTCCTCGGCTACAGCAAGCAGGTGGTTCGTATGCTCCGTCCCAGCACAACACACAAGCTCCCTGGCAGCCAAGGGCACACATGGCTGCTGCTCCCTACAATGCTGCGAGCTGGATTATGGACAGTGGTGCGACACACCACTTAACCTCAGATCTCAGCAACCTAGCTCTTCACCACCCATACAACGGTGGGGAAGAAGTGACAATTGCGGATGGCACGGGTTTGACTATCTCTCATACTGGTTCTTCTTTCATTTCCACACCTTCACGAAGTCTTGCTTTGAAAGATGTTCTCTACGTACCTGATTTACAGAGAAATCTTATCTCAGTTTATAGAATGTGAAATAATAACAAGGTGTATGTAGAATTTTTACCTACATCATTTCAGGTGAAGGATCTCAGCACGGGGGACCGATTGCTCCAAGGCAGAACCAAGAATGAGTTGTACGAGTGGCCGGTTACCATCCCTTCCACAAACTTCGCCTCACCTACACCAAAAACAGATGTTATCTCTTGGCATAACCGTCTTGGCCACCCTTCTTTTACAGTTTTAAAAACAGTTGTTTCTCAGTTTTCTTTACCAATCTCAGACTCTCTGAATAAACAGTTGCCTTGTTCCAATTGTCTCATCAATAAAACCCATAAATTACCATTTTCCACAAACAATCTTGTCTCAAAACACCCGCTGGAACTTATATATAGCGACGTATGGACGTCTCCGATCATGTCTATTGATAACTATAAATACTACTTAGTTATCATAGACCATTATACTCGCTATACCTGGCTCTATCCACTTAAAAACAAATCCCAAACCAAAGAAACCTTCATTGCATTCAAAGCCCTTGTTGAGAATCGATTTCAGCGAATATATTGCAATTCAGATAATGGTGGCGAATATATTGCTCTTCGCCATTTCTTGTCTGAACATGGAATTTCGCATCTCACCAGCCCACCGCACACACCGGAGCACAACGGGATTGCTGAACGTAAGCACCGCCATATCGTCGAAACTGGTCTTACGCTTCTTGGTCAGTCATCCATGCCATCAAGCTATTGGACCTATGCATTCAAAACGGCGGTTTATCTCATTAATCGCTTACCAAGCCCAACACTCAACAATAACACGCCGTATGAGAGACTATTCAAGCAATCACCAAATTACCTTAAGCTTAGGGTTTTTGGGTGTATGTGCTTCCCCTGGCTCAGACCATACACAAAGCACAAGCTGGAGAAGCGCTAGACAGCATGTGTATTTCTCGGATACTCACTTACACAAAGTGCGTATTTGTGCTTGGATAGGCAAACTGGAAGAATCTACACTTCTCGTCATGTGCAATTTGTAGAGTCTTCCTTCCCGTTCGCTCCTGCGGTAAAACTTGCTGAAATCGATCCCGAACCACAACCACAACCACCATTCCTTCAACCAAAAACCTTGACCATATCAACGCCGCCACTCGTCAAAGCTCCATCTCACGCGCCCCTGAGCTCGGATCCTCACCAAGAGAATCAATCGACGTCTCCTCCGTCAACTCCGCACCACACGCCATCGTATCCGTCATCTCCGATTCATCGCACATCGCCAACACCAACTGACTCTTCCTCGCCAACACCGTCTCTCGCGAAAAGAGATAATGTTCAGATGGGCCTTACACAAAGCCCAACCTCAACTTCTACAAAAAGCCCAGCAAATTCAAGCCCAACACAAATAATGCAAAGCCCAAATACAAACCTGCAACTTCCATCCTCACCATCTCCTCCGTCACCGAATCCGATAATCCCACCACCTCCAAATCCAATCCCACAAAATCCTACGTTACCACCACAAAATCCACCAGTAAATAACCATCAAATGCGAACCCGAGCCAAAAATAATATTACCAAACCCATTTCAAAACTATCTCTCACCGTATCCACCAAACCCGTCATACCAACAACTGTGAATCAGGCTTTGCGAGATGCAAAATGGCGTAATGCGATGTCTTCGGAGTTTACTGCAGTGTGTCAGAATGGTACCTTTGATTTGGTGCCCCCATTGCCAACTCAAAATGTCATACCTACAAAGTGGATTTTTACTCTTAAGTATCTTCCTAATGGTAATCTTGACAGGTATAAGGCGAGACTCGTCGCACGAGGTTTTAATCAACAGTACGGTCTGGATTACTCGGAGACCTTCAGCCCTGTTATAAAGTCAACAACGGTGCGAGTGGTGCTGGAACACGCGGTTCGTTCCTCCTGGCCGATTCGACAACTGGACGTGAATAATGCTTTCCTTCAGGGCACTCTTACTGACGAGGTGTATGTTACGCAGCCGCCTGGCTTTCTCAATCAATCACCCCGACTACGTGTGCAAGCTCAATAAAGCCTTGTATGGCCTTAAACAAGCACCACGGGCTTGGTACGAAGAGCTCAAATCCTCCCTTATTGCCGCTGGATTTCGTAATTCTGTTGCTGACACATCACTGTTCACTTACCATTGCGGTAAGGATATCGTCTACATCTTGGTGTATGTTGATGACATTGTTGTCACAGGAAGTAGTGATGCACTTGTTACCACGGTGATTTCTGAACTGGCCCGAAGATTTTCAATTAAAGACCTTGGGCATCTCAGCTACTTCTTGGGTATTGAAGCCACTCGGACATCATCTGGTCTCCATTTGATGCAACGAAAATACATAACAGATCTTCTCACCAAGACAAAAATGTTAGACGCCAAACCAGTCTCCACTCCCATGGCTTCACATCCGAAACTCTCCATCAAATCAGGTTCTGTTTTAACTGATCCAAGTCAATTTCGGATGGTCATTGGTAGCCTTCAATATCTCGCATTTACACGACCAGATATTGCTTTCGCGGTGAATAAAATCTCTCAGTATATGCATACTCCAACGGATGAACACTGGCAAGCATCAAAGCGTATTCTGCGCTATCTTGCAGGGACGCCATCACACGGAATTTTTCTCCGCGCTGACTCACCACTTACCTTGCACGCCTACTCTGATGCGGACTGGGCTGGTGATATGGATGATTACGTTTCTACAAATGCGTACATCCTCTATATGGGTTCTACTCCAATCTCTTGGTCTTCAAAGAAGCAGAAGGGCGTTGCCAGATCGTCGACAGAGGCCGAGTATAGAGCCGTAGCTAATACCGCAGCTGAACTTCGGTGGGTCTGCTCTCTTCTCAGTGAACTTGGTATTCAGCTACCATCGGCTCCGGTGATCTACTGTGATAATGTAGGTGCCACGTACTTGAGTGCAAATCCGGTCTTCCATTCGAGAATGAAACACCTCGCACTAGACTATCACTTTGTTCGGGATAATGTTCAATCCGGTGCAGTTCGTGTCTCTCACATCTCGACCAAAGATCAACTGGCGGATGCTTTGACAAAGCCACTCTCAAGAGCTCGATTCAATGAACTATATGGCAAGATTGGAGTGACACAAGCCCCTCCATCTTGAGGGGGCATGTAGAGTATATAAGGAAAGGAATTAATCTAATTGATATGTAAATATATTTACCCTAGTTTCCCTTCCTGTAATGTTCTATATAACGATTGTAAAGCTCTCTCTAATGATTCATTCAGTCATTACATTTATATGGTATCAGAGCAAAGATACCTAAATACCTAAAAAGTTTTTCTTTGGCCGCCACCCTTCTTCTCGATCTCTCCTTTTCATCATGTCTTTCAATGATTCACCGGCCACTTCTGCTGAAACTGTGGCGGTTTCTGATACTCCCACACTTCTCAACGTCAACATGACTAATGTCACCAAGCTCAATGCTTCAAACTTCCTCATGTGGAGCCTTCAAGTACACGCTTTGCTTGATGGCTATGGCCTTGCCGGATACTTGGATGGATCAACCGAAATACCACAATCCACCATCAACACCGCTGGGATTGTCGCTCCTAATCACGCACATGTGATCTGGAAAAGACAAGATCGATTGATCTACAACGCCTTACTTGGTGCTGTCACCAACACGCTTCAGCCTCTCCTCTCCAAGACCACAACTGCTGCCGAGATCTGGAGTACTCTCACCTCCACATACGCTAAGCCAAGCAGGGGCCACATCAAGCAACTTAAACATCAACTCAAGACCTGGACCAAGGGAACCAGATCTATCAACGAGTACTTCCAAGGCTTCACCACCAGATTTGATCAACTTGCTCTTCTCGGGAAGGCAATCGATCATGAGGATCAGATAGAATTCATTCTTGAAGGTCTCTCCGACGACTACAAGACCGTCATTGATCAAATCGAAGCACGTGACTCTCCGCCANTCATGGTATAATATTTTTTTCTTGAATGTGCTGAGATCAAAGATCTGATTATGGAGGAAGATACTTTTTGAACTATGGAGGAAGATAC
Source organism: Alliaria petiolata (assembly GCA_020283515.1). Lineage (NCBI taxonomy): Eukaryota > Viridiplantae > Streptophyta > Magnoliopsida > Brassicales > Brassicaceae > Alliaria > Alliaria petiolata. The sequence continues at coordinate 12,118,248 of JAHZTW010000005.1, read as the reverse complement.
TTGCAAGGTACTTTCTTGAGAATTCTGTAGTTCTCAAGAAAACTGATCCTATAACAAAACAAGCTTCAGATATCTTTCATACATTCACAAATCGTTCTGGCATATGTCAGATTATATCGTTCATTGATTATAGAAATTTAACGTGAAAAAAAAAACATCTGTGTTAGAAGAAACTGATATATTTGTTTATTCTAGGGTGATTGTAATAAAGAAAGAAACTGCGTGGACTTCTTTTCAAGTTTTCGAAAGTTTACTTAAGTAAGGAGTACACACATTAACAATTTCATAAGAGAGAATGAGTCTAAACTGTCCAATTCTAAACAAGTAAGATCTTTGTAGTAGAAGAATACGTAAATTACAAAACTGTATGGATTTCTTTTCAAGTTTTCGTAAAGTTTACTCTTCTAGTCTTGTCTCTTGTGGATGTGATCGGTATAATTTCATAAGCCAATAAGTCCCTTAAGTAGAGAAGTACACATTATAACTTCATAGGTACAAAAGCAACTATATGAAAATAGGAAACCAAAGCCCTAAAGAAAATTAGTTTCTAACCTCAAACTCTTGAATTTCAACAGGAACACCCTCGTGACACCCATCTTTGATCTTAACCAATTCACAATCATCTCCTTCCAAATAAGCCATCAAAAACGCCACAACAATTCCACCAACAAATCTCCTCATTGGTCTTCTCTCTTCACCATTCTTGCACAAACAGTAAGAACCTTTCCCTCTAATCCCCTTTGTATCATCATCAAGCATGTCCAAATGCCCGTAATCCTTTGCGACGAAATGCCACGCTGGACCTTGACATTCCCGGAAGAACTCTCGGTGGTTCACTCCGGGAGGCGCACACGGCGGGAACAACGGGTTCCGGGCGGTTTCTCCGAGCCCCGAACCGATCACAAGTACAGGCATTTTGTCTAGGTCAAATGAGCTTGGTTCATAGGTTAAAACCGGAGGAGGGGTTTGTTTCCCTTTCCCTGTTCCATCTACGGGATCTATACCGATCAATGTCGAGATCTTTAGATCCGAGGAGTATCCGAATTTCTTTAGGGCGACTGCAAATGCGGTTTTGCCGCCGCGGCTATGGCCGGAGAGTGCGAATTTGGTTAGGTTTGGTGTTACTTGTGGTGGAAGAAAGTGGTTAAGTCCGACTGATAACCAATCCATAGTCTCCGCCGTTGATTTGATCTCATCCATCGTGTCCGGTCCGGCGATGCTATATAACTGTTAAATTTCACATAACCAAGAAATTTGATTTACAACTTTAAAAAAATGTGTAACGATATAGTTTTTAAAAATTCTCAAGAATACGTATTTGGGCAACTTGATTAGAGACAAAAACCAAAATCACACATCAAGTGGACCCATCGATTTGCATCTCTGTTCTTACTTTTCTTCTTGTGTAAGGTTTTTTATAAGAGCCAAACAAAAAAAAGAAGGTTTTAGCAAAAAAAAAAAGGTTTCAAGAAAAGACTCAGTGAAACGTGGCATCATGTACACCATTTAGGTGAGTTATAGATATATCTTCTATTTTGATTTTTTTCCTAAATCCTAACCAGTCATAAACGTATTTTTACTACTATGATTTTGGATTCAATTAGAATCTCTAAATACATGGACATATACTACTACTACTATACCTAAGTTTCAATCTGTTTTTAAGGTAAATAATATAATTGAAGCCGAGTATAGTGAATTTACGTCTTTGCCTCTAGAAACGAGACCACTGTGTCACCATCACACGCATATTTCACACCAAACTAAAGTATACACATTGTAATAAAAAAAACTAATAAGAAATTTCAATGGCTACTTAATTAGTGAATCAATGTAATTAATTTAAACTTAGATAGAACCTGAGGAGCGATGAGGATGAAGCCATGGGAAGAGACATGCAACAGAAGCTGGGAATAAAAGGAGTTGTAGAGAAGGTAACCATGGAGGAGCATCACCACCGGATATTCTCCTTCCTCCACAGGCGTCGCTATCAAGAGGCCCTTCGGCGGAGACGGCGGAGCCAGAGAAGAAGAAGACGGAGTCGTTCTGAAGCAGCAAGATGATGAATCCACGGTTAAGAGATCTGTTTTGTATTTGCCATCCTCAAAGGCGTTTCTTGATGAAGAAGAGGACATTTTATTTAACGTTAAAACCAAAAGAAAAAGAAAGGAAGAGGACATTATATTCTCTTTCTTTGTTATTTTTTATTATTTTCTTTTACCTTTTCTTTTGGGGATTCATGAGAATAAGATGAGTTGGAGATATTAATAAGGCAGGAAAAAAACTTTAGGTGGGATTTTTTTCCTAGTTTTGAAATGATTAAGAACAATAAAATTTAATTTAAAAATAAATTAAAAAACTAATTGGAGATTTTATTTATTGTTTTTCAACCCAAAAAAATAAGAGATTTCATTTTTTGTGTGTAAGAAACTAAGAAAGTAATTATATGAATTTGTTTTCATTTAAAAAATAATATAAAGGCTTTCATTCAATATATATATATATATATATATATACTTTGATATTCAAATTTTTTATAATCGAATTATATTTTATAATCAAGATTTTTAGACATTCTTTTTCCTGTTAAAATCATTTTCATTGTTCTTAAATCCAAAATCCATATCTAGACTTTGATAATAGATCATTCTAGTTGAAATTAGAGTACAAGACATTAGAGCTTAGTTGGATTACAACTGATTTCAAGTAACATGAACAACAGTATCATGCTATGACACTAGTGCTAGAATCAGATTACAAGACATGAACAACAGTATCATGCTATGACACTAGTGCTAGTGCTTACTTTGATCTAGGCATGATTCTGTTTTGTGCTTTACTGTTTTTATGGATTGAATGCTTCAAAGGTGTTATACTCTCTATGTTTTTGCTTGCGTATTGATATGAAAACGAGTAATGTTTTTTTGTTAACGTTGAATGCAGGTGGAAACCGAAAAAGGTGTAAGAAACATACAGGAGATCATTCTAGACATATTTTCCCTGTTCAAAATCATTTTCAATGTTCTTAGATTTAAAATATATATATATATATATATATATCTGGAATTTGATAATAGATTATTCTAGTTGAATTCAGATGGAAAAAGTTATGAACCTTAGAAAATATGATTTCACTAAAAGTTTAAAACTACTTATTGTGGCCGGGAAATGATTGTTGTATTTGTATGCCTGACAAAAAGAGAAAAATACGGTTGATTTATTATTAAAAAAAAAAATAGAACTTTTGGAACCAGAATTAATAAAAAAATCTAGAGGAAACAAAGATAAAATGAATCAGCATACGCCGTACACGTGGCTATCATCGACGGAGGAAAGGAGCTCTTATATATTGACCTTAATCAGTGTCTGATGAGTCTAAAATCGAAGCATTCCCATTTCGCACGACGAAGAAGATTCAGTAATGGCTCTCGAGGTGAGCTAATTCTTCTTCACTAGACTAATTTGTTTTTATTTTTTTTTATTTATAGGTTCTGGATTCTGATTGCAATACTCGAATTCGTCGTTAAATTCTTCGTGTTCTCGCTTCTTTTTTTCTTTTTTTCTTTTCTGGGTTTTAATGGTTATAGGTGTGATAGTGATTCTGGTTTCTCTTTCGGATTCCATGAAGATGATCTAATTCGTTAGATTTGATTTTGGTAAAACATAGAATCGTGATGATTTATCGGTCGAATTGTAATCGAGTTTCCGACTAATTTATCCTCGAATTCGCCATTTTCGTTTTGCCTTCCTATTCTTTTAGCTGCTGTAAAATTGGGAATCAAATGAAAATATTCGCTAAGTGTTGATGCAGGCATGGTTTATGGATGATAGCAATGAAGATCAGAGACTTCCTCATCATCGTAACCCGAAAGAGCTCGTCACGGTCGATCACTTGGCAGGTTTTTTCAAATCTCTAAGCTTTTCAATTGCTCTCTTACTTCGCAAACGATTGCTTCCAATTTCGCTTTCACACTCGCCTTAATCTCGAAGTGGAATTTTCCATGAAGAACGACTCTGTATATGTTTATATATTCATTCTGAAACTGCGATTTTTCGTGTATATGATGTTGCAATTAAAGTCTGGTTTCGATAATTTTCTTCTTTTTTTTGTGTGTGTGTTCTTTCATGCTTTCTTGAATTGAGGTGTGATTCTACAAGATACACATAAGAGCTATTATATTAACTAAAGGAAACTAAACCAAATATACACAAGAGGAGATCTAAGAGAATCATAAACTTAGAGTATGCAAATTTCTCTAACTATAGCTGTGATGTGTTTAGCAGAGCTGGGAGTGTTGTACTGGAAGTTGAACCCTGAGAGCTACGAGAATGATTCCGAACTAGGCAAGATTCGAGAAGCAAGGGGTTACGATTACATGGTACGCGGATTTACGTCTTTCTGATAACCCCTTTTTCTTGACTCATGCTCTCTCCATAAATGGCCATTGATGTTGCATGTTAATCTCATGAGAAAGAAACGATTAAAGTAGGACTAAATAATCTTGCATAACCAAAGGCTTATGAGTAACTGAGTATAAGGCTCCAAAGCTAGCAACTAATCCTATAGTTAATCAGTATACCAATCTGAGATTTATGTACATGTTAACATCACACAATGTCTTCTTCTAGTTAGCTTAGGCTATTATAGGGAACATTTGTATGGTGTTTTGTCTTTGAAACCCCATGAGAAAGATGCATAGTACTTGTCAAAAATTGATGAGCAGAACTTTTTATACATGTAATCAATCTTTTATTTTAGGATTTGCTGGATCTGTGTCCTGAGAAAGTCAGTAACTACGAGGAGAAGCTGAAGAACTTTTTCACGGAACACATTCACAAGGACGAAGAGATCCGTTACTGCTTAGCGGGGAGTGGCTACTTTGATGTTAGGGACAAGGATGACCGTTGGATCCGAATCTGGATGAAACCGGGCGATCTCATTGTCCTTCCCGCCGGAATCTACCACCGGTTCACACTCGACACAAGCAACTACATCAAGGTAGTATTATAAAGCCAAATCTTTTTATACTAAAACGCAAATGAAAATATTACATCTTATGTTAAAAGATTTGATTGGTGGTTTGGTTTTGCAGCTAATGAGGCTGTTCGTTGGAGAACCGGTTTGGACACCATATAACCGGCCACAAGAGGAACATCCGGTTAGGAAAGAGTATCTAAAGAGCTTAAACCACAAGTTTGGAGAAAGCATTCAAGCTCATTGAGAAGTTTAATGTATATGATTTGTGGTGTATCTGTATGTATTACCAGCATTCAAGCTTATTATGTAAAACAGTAAATACGATAGAAATCTATATACTACTACATCGTTTTTTTCAAATGAGTATAGTAAAATCATTTATTATAATTATCCAAGAAAATTGATGACACTTTGAAAATCGCTTCGGAGCATAGGCAAATGAAAGCATGACTTCATCTTGGATTTGTAAATCCAAACATTAAGGGGGAAAATTAGGTTTTTTTCTATAGTAACCAACAAAAACTGGATTTTATTTTAGATAAGGAGCGTTGGACCGGTTTGGTGTGGTTGGGACCGGTCTGTTACCCACCCAATTCTGCACAAATCACTCAAGAGGGTTCCACCAAAAATCCCATCGTCCCGACTTTCGAATAAACAAATAAAACCACGAAACGTATCCCTCTATTCATTCACCACAAGGTCCACACGTGTCAGGTGAGTTTCAATGCGAAAGCGAAGCCTATAAACGTTGAAGCATACTAAGCACATTTGTGTTACTATTTTAAAAAAAATATAAAAATATGAAAAATACGGTAGTTGGTTCAAATTTGTGGAAATTACAACTCATATAAGTTTTTCACTTTGTAATGACGATTAGAAAATTAGATCTTTGATTTTCATGATAACTTATTTTGCTATAATCGATTGCTTTGGATTAGTGGTTAAGCGTAAAGGTTAGTAATTGTTGTGCTCCTAGTTCGATTAAGGTAGAAGGAGATTTAAACCTGCTCTTATCTCGGATGAAGATTATTAGTCTCGATCCAGAACTTTAAAAAAAAAAAAAAACGTATTTTGGAGAGAAGACAAAAACACAAAGTAGCATCTTCCAATGGATATATGCCACTAAAATCTCTCATTTCCATTTCTGGCAAACCGTCTTTGTCCACATCAAAGTAAACTAATCAATAGACTTATCCAAAACACTGAAAAGCAAAACATTTTGTCTTTGAAAAAAAAAAACATAAAACCCCAAAATTAGTAGTAGACAGCATAAAAGCATCCCCAAAGCTTCAGCTACGATATTCATCACAACTCTTCTCTTCTCTCCTTTGTTTCTTCAACTTTGAGCCCTAAAGTTTCCATTTTGGGAAAGTTTTTACAAAAACACGTCTTCAGATCTCTCCTTTTTACAAAAACACGTCTTCAGATCTCTCCTTTTTTCAGTACGCAGATCTCTGTTTACAAAAAAAATAATCTCAAATTCTTTATTCTCTACTCACACCCTCTCCTTGATTTGCTTTTGTCCGTAAAATGGATCATAACCCTCCAACTCCATTAGAGGGTCTCAAAGAAACAGGACCAACACCTTTCCTGACAAAAACCTACAACATAGTGGAGGATTCAAGCACAAACAACATAGTTTCATGGAGCAGAGACAACAACAGCTTCATCGTCTGGGAACCAGACACTTTTGCCCTAATCTACCTCCCCATATACTTTAAGCACAACAATTTCTCCAGCTTTGTTAGACAACTCAATACCTATGTGTGTAAATTTTTCATTTCTTAAATTTTAAATCGATCAATTATCATTATCTAAGGAAAATCTCGGATTTTGAGTTCTGAGTCTGCTGAATTGGTTTGGTTCTTTGTTTTTTTTCTTTGTAAATTTATATCGTTTTAATGATTTGCAGGGGTTTAAGAAGATTGATACAGAGAGATGGGAGTTTGCAAATGAGTATTTTCTGAGGGGACAGAGACATCTCCTTAAGAACATCAGGAGAAGAAAGACGTCATCTCAAACGCAAACGCAGTCGTTAGAAAACGGTAGATTCGGAGTAGAGCAAGAGATCCAGGGGATGAGAAGAGACAAAGCCGCTCTAGTAATAGAATTGGTGAGGTTGAGACGAAAACAGGAAAGCGTCAAGACATATCTTCGTTTGATGGAAGAGAAGCTGAAAACCACAGAGACGAAGCAAGAGATGATGATGGATTTCTTGCTGAATACGATTCAGAAACCGAGTTTTTTACAGAGCTTAAGGAAACGTAAGCGGCAAGGAATCGAGAATCTTGAACAAATGCAAGAGATGATCTCATTCTCAAGCCATGGGGTTGAGGATCAAGAAACGTTTGTTAAAGCTGAGCCCGAAGAGTATGGTGATGATATTGGCGATCAATTTGGAGGTGTGTTTGGTTATGGCGATGAGCTTCACGTAGACGTAGCTTCAATGGAGGATCAAAGACAAGATGGGGTTGTAATGGAGATGGATAGAGATGGGATTTGGAAGGGTTTCGTTTTGAGTGAGGAGATGTGTGCTTTAGGGGAACATTTGATATAGTTATATTAAATTTAAGTATTTTGGGAGTTTTGTTTTATTTTTTCGTATACAACTTGACACAACACTAATACAAACCATATGTTACATGCTCCAATCAATACTTTTTGAGTTTATAAACTCGTATTAAGACACGATGAAAACATCATCATAAAAAGCCATAGACTACATGTTCCGGTCAATAATTTCAAAGTTTAAGAGATCATTTTGGTTATACTCATATAGTAGAAATCATACAAATTATACAATTGTTTAATTTGTTTTGTTGGTTGAGTTCATAGATTGATTAGGGTTAGCTGTCTTTTTAACCATCCCTGTTTTTGATTCTTCATCTATCTACAATTCTACATGTATCAAAGAGATGCAAAATGTATCAAGTATCAAGTATTGGGGTTGTGTTTTGTTGGACGACACTATTGTATCGTTTTCCTTTTAAGAGATTGAAGTCAAATAATTTGGGCTGAAATAAAAGCCCAACAAAGTAGGGCCTGGAGATTTATTAACAAACAGATTCGGCCACATTTCACTCCAATGATTGTTCAAAGTAGGGTGGACATTTCGGTTTAAGTTCGGTTTCGGTTTGGGGTCGGTTCGGTTTGGTTAGTTTGGGTTTAAAAAAATTCTAACTGAATTCAACCAAAATTAATTCGGTTTGGTTTGTGTTCGGTTCGATTTAATTATAGTTCGGTTTAATTTGGATTGGTTTGATTTTTAATTCGGTTTACTGGAATTAATTTACAAAATATAAAACCAAACCCAACTAACGTCAATAATTAATATTAACAAAAAGAGTAATATAAAAATATAAATTCAATAACTTAAATAAAACTTGTAAAAAACATAGAAACAAATTATAAAAACTCAAATCATTAATATTAATTAATATTATTAATATAATTAATTAAGTAATAAATATATTGGATTTTCAATTCGATTCGATTATAAACCGAACCGAATCAAACCATTCGAATTGATAAAAACTCTAACCGAAATGTTTTAGCATAGACTTTGGTTTCTTTTGAGTCGGTTNGGGCATCTGAACCAAGTTGTAGCTTTTACAACAGGTGAAGATCCTGCGGAAAGATGGACTCGTCCAAGGAGCTGGTGACTATGCACCGGAATCTCATATTGGAGAAAGGCAACTATGGTCATTGGAAGATGAAGATGAGAGCGCTCATAAGAGGAATCAATGAGGATGCATGGACAGCCGTAGAGAGAGGATGGCTTCCACCTACTGCAGTGACGACTGACGGATCTATCGTTCTAAAAGATAAGCTTTTGTGGACTGATGATGAGAAGAACAGAGCAAAGTACAACACTAAAGCTTTGTCTACAATCTTCAATGATGTGAACGAAAATCAATTCAAACGTATTCAGTGTTGTGAATCTGCTAAGGAAGCTTGGGATAAACTGAAGAAAGCCTATGAGGGAACGTCAAACGTGAAGAGATCCAGACTTGACTTACTTGCAACCAAGTTTGAAACCATGAGAATGGAAGAAACAGAGACTATCGAAGAGTTCAGCGGGAAACTGAGCGTCATTGCTAATGAGGCTCAAAACATGGGTAAAAAGTACAAGGACAAGAAACTGGTGAACAAACTGTTGAGGAGTCTTCCTGCTAAGTTTGAAACAAAAAAGACAGCTATGGGAACCGCGCTGGATACTGATAGCATTGAGTTTGATGATGTTGTAGGTCATCTACAAGCATATGAGATGGAAATCACTGTGACTAAGTCAAGCAGCTCGAAAGGAGTAGCCTTTGTTGCAGAAGACAGACAGGATATTCAAGATCTCAAGGATGAAATGGGTTTGATGGCCAAGAACTTTAGCAGAGCTTTGAAAAGAGTTGAAAGAGGACACAAGAGGACGTTTTCAAGACCAGTCTCTAGGGAAAGGGAAAGAGATAAATCTGTGAAGAAGAACGATCAAAAATGTCATGAGTGTCAGGGGTATGGTCATTTTAAAGCTGAGTGTCCTACAATGAAGAGAAGGGAACTCAAGTGCTTCGAGTGCAAAGGTTACGGACACACAAAAGCAGAATGTGTTGGCAACCAAACAAGAAAAGACAAGTCGTTTATTGGAATGAGTGAAAGCGATTCTGATGATGAAGAAAAAGACTCAGATGAAGTCACTGATTATGTGGCATTCATGGTTGATTTCGATGAAGCCAAGGATTCTTCTGACAGTGATACAGAAGTTGAGAACAAAGGTGACTCATATGAATCTGAATCTGAGACAGAGAAAGTTGAGAACTCATCTGATAGTGAAGCTGAAGATGACAATGTAATCGATGTAGAAGGTGAGTTTCAGAAACTGTATGAAAACAGGTTACTTCTTGGTAAAGAAAAGGTGAGTCTGGTGGAAGAGAAAATGCAACTACAAACGCTAAACAAACGACTGAATGAAGCTCTAAATGCTGAAATTGAGAAAAACAAATCTCTCACTCAAGATTTGTCTGACACAAGAAAGAAGATTCACATGATGAATAGTGGCACTAAAGATCTTGAGAAGATTCTATCTGTTGGAAGAGTTGGAAAAAGTAATTTTGGTCTAGGATACACTAGTAACTCAAGCAATGGAAAAACTCAGTTTGTGAAAGGAAGCAACTCTCAAACTGATCCAACTAAACGGATGAGGACATCTGGTCTTGGATAAAAAAATAGTAAGCAAATCAGAGAAGCTCAGTTCAGCAAGTCTTTCAACAGACAAGGTGAAATGTACACTGATCAAAGAGAAAAAATGAGAAACACAAGAAGACAAGGGTGCTAATACTGTGGAAGGTTTGGTCACATCAAAAGGTACTGCTATCAACTCGCTGAGAAGGTAAGAAGGATGATGAGACAAGGCAGATACTTCCCTAACGTCAGACATGAATCACAAGTGTGGATTGCAAAATCAGATCTTCGATGTCATGTTGCTTACACCTCTGTTGGAACTATGTCATCGAAACCTTGGTACTTTGATAGTGGAGCTTCCAGGCACATGACAGGATTTCAGGATAATCTGAATAACTTCACTGCAGTTAAGGAAAGTAAGGTCACATTTGGCGGAGGTGCTCAAGGAAAAATCAAAGGGAAAGGGGAATTATCCACTTCCGAACTGCCAAAGCTGAAAAATGTGTACTATGTTTAAGGTCTCACTACTAACCTGATCAGTGTGAGTCAACTCTGTGATGATGGTCTGACAGTTACTTTCAACAAAACAAAATGTTGGGTAGTTGATGATCAGAACTGCATTTTTCTCTCTGGAATTCGTAGTGGGAACAACTGTTACATGTGGGAACAGTCTCAAGTGTGTTTGAGAGCTGAGAAGGACGATACTGTTCTGTGGCATGAGAGACTTGGGCATATCAATGCTAGAACTTTGACAAGGATTGTGAATCAGGAACTGGTTCGGGATGTTCCAGAGTTGAAATATGCTGACAAGATTGTGTGTGGAGCTTGTAATCAAGGGAAACAGATTAAGGTTCGACACAAGAAAGTTCAAGGAATTCAAACTCAAGAAATATTGGAACTGGTTCATATGGATCTCATGGGTCCAATGCAGATTGAAAGCATCGCTGGAAAGAGATATGTCTTTGTTCTTGTTGATGACTTCTCACGATTTACATGGGTACGTTTCCTACGAGAAAAATCAGAAACAGTTGAAAGTTTCAAGATTCTTGCTCTGCAACTCAGGAATGAGAAGAAAGGGATCAAACAGATAAGGAGCGATCATGGTGGTGAATTTCAGAACCATTTATTTGACAAGTTTTGTGAGGCTCAAGGAATTCTTCATCAATATTCGGCTCCAAGAACTCCACAACAAAATGGGAGTAGTAGAAAGAAAGAACAAAACTCTCCAAGACATGGCAAGAGCGATGATTCACGGAAATGGAATTTCAGAGAGATTCTGGGCTGAAGCAGTCAGTACGACATGCTATGTAATCAATCGTGTGTATGTGAGAATTGGGACCAACAAGACTCCTTATCAGATTTGGAAAGGCAAGAAACCTAACCTGAGCTACTTCCGTGTTTTTGGATGTATCTGCTACATCCTTAATGACAAAGATCAGTTAGGAAAGTTTGATGCTAGAAGTGATGAAGGTTTCTTCCTTGGTTATTCTTCAAACAGTGTTGCCTATCGTGTCTACAACAAAAGGAGTAAAATCATTATGGAGTCTGTGAATGTCATCTTTGATGATGGAAGTCTTCCTTCCATAAGCCAAGTTCTAGAACTGCAAGACATTGAGAAAGGTAAAACTCCAACATCGGAAGTTCATGATGTTGTGTCAGTAAAAATCAAAGATCTAGACACAGAACAAGCACAAGAAACTGGGCAGGAAGTGAATGTTCAGGAAACCGTGGAATTAATATCTCATCCCAAGGTTGTGAACACGCGTGTATCCAAGAATCACTCCTCTCAGAATGTAATAGGAGATATGGAAGAAGGACGAAAAACCAGAGGTGTCAAACTGGATTTCAAGAAGATGGTGAAGTTTGCTTGCACTGAGATGGTAATGTTCTCATGTTTTGTGTCAGTGGTTGAACCCAAGAACGTCAAAGAAGCCTTGGAGGATTACTTCTGGATTCTTGCTATGCAAGAGGAACTTGAAGAGTTTGAAAGAAATGATGTTTGGATTCTGGTTCCACGTCCTTCAGGAATTAATATTATTGGAACAAAATGGATCTTTAAAAACAAGGGAGATGAGGATGGGAACATCACAAGAAACAAAGCAAGGCTTGTGGCACAGGGATATACTCAAGTTGAAGGGATCGACTTTGATGAAACGTTTGCCCCCGTTGCAAGATTAGAATCCATTCGTTTTCTGTTGGGAACTGCCTGTGAAATGAAATTCAAACTGTATCAAATGGACGTTAAAAGCGCATTCCTCAATGGTGTCATTCAAGAGGAAGTCTATGTTGAACAGCCTAAAAGGTTTGAAAGTGCGTCGCATCCTCATCACGTTTTCAAACTCATTAAGGCTTTGTATGGTTTGAAGCAAGCACCTCGTGTTTGGTATGAAAGACTCACCTCATTTCTGACAGATCAAGGATATGAGAGGGGAAGTGTGGACAAGACCTTGTTTGTCAAAGAAGATAAAAAGAGAATCATCATTGCTCAGATTTACGTTGATGACATTGTTTTTGGAGGAACATCGGATGATCTAGTTGAACGTTTTGTGAAAACTATGACTGCTGAGTTCAAGATGAGCATGGTGGGAGAGCTTACTTATTTTCTGGGTCTACAAGTGAAGCAATCAACTGATGGGATTAGTATCTCTCAGAGCACGTATGCCAGGAACCTGGTAGAACGCTTCAGAATGTGTTCCAGCAAGCCTGCCAGGACACCAATGAGCACAACTGTGAAGCTGTCCAAGGATGAAACTGGAAAGGAAGTTGATGAAAAGGCATACCGTGGTATGATTGGCAGTTTGTTGTACCTCACTGCTAGTAGGCCAGATCTGTGTTTGAGTGTGGGTCTGTGTGCACGGTATCAATCGAATCCGAAAGAGTCTCATCTCTCTGCTGTCAAGCGCATCATTAAATACGTCAAAGGGACAGTCAACTTTGGTCTTAACTAAATAGGGGACACAAATCAGAATCTTGTTGGATACTGTGACTCAGACTGGGCTGGATGCATGGATGATCGGAAAAGTACAACAGGAGGATGCTTCTTTCTTGGGAACAACCTCATTTCATGGCACAACAAGAAGCAAAACTGTGTGTCTTTATCCACTGCAGAGGCTGAATACATTGCATTGGGAAGCTGCTGCACGCAACTGTTGTGGATGAGACAAATGGCATCGGATTATGGTATGATTTCTGAACCATTGCTTGCAAAATGTGATAATCAAAGTGCAATTAAGATATCTAAGAATCTTGTGCAACACTCTAGAACTAAGCATATAGATATTCGTCATCATTTCATAAGAGAGTTGGTTGAAGATAAACAAGTGGTGATAGAACATGTACCAATTGAGTGTCAACTTGCTGATATTTTCACGAAACCCTTGGACTACAATGTGTTCGCACATCTGCAAAAGTCTCTGGGTGTTTGTGATCTCTAATCTTGTTTGTTGAGTGTCTGTGTTAAAACAGGGGTCGGATGTACAGTGTACAGTTGTTTTTTTTTTCTTCTGTTTTCAAAGGGCTCAAAACGTTTATGCAAAAACCTCTTGTTGTAAAGTCCACTGTGGGAAAGAGCTGCCCTTCATGCCCTCTGAGACAACTGCGAATGAGTGTGGCTGAATACATGTGGTGAGGGATGAACACAAAACCTACGGGTGGTTCTTGCAAAGGAAGAGGTGAGACTGCAGAAAGGAGCAGTAGGAAGCATCTCACCTCATACGATGAAGCTGAGCTTATCGAAGAAAAAAAAAAGGAGGAGGAAAAACTTTAAAATCAAAACTGCAAAAGAAAAAAAAAATTTGGAGAAGGAGAAAAACTGATCAGAAGGCTAAATCATAAGTCCTTGCTGACTCAGAATGAACACTAACCTGTTTGAGCCTGCGCTATAACTCCCATGATTCAGTCACATTCCTCTTCAAAAAGATCAGTCAGATCTAAAGGAGAGTATGCAGGTGTGTAGACTAACCATAGTGGATCAGCATGTGTGAAAGCTCCTCAAAACTGAGCAATAGCTACCATGCTGGAACGACAAGTTGCTTGTTTCAACAGCTCAACAAAAATCTGCTATCTGTGCACTGTGCAGTCGATTCTGGATCAAGTATCAACACAGGCCTCACTCATGGGAGCAGGAGTCAAACACCTACTATCAAGGGTTAAAATGTGAAGCTGCAAGTTCTCTCTGGTATGTGTGTCTCAAAATCCCATTTTGTTTCTCTTTGTGCTCAAAAGAAAAGTGAAATTGCTGCCTATCTTTGTTCAAACTAGGCTAAAAAGTTGGTTGTTCCAATCTGTTAAAGTGCCTGGGTTTTTTCGTTGTGGCTTGATTTCCCGAAATAACTGGTGTGCACTGATGATTCTGTCTTTGTGAGTTAATGTGTGATTGCAGGAAATTTTTTTTTATATAAAAAAAAGGGGAGTGATTTGTCATAAACATGAAAGTTGGAGGGGTTGGTTGAGAAAAAGGGAAAGTTCACTTTTTAAGCCTTTTGTGCTCTCAAGTGAAAATTCACTTTTTCCTAACCTAAAAACCCTCGTTATGTTGCCGTCACTCTAACCATTGATCGAAATCGAACCAGATCTAAAATCCGTTTGGCTGCATCCAACAAATCTCAAATGAAAGAGGCACGACTCCAACTTCACGACTCTGACAGTTCTGTTGAGATTGTTCCAGACCAGTTGTCATCGGCTGAAAATTCTTCTTCCAAGAACCACAACTCGCCGATGGGTGATTCTCTCTCTCCAACGCCCTCTGTGGATCCAATGGTCAGATCTGACTCTGAGAGTGAATCTGAGTCTCTGCCTAATGACTCCATTGATGACACTCTTGGGTGCTACATTCGGACGCGCAATCAATCTCTTCCGTATGATCCCACTGACCGGCGTAGCATCAATCGGCATCAACAAGCTCAGTTGGAGGCTAAGAACTCGCAGCTCACTGTACCCATCTGCGAACCAGTTTCACATCGGTTTTTTCCTGAAGAGTGGAGAGGATCGATTTCGTCGCTTTCGATCCTGTCCTGTGCTTGCAGAAAAGTTTGTGTCCTTGGCCTCTGAGAAAAACCAAGGTATGCTTCAAATCATTGAGGAAAATGGTTGGCTAAAGATTGTTACGGTTCGAGAGCCTTTTGTCAAAAATGTTGTGCTAGAATTCTATGCAAACATGGATTGTCAAGCACACTTACACATAGAAGATGTTGTGTATGTCAGAGGACATATGTTTGATTTCTCTCCCGAAATGATCAACAAAGTGTTTCGGACTCCAGTTGTTCCTCCTCGTGCATCTCTTGCGAATGTGTCTGCTCACTCGGTTGTCCGTTATCTCACTGGAAATCGTCTCCAGCGGTCAAAAGTGTTTGGATCTACCTTGCTTCAACCGGATTTGGCTCATGTGTTTGAACTTTGTTGTTTCAACTGGATTCCTTCTTCACACAACACCTCTATCACTAAGCTTCGAGCTGAGTTGTTGTACTGCCTCGCCAAGCGGATTACAGTGAATTTTGGGAAGTTGGTTTTTGATCAGATCACTCAGATTGTGAGGTCTCCTCCCTCGGATCAGATTCTTCTGTTTCCCTCACTCATCTATCAAGTGCTTCAGTTTCAAAGGGAAGTACCTCTGCTCCCAGATGAGATTCCTGAACTACCACTGAAGAAGTTCACAGCGGATGTTCGTCGTGGTCAAGGCAGAAAAAACACTCTCGTCCCTGCGTTTGTGTTCGGACGATCTCTGGCAGCTGATTTGCGACACACATCTGGCCTTCTCATGGACATGGCTACACGCCTTGAAGGTAAGTTCTCTGCTCCATCGCCCACTTGTGGTAATCCCAAAGTACTGTTTTTAACTTGAATATGGCAATCAAGCAGGGGGAGATTATGGAGATGCTCAGTTCCAGGATGCTGGGAGTGGTAGTGAGGACAATGTCAATGCGGCTGGAACTGGCTCTGAGGGAGATGAGAGTGAAGATTTTTAGAGGATTAGTGGTCTAGGGGGAGTTAAGTGTTTTGGTTGTTCTATAGGAGCTNACGAAAACAGGAAAGCGTCAAGGCATATCTTCGTATGATGGAAGAGAAACTGAAAACCGCAGAGACGAAGCAAGAGATGATGATGGATTTCTTGCTGAATACGATTAAGAACCCGAGTTTTTTACAGAGCCTAAGGAAACGTAAGCGGCAAGGAATCGAGAATCTTGAACAAATGCAAGAGATGATCTCAAGCCATGGGGTTGAGGATCAAGAAACGTTTGTTAAAGCTGAGCCGGAAGAGTATGGTGATGATACTGGCGATCAATTTGGAGGTGTGTTTGGTTATGGCGATGAGCTTCACGTAGCTTCAATGGAGGATCAAAGACAAGATGGGGTTGTATTGGAGATGGATAGTGATGGGATTTCGAAGGGTTTCGCTTTGAGTGAGGAGATGTGTGCTTTAGGGGAACATTTGATATAGTTTTATTAAATTTAAGTACTTGGGAGTCTTTTTTTATTTTCGTATACAACTTGACACAACACACAAACCATATGTTCCATGCCCCAATCAATACTTTTCGAGTTTATAAACTCGTATTACGACACGATGAAAACATCATTATAATAAGCCATAGACTACATGTTCCGGTCAATAATTTCAAAGTTTAAGAGATCATTTTGGTAATACTCATATACTGTAGTAGAAATACAAATTTACAATGGTTTTTTTTTTGCTAAATCAAATTATACAATTGTTTAATTTCTTTTGTTGGTTGAGTTCATAGATTGATTAGGGTTAGCTGTATTTTTAATCATTCCTGTTTTGATTCTTCATCTATCTACAATTCTACATGTATCAAAGAGATGCAAAATGTATCAAGTAGCTAGTATTGTGGTGATCGGACTTCTCATTCAGGCCAGAGAATGATAACGCTAAGGCTCATGCGTTGTTTGATGAAACCGAGTTTAAGCTAACTTATGAAGGTAAAACGATTGCGTATTCAATACAGAGCGAGTTTGAGTTGATAACGAGAAATCGGTTTACTTTAAATTCGTGGCTCAGACGGTGTAAACCAGTAAAGTAAACTGATTTCTCTTTATCAGCTTCAAACACTCTCTGTTTTGAATACGCTATCGCTTTACCTTCATAACTTAGCGCAAACTCAGTGTCATCAAACAAGGCGTGAGCCTTAGCATTATCATTCTCTCTGAGCGAATCACAGATAACGTCTGCGTGACTCCAACTACATCATATCTGGATCTGGTCAATAAAACAAAACCGAACATTAATGATCAAGATTCAAGATCAAACATAAGAGAAGAAGAAGAGTCGTTGAAACAGCGTACTTTAAGAAATCGAGGTGAGCATCGGCGACGCTAATGACGGGAACTCGCGGGTGAATGACTATGTAGCCAACGAAGACGACAATGCCACCAATTATCACAACAATAGAGATAATGGCTGCACACCCGATGAAAGGGCTGGTACCATTACGAAAAGTCATCAATCTGGGCATTATATATTATGTGGCTCTCGGACTCGGGTTTAGGTTAGGGATTGATGAGACAGCTTCCGGGCTGGAACCAAGTTCTTGGCTTTTTGATTGGTTTGTGGTGAGGTTTGAGAGAGATAGAGAGAGAGAGAGAGACAGAGGATAATAGAATTGGAGGATTGGGTACTTAACTCTAGTTGGTGGGGAAAGTCTTGGTATCTTTCTTTCCCTTGGTGTAAACGCAAAATGGGTTTTGCAAGTAACATACATAATTGTACAAAGTTGTATACTTCATAGATTTTAAGATATCTTTCTACTTATATAAAAAGAAATTCTTAACTTGCAAGTGTTACTAACTTCCGTATGTTTATATGTATATATTAAAATATTAAATAACAAAGCATCTGAAGGACATATACATTTGATGATTTTGCATATACCAAGAGGGGTTCATCGTACTTTTTGTGTGTTCTCTACATATTCTCTCCTGAGACTTGAGATCATCAGACAGAACAAAAAAGGAACTTGGAACTTGCAAATATTATATATGCCTAATTGCCTACAAATCTGGATATATGGTTACCATAAAACTGTTTTTTACCCTAAAAACTGAATTCGAAAACAGAGGTAAGAAAAGGAAGTGCGAGTTTCAGAACTTTGGATTGGTGTGAATATAGAAAGGATGAAATTCTTCAGAGAACTCAATGCTAGAACTAGGGATCCGAGACTGCAACACATTTAGAACCAGAAAGAAAAAAAACTAAATTAGAAACTATGGCATGTATTGCAAAAAGATACAAACAGCAATGGCGCTTGATATGTGGCTAAATGATCACTGCTAGTGACATCGTGAATCTAAGAACCAATGTAATAATGAAGAAATTTCATAATAACCATGAGAAACCTGATAACGACGAGAACACATCAGAAATAGAATATAAAAAAGAGACCTGGTGAGCTGACACCGGAAGAGGCAGCAAAGGCGCTTGATATGTGGTAGCAAGACTTCGAGATGGGAACATCCACCGATGCGGGTTAGTTGCAGCAAACATCCCTTGACCCCTACTGACCATCTGCTGCCTAGATTGCAGTAACGGCTTACATGCCGGAGAATGACTGAGGCAGGTTCGATCATCTTAGGCCATGTTCGTTTTTGCATCTAGATACTGTATCTGGATGCAAATGCTCAAATGTTATTCGTTTGAACACTTTAGAATCAGTATTCGGATGCTGTATCTGGATGCAAAATCTAAAAAATCTAAAAAATCTGGATATTTGAGATAATAGAAAAAGTAGAGTTTGCATGCAAATTTTTCATCTCAAAAACCAAAAGACTAAAATACTTCCTATCATAAAAACCTAACTAAAATTATGTTCATTGATCTTATTACATACTAATATTCTATATTTATTAATAAAATATCATTTTGTTGCAAAATTGTAATTTTTCATCAAAACAGAAAATTGTGTTTTTCCGTCAAAACTACAAACTCGCGTTTTCAGTCAAATCCACAAAATCGTGTTTTTCCGCCAAAACCGCAAAATTATGTTTTTTCGTCCTAAATCGTAAAATCACGTTTTTCCGTCAAAACCGCAAAATTGAGTTTTCCGCTAAAACCGCAAAATTACGGTTTCCCGCCAAAACCGTAAAATCACGGGTTTCCGTCAAAACCGCACAATCGCGTTTTCCCGCCAAAACCTTAAAATTGCGTTTTTCCGACAAAACCGCAAAATTATGTTTTTCCACAAAAACCGTAAAATCGCGTTTTCCCGTCAAAACCGCAAAATCGTGTTTTTCGCCAAAACCCCAAAAATACAATTTCCCGCCAAACCCGTAAAATCGCGTTTTTCCGTGAAAACCGCAAAATAGCGTTTTTTGCCAAAACCATAAAATCGTGTTTTCCGCTAAAACCGTAAAATTGTGTTTTCTCACCAAAATCGCAAAATCACATTTTCTACTAAAACTTCAAAATCGTGTATTTTTGCCAAAACCGCAAAATCGTATTTTCTTGTCAAAACCATAAAACCGCATTTTCCTACCAAAATCATAAAACCGCAAAACTGCGTTTTTCTCTTAATTTTAAATATTTTATTTTTTTGTATTTAAAAATGGACAATTCTCTTATATAGCCCAAAAACAAGTTTCTGATTCAAATAAAGACCACACGCTGATTTCTAATCAGAGATAGCCTTTATTAAACGGCTAATGACGATTGTAACCTTCCTCAGAAAATTAGAATTTTTTTTTTCAGAATTAACACTATCTTCTTCCTTGACAAAGACCATTTTTTCACTAAACACATAGTAGTAAAAAAAAAAAGCAAAGGAGAGAAGAGTAGAGCAAATGAAAGCAAAGGAAAGACCATCTTCTTCCTGTGATGTTTTACTACTTTGTGTTTAGTGAAAAAATGGTCTTTGTCTGCTGAATTGGTTTGGTTCTTTGTTTTTTTCTTAATAAATTTATATCGATCTTTTAATGATTTTCAGGGGTTTAAGAAGATTGATACAGAGAGATGGGAGTTTGCAAAAGAGTATTTTCTGAGGGGACAGAGACATCTCCTTAAGAACATCAGGAGAAGAAAGGCGTCATCTCAAACGCAAACGCAGTCGCTAGAAAACGGTAGATTCGGAGTAGAACGAGAGATCCAGGGGATGAGAAGAGACAAAGCCGCTCTAGTAATGGAATCGGTGAGATTGAGACGAAAACAGGAAAGCGTCAAGGCATATCTTCGTATGATGGAAGAGAAACTGAAAACCGCAGAGACGAAGCAAGAGATGATGATGGATTTCTTGCTGAATACGATTAAGAACCCGAGTTTTTTACAGAGCCTAAGGAAACGTAAGCGGCAAGGAATCGAGAATCTTGAACAAATGCAAGAGATGATCTCAAGCCATGGGGTTGAGGATCAAGAAACGTTTGTTAAAGCTGAGCCGGAAGAGTATGGTGATGATACTGGCGATCAATTTGGAGGTGTGTTTGGTTATGGCGATGAGCTTCACGTAGCTTCAATGGAGGATCAAAGACAAGATGGGGTTGTATTGGAGATGGATAGTGATGGGATTTCGAAGGGTTTCGCTTTGAGTGAGGAGATGTGTGCTTTAGGGGAACATTTGATATAGTTTTATTAAATTTAAGTACTTGGGAGTCTTTTTTTATTTTCGTATACAACTTGACACAACACACAAACCATATGTTCCATGCCCCAATCAATACTTTTCGAGTTTATAAACTCGTATTACGACACGATGAAAACATCATTATAATAAGCCATAGACTACATGTTCCGGTCAATAATTTCAAAGTTTAAGAGATCATTTTGGTAATACTCATATACTGTAGTAGAAATACAAATTTACAATGGTTTTTTTTTTGCTAAATCAAATTATACAATTGTTTAATTTCTTTTGTTGGTTGAGTTCATAGATTGATTAGGGTTAGCTGTATTTTTAATCATTCCTGTTTTGATTCTTCATCTATCTACAATTCTACATGTATCAAAGAGATGCAAAATGTATCAAGTAGCTAGTATTGTGGTGATCGGACTTCTCATTCAGGCCAGAGAATGATAACGCTAAGGCTCATGCGTTGTTTGATGAAACCGAGTTTAAGCTAACTTATGAAGGTAAAACGATTGCGTATTCAATACAGAGCGAGTTTGAGTTGATAACGAGAAATCGGTTTACTTTAAATTCGTGGCTCAGACGGTGTAAACCAGTAAAGTAAACTGATTTCTCTTTATCAGCTTCAAACACTCTCTGTTTTGAATACGCTATCGCTTTACCTTCATAACTTAGCGCAAACTCAGTGTCATCAAACAAGGCGTGAGCCTTAGCATTATCATTCTCTCTGAGCGAATCACAGATAACGTCTGCGTGACTCCAACTACATCATATCTGGATCTGGTCAATAAAACAAAACCGAACATTAATGATCAAGATTCAAGATCAAACATAAGAGAAGAAGAAGAGTCGTTGAAACAGCGTACTTTAAGAAATCGAGGTGAGCATCGGCGACGCTAATGACGGGAACTCGCGGGTGAATGACTATGTAGCCAACGAAGACGACAATGCCACCAATTATCACAACAATAGAGATAATGGCTGCACACCCGATGAAAGGGCTGGTACCATTACGAAAAGTCATCAATCTGGGCATTATATATTATGTGGCTCTCGGACTCGGGTTTAGGTTAGGGATTGATGAGACAGCTTCCGGGCTGGAACCAAGTTCTTGGCTTTTTGATTGGTTTGTGGTGAGGTTTGAGAGAGATAGAGAGAGAGAGAGAGACAGAGGATAATAGAATTGGAGGATTGGGTACTTAACTCTAGTTGGTGGGGAAAGTCTTGGTATCTTTCTTTCCCTTGGTGTAAACGCAAAATGGGTTTTGCAAGTAACATACATAATTGTACAAAGTTGTATACTTCATAGATTTTAAGATATCTTTCTACTTATATAAAAAGAAATTCTTAACTTGCAAGTGTTACTAACTTCCGTATGTTTATATGTATATATTAAAATATTAAATAACAAAGCATCTGAAGGACATATACATTTGATGATTTTGCATATACCAAGAGGGGTTCATCGTACTTTTTGTGTGTTCTCTACATATTCTCTCCTGAGACTTGAGATCATCAGACAGAACAAAAAAGGAACTTGGAACTTGCAAATATTATATATGCCTAATTGCCTACAAATCTGGATATATGGTTACCATAAAACTGTTTTTTACCCTAAAAACTGAATTCGAAAACAGAGGTAAGAAAAGGAAGTGCGAGTTTCAGAACTTTGGATTGGTGTGAATATAGAAAGGATGAAATTCTTCAGAGAACTCAATGCTAGAACTAGGGATCCGAGACTGCAACACATTTAGAACCAGAAAGAAAAAAAACTAAATTAGAAACTATGGCATGTATTGCAAAAAGATACAAACAGCAATGGCGCTTGATATGTGGCTAAATGATCACTGCTAGTGACATCATGAATCTAAGAACCAATGTAATAATGAAGAAATTTCATAATAACCATGAGAAACCTGATAACGACGAGAATACATCAGAAATAGAATATAAAAAAGAGACCTGATGAGCTGACACTGGAAGAGGCAGCAAAGGTGCTTGATATGTGGTAGCAAGACTTCGAGATGGGAACATTCACCGATGCGGGTTAGTTGCAGCAAACATCCCTTGACCCCTACTGACCATCTGCTGCCTAGATTGCAGTAACGGCTACATGCCGGAGAATGATTGAGGCGGGTTCGGTCATCTTAGGCCATGTTCGTTTTTGCATCCAGATCCTGTATCTGAATGCAAATGCTCAAATGTTGTTCGTTTGAATCACGTTTTCCCGTCAAAACCGTAAAATCACGTTTTTTCGTCAAAACCGTAAAATCGAGTTTTCAGCTAAAACCACAAAATTACGTTTTCCCGCCAAAACCGTAAAATCATGTTTTCCCGTTAAAACCGTAAAATCGAGTTTTTTGCTAAAACCGCAAAATTACGTTTTCCCGCTAAAACCGTAAAATCGTGTTTTCCCGCCAAATCCGTAAAATTGCGTTTTTCCTCCAAAACCGCAAAATCGTGTTTTTTCGCCAAAACCACAAAATTATGTTTTCCCACCAAACCCATAAAATCGCGTTCATCCGTCAAAACCGCAAAATCCGTTTTTCACCAAAATCATAAAATCGTGTTTTCCGCTAAAACCGCAAAATCGTTTTTTTTGCCAAAACTTTAAAATCGCGTTTTTCGCTAAAACCGTAAAATTGTGTGTTTCTCACCATAATCGCAAAATCACGTTTTCTGCTAAAACCTCGAAATCGCGTATTTTTGCCAAAACCGCAAAATCGTTTTTTCTTGTCAAAATCATAAAACCGTGTTTTCCTACCAAAATCATAAAACCGCAAAACTGCGTTTTTCCCTTAATTTTAAATATTTTAGTTTGTGTGTATTTAAAAATGGGCAATTCTCTTTTCTTTTTTTTCCGACTAACTTTTTATTACGTTAATGTTGAACATACATAGTCTTCATGTAAAACAGCTGAAACACATAATGGGATGAAAAAATGAGAATGAAAAACGCTATCATCTGGGATATTAGCCTTTGGGAGTATGTTTGCTACTTTGTTTGTTTCCCGACTCGACCAAAGAAATTTAATATCTTCAAACTTGTTAGCCCAGCATCGAATTTCCCTCGTCCAATTGTGTACTCTGAAGTTTAGTGATTTCCTTGTGATAATGTCTATGCTTTTCTGACTGTCTCCTTCAAATACTACTTTTCTGTAGCCTTTACTCCAACAATGTTGTATAGCTATGATTAGTGCCTGCAGTTCGCTTTCAAAGGGATTAGAAACGCTCCTTCCTTTTGCTTGTCCCGCTCCACAAAAGATACCATTACTATCTCGAACAACCCAGCCAGCCTGTGAAGGAGTTAATGCATTTGCAAAAGACCCATCAAAGTTGCATTTTACCCAATCAGCTCTTGGTCTTTTCCAAATTTGTGAATTCGTTGTGAATGTACGTGGCGTACGCGAATTAGCATGTCTATGGCGGTCTGATTCAGGCTGTCATTCCTTGCTAAATTATCTCTTGAATCCAAATGAGATTCCACCTCCGACCACTCCATAGCATCATCTTTTGAGTTCCATGTTTTTGCTGAAATACCAAGACATTGCGGCTTTTCCAAAGTCTCCATAAAATCCATAATGGTAGCTGTTGAGAGTGTAATGAATGAGAAGAGGAATAACAACCCAAGCATGCTTCTAATTTTGTCTCCAGTGACACTTCCTCATCCAAAATGCATTGTGTTAAAAATCCCGAAGCTCTCCAAGTGGATTTGGCATACGGACAGTCAAAGAATAGATGTTGTGATGTTTCTTCTGTAAGGCAACACCTTTTACAAAAGGAGTGTTGACTTATATGCCGTCTTTTCAGTGCTTCACCCGTCGCCAAAGTGCCCGAGATTAGTTTCCACAGAAAATGTTTTATCTTTGTGGTGATATTGAGTTTCCAAATTGATGCTTTGAGTAAAACATCCCCATCTGGCGGCTAGATTCGACGATTACTTGGAAGATGTGTTGCTAACCGGTAGCCCGACTTGACTGTGTAGAGCCCATCCTCATTATAGTGCCAACCCAATAGATCTGTTGTAGCCTTTGAAGAAAGCTGAATATCCAAAACTCAACATCAGCATCATCCACAAATTCCCGTACCTTGTTTATATTCCAATCCGTATGGGTTGTATTGAATAACTGATTTACCGTGTTGTGACTACTTACTCCTTGTCTTGGTTTAGGAGGTCGAGGAGGATGTAAATCCAACCAAGGATCTGTCCATGTATTAACTACAATGCAATCTCCTATTATAAAACGTAGCCCTTTTCTTAGAAGATCTCTCCCATATAACAAAGACTTCCAAGCATAAGAGGCCTTTTCACGCAATTTTGCCTCAATGATGTTGGTTTCGGCAAAGTATCTTCCTTTCATGATGCGAGCCATTAAACAATCCGGTTTTTGCATAATTCTCCAAACTTGTTTGGCTAATAATGCTTGATTAAAATACTCCAAGTCTTTAAAACCCAAGCCTCCTTCACGTTTCGGTAAACTTAGACGTTTCCAAGCGTACCAGTGCATACCCTTTCGCTCATCTCCTTTACTCCACCAGAATTTTGCCAGAATTCTGTTAATCTCCGTAGTGATATCTATCGGCAATTTGAACACATTCATTGAGAAAATCGGCATAGAGCAGGCCACTGATTTTAGTAGAATCTCTTTTCCACCTTGAGATAAAAATTGTTTGTTCCACCCTTGAGTCCGTGAATTGACTTTCTCGATAATATACTGAAACATCTCACCTTTTTTGCTTCCAAATTGCTCCGGAAGTCCTAGATATTTTCCACCACCTCCCTCATTATGAATCCCCAAAATGCGTCTCATTTGTCGCTTAGTATCTGATCGTACTTTACTTCCAAAGATGATTGCAGACTTACGTAAATTTACGGCCTGGCCCGAAACTGATTCATAGAGATTTAAGATACTCTTGATTGCTCTACCAGATTTTGGATTCGCAAGAGTGAAGAATAGTGAATCATCAGCGAAGAGAAGGTGACTCACTCAGGTCCACGGTCACATATTTTGATTCCTTTTAATTTCCTCTCAGTCGTGGCCATATTCATCATATGAGTGAGAACCTCAGCACAAAGAATGAATAAATAAGGAGACATAGGATCGCCTTGTCGTAATCCTCTCGCCGGTGTAATTAATCCATCTGCCAAGCCATTAATCAAAACCGAGAAACTAACTGAGGAGACACAAATCATGATCCATTGAATCCATTTCTCAGCAAAACCAAACCGTGTTAAAGTTTCCTTAAGGAATGACCATTCTAACCGATCATACGCCTTGGTAATGTCTGTTTTGAGGGCCATATACGATGTTGCTTGCCGCTTCCGAACTTTCAAACTGTGAAAAACCTCATGTGCGATGATTATATTGTCTGAGATGACCCTGCCTGGGATGAACGCTGTCTGGTTCTCTGAAATTATATCCGACAAGTGAATCTTCAAACGATTAACCAAGATCTTCGAAATGATTTTGTAGAAAACACTACATAAAGCAATTGGGCGAAAATCAGGCATTGTTGTTGGAGGAGTTATCTTCGGTATGAGATAAAGGTTTGTATGATTATGTGAAGGGTTGAAAGTTCCATCTGTAAAGAACGCTTGGACCTCCGGAATTAGAGTTGATTGTATTTCTTCCCAAAAAGATTGGTAGAAATCCCCAGTAAAACCATCAGGACCAGGTGCACGATGTGGTCCTATTCCAAACACTGCTTCTTTTATCTCATCAACTGAAACCTCACGGATTAAACTATCATTAATCTCCGGAGTTACTCTGTTCTGAAAATTTCGAAACACCTCACCAAAGAACACAGACGGATCGGAACTTGAGGAGTATAAGCCATTAAAATACTCTGTTGCTACTTCTGCAATTTCTTTATTTCCTCTTCTGAGCACCCCTTGATCATCCAAAATTGATTGGATATGATTTCTTGCTCTTCTCATCTTAGTGACTGTATGAAAATAACGAGTATTACGGTCACCTTCTCTTAACCATTTATGTATGCTCTTCAATTTCCAATAAACTTCTTCTTCAATGTAGGCCTGGTTTAATTCACTCTGTAACTGGTTTCGTTCTGCTGTGGATAATGTTCATGTAGTAATAGCAGTATCAATCTGGTTGCGGATTAAAGCTATCTTCTCAGCCGTATTTAAATGGGCAATTCTCTTATATAGCTCAAAAACAAGTTTATGGTTCAAATAAAGCACACATGCTGATTTCTACTCAGAAATAGCCTTCATTAAACGGCTAATGACGATTGTACTCTTCCTCACAAAATTAGATTTTTTTTTCAGAATTAGCACTCTCTTCTTCCTTGGCAAATACCATTTTTTCGCTAAACACAAAGTAGTAAAACATCACAACTCTACAAACATTACAAAGTAGTATCCCAAAAATAGTAGACAGCATAAAAGCATCCTCAAGCTTCAGCTATGATATTCATCACAACTCTACTCTTCTCTCCTTTGCATTTTTTTTTGTTAAAGGCTCCTCTCCTTTGTTTCTTCAACTTAATTTGAGCCCTAAAGTTTCCCTTTTGGGAAAGTTTTTACAAAAACACGTCTTCAGATCTTTCTTTTTTCCAATACACATATCTCTGTTTACAAAAAATAATCTCAAATTATTCATTCTCTACTCACACCCATTTCCTTGATTTGCTTTCGTCCGTAAAATGGATTATAACCCTCCAACTCCATTAGATGGTCTCAAAGAAACAGGACCAACACCTTTCCTGACAAAAACCTACAACATAGTGGAGGATTCAAGCACAAACCACATAGTTTCATGGAGCACAGACAACAACAGCTTCATCGTCTGGGAACCAGACACTTTTGCCCTAATCTACCTCCCCATATACTTTAAGCACAACAATTTCTCCAGCTTTGTTAGACAACTCAATACCTATGTGTGTAAATTTTTCATTTCATCAAATTTTAGATCGATCAATTATCATTATTTAAGGAAAATCTCGGATTTTGAGTTCTGAGTCTGCTGAATTGGTTTGGTTCTTTGTTTTTTTCTTTATAAATTTATATCGATCTTTTAATGATTTTCAGGGGTTTAAGAAGATTGATACAGAGAGATGGGAGTTTGCAAAAGAGTATTTTCTGAGGGGACAGAGACATCTCCTTAAGAACATCAGGAGAAGAAAGGCGTCATCTCAAACGCAAACGCAGTCGCTAGAAAACGGTAGATTCGGAGTAGAACGAGTGATGCAGGGGATGAGAAGAGACAAAGCCGCTCTAGTAATAGAATTGGTGAGGTTGAGACGAAGACAGGAAAGCGTCAAGACATATCTTCGTTTGATGGAAGAGAAACTTAAAACCACAGAGACGAAGCAAGAGATGATGATGGATTTCTTGCTGAATAAGATTAAGACCCCGAGTTTTTTGCAGAGCTTAAGGAAACGTAAGCGGCAAGGAATCGAGAATTTTGAACTAATGCAAGAGATGGTCTCAACTCTCAAGCCATGAAATTGAGGATCATGAAACGTTTGTTAAAGCTGAGCCGGAAGAGTATGGTGATGATACTGGCGATCAATTTGGAGGTGTGTTTGGTTATATATGGCGATGAGCTTCACGTAGCTTCAATGGAGGATCAAAGACAAGATGGGGTTGTAATGGAGATGGATAGTGATGGGATTTGGAAGGGATTCCTGTTGAGCGAGGAGATGTGTGCTTTAGGGGGACATTTGATATAGTTTTATTAAATTTAAAGTATTCTGGGAGTTTTTTTTTAATTTTCGTATACAACAATTGACACAACACTAATACAAACCATATGTTACATGCCCCAATCAATACTTTTTGAGTTTATAAACTCGTATTAAGACACGATGAAAACATCATTATAATAAGCCATTAGACTACATGTTCCGGTCAATAATTTCAAAGTTTAAGAGATCAATTTGGTAATACTCATATAGTAGAAATACAAATTATACAATTGTTTAATTTGCTTTGTTGGTTGAGTTCATAGAGCGATTAGGCTTAGCTTTATTTTTAACCATCCCTGTTTTTGATTCTTCATCTATCTACAATTTCTACATGTATCAAAGAAATGCAAAATGTATCAACTTTCAAGTATTGGGGTTGTGTTTTGTTGGACACTCTTGTATCGTTTTCCTTTTTGTTGGAAAGATGTGTCAAAAGCTACTTGTCGTTTTTGGGAGATTGAGGTCAAAAAATTTGGGCTGAAATAAAAGCCCAACAAAGTAGGGCCTGGAGATTTATTTACAAACAGATTCGGCCACACTTCACTCCAATGATTGTTCAAAGACGGTATCAACATTTTATTTTCTTCTCTTCTAACCATATAAAATAATATACATTTTCCCATATGACTCGAAACAAAAATAGTATTAGTGAATTCGCGAAATATATTTAAATTTAAGTCGGTTATACGTTTCGATCGAAACGCGTGACAAATCCACCGTTGGATTGACTTTTCTTATGGATTGTTGCCTTTTCTGTACTTCCATGTGGTTTTCCTCGATTTAATTTACTTTTTATAATTAAGAATATCGAGTGCACGTACTCGCCACGTCATATTCGTGACTTTATTTTTAAAATCTTATCCTCTTTCGTATTCGAACCATGGGATTCTCCACAATTAAAAGTATTTATAAACGTTACCAAATAAACCATTCCGCTATCTTAGGAAATTTTTTTCACTAATTATGTGTAATAAACACTGCATTATCATTTATTTTATCAATCAACCTATAATATTTACAGAAATGGTAAGAAATAATAGTCTGGATAATCTTTTAGATATAATTTTATTGTTGGGGTATCTAAAATTACATCACCGCGAAAATTCGGCATGTCATGTAATTATTTCATATATAACACACGTCCACTGTTTATAACGACTAATTATAAATTTTATCCAGAAACAGTTGTTACATTCCAAAATTATTAGTAACATTGCTATAAATTGCGCTAGTATTTATCCAAACAATTGCTATTATTAATTGTTTAGACCCCAAATAAATTAAAAAGCTATAAATTGCATAATCAAGTAAATAACTTATGGAAAATCAGATAAGTTTAGGTTCCCTTAAAAAAAAAAATCAAATCCCTTTAATCATCTACTAATTATGCTGTAAGAGGAAAAGATCCAAAACCGCATCGTCTCTTATCACGACACGCGTCCATAAAGCAAGGGTAAAATCGGAAATACACATCGCCTACGAGATTCCTTAATAGCCTTCCCGGTCTTTCTCTCTTGTTTCTCTCATCACTCTGTAAAACTTTTCTTTTCTCAAATCCTAAAAATCAAAAATCTCTCTTCGAGAAAAAAATGCTCGCTGTGTTCGAGAAGACGGTGGCGAATAGCCCCGAGGAACTACAGAGTCCACACTCGACTGTGCCGTCTTACGCTCTGAAAGAAGGATATCTCGCGAGCCAATTCGATTCCAAGCATTCGAACTCCGTCACGCTTAACCTCGGATCATCGGGATTGCTCGCTTACTCTCTCGATAACCGTGATCCGCTTGTTCCGAGGTCAAATTACAAGTTTCATCCTCTCTTGTTTCCGTTGTTTTGATCTACTGAATCGTTTATCGTTGCCTGTTCGATATGTTGAAGCGGTTTATGCTGATTTTTTTCCGAGATTTCTGTCTCGATTCTGTTGTTTTCTGGAATCGAATCGATTAGATTTGCGATGATGATGAACTCATTTTGCTATTTCGCTGAAGATTTTACTTGGATTGACTTTTTTTCCACACTTGCGATCTAGGATTTGTTGGTTTTTGGTTTTGCTTTGTTTGATGATGATGATGATGACGAAAAGTTCTTGAGCTATTGGTTGAATCTGGAACTAGAGGTCTCTATAAACTCGATTTCGTCGCCGATTGAAGAAGAGATCTAACACTAGATTCAAGTAATTTTGGTGGCGTTTTAGTATCTTTTGGTAATGTTAGTTTTTTTAAGGCTTTTCTTCTCTAATCTTGACAGATTCTTTGCGGTTGTGGATGACATCTTCTGCATCTTCCAAGGTCACATTGAGAACCTCCCGTTTCTGAGACAACAGTATGGGCTGAGCAAAATCACAAACGAGGCCATCATGGTGATCGAGGCTTACAGGACTCTACGTGATCGTGGCCCTTACCCTGTCGACAAAGTTGTCAGAGATTTCCAGGGAAAGTTCGCCTTTATCCTCTTTGATGGCACCAAGAAAACCGTCTTCGCTGCTTCCGTAAGAAGATAGCATATCCACGTTCTTGATCTCAAATGTTCAAAGCTAATTCATCTCGAAATGTTTATTTGATTTGATTGTTTTTGTCGATTTGCAGGA
The DNA here is from genome assembly GCA_020283515.1 of Alliaria petiolata. Lineage (NCBI taxonomy): Eukaryota > Viridiplantae > Streptophyta > Magnoliopsida > Brassicales > Brassicaceae > Alliaria > Alliaria petiolata. The sequence goes on along the minus strand of JAHZTW010000005.1, from coordinate 12,087,239 downwards.
CGCTGATGGAAGTGTGCCGTTCTTCTGGGGAAATGATGCTGAAGGGAATCTTGTTCTCTCTGATGACACATGGTTGTTGAAGAAAGGCTGCTCCAAATCTTTTAGTCCTTTCCCTAAAGGTACTAACTTTGCTCCCAAATGTTTGTAACTCTTATACGATACATAGCATTTGGTTTTGGTGCATTGCCGTAAACAAACTCTGAACTCATGATTGACTTTGTTTAAGAGTTTGGTTGATTTTGTGTGATTGTTAGTAGAGCGATTCAGTACAAATGCTTAATTGGGTTACATGGTTTGGTGTTTTGAAGGTTGTTTCTTTACATCGTCGGGAGGATTGAGGAGCTTCGAGCACCCGAAGAACGAGCTGAAGCCAGTGCCGAGGGTGGATAGCTCGGGAGACGTGTGTGGTGCGACCTTTAAGGTTGATGCTGAAGCTAAGAGAGACGGTACAAAAATGCCTAGAGTCGACAGCTCTCACAACTGGGCCGGTCATATCTAAACCGGAATATGATTACAGAAATCACAAAGCTCTCAAGCATCCTCTTGTCCCTTCCTTCTCTTTTTTTATTACTTGTTTGAGTTACATTGAGACAATATTTCACACCACAATGTTCTCTCTTTCTCTGTTGCGTTTTTATGCGCATGTTTAAGGTTGGGGCTTTGGGGAAGGATGTCGAGTTTTGTGAAACTTTAAAGACGGAGACAACTTTTGTTTCGTTTAATATATTGAGAATTTCGCAATTACTTACCAGTGTTTTGTTTTCTCTGTTTGCTTTTCTCAAACCATAAAATAAAATAAAAGTTTTTGTTTTAGCATTTGTTTTATGTTTTTTTGGTATTTGAAATCTAAAATTGTATTTATTTCATTCAAGGGAAAGATAAATTTTGATTTTATGTTGAAATTGAATGATCCTTTGATTTCTATTTCTAATGTATTTGAGGAAATGTAGGAAGAATACATGAGGTATTGAACGTATTTTTATTTCTGTAAAAAAGAAGAATTAGACCATGAAATGCCTAAACAACTAGTTTTAGTAAATGAATGAAATTTTGTTTTAACTCATTAGAGCAAATAGTAATCGGACTATTGTTCATTTGGGAAGAAGAATTATAAAAACAAATAGACAATAGACAATTCATCCTGCTTCACAAAAATCTACAAGACAAGAGCATGAAATTTTTTTCTAACAATCTCTATTATTATGTAGAAATTGCATTATTAAAAAATTCGAATCTTGATGTAGAAGTAGTAAGAAATCATTTGTTCAGCCACCAGACCAAAGAAATTTTCATACGTTCTGATGTTTTAAAGTGTCAAATTGGGTTGGTACGGTTTCGGTTTCTGATATGGTTCGAGATTTAATTAAATGTATCTTTGTTTTGAAAAGGGTTTTTAACGAAGAAACCCCTCAACTAAATCGAGAAAAAATCTTTCAACTATAAATTTAATGTAAAAACCACTCAACTATAAGTCTGTTAATGAAAAAACATCTCTGTCTACAAATGAATTTTAACAAAAACCTCTCAACTAAAGATGAATCGAGAAAAAAAATTTCTTGGCTGAGATTAAATTTCAGTTTAAATATTTTTACTTTTCGGTTCGGTTGAGATTAAGTTTCAGTTTAAATATTTTTTGTTTAAGTTTAATTTTTTTTTGTGCAACATTTCAATTTATTAACCATTCTTCCGGATTACAAAAAAAAAGAAAATTAAACATATTTTTTTTATCAATACAATTAAGCATAAAAACAAGGAAATATAAAGCACATAGAACTTCAGGTAAGACTGATGGCGAATTTGAGACTAACTAAATATATTTATCATTTTATCTGTAAAAACTAGTTTTTTGGTTTTGGTTGTTGAAAAAAAAAAAAAAAAAAAAAAAAAAAACTCGTTTTGGTTTCCGAATATGGGATTGGTTCGGTTTATCTAAGATAAAACATCTCTAAATTTATTACGGATATTAAAAAAACAAAAAGCGATGACATCATCACGTGCACAAGATGATTGGTTCATAACCCAATGGGCCTGAGAAAAGTGTCTCAAACGCAATCAGGCACATTACAATTAAGCAAATATAACCGTTAAAGGCCCAATTAAATTCCACTAACTCAACAGGCCCAGGTTCAAATTGGTAGAGTTGCTTAATTACTAGTGGGTAAACTTTTAAACATTTTAAAACTAGGAGAAGGCCCAATTCAATTCCACTAACTCAACAGGCCCAGGTTCAAGTATTTGTTTGTAAAAGTTTGTCGATAATTATTAATTTCTAATTTATGAATATCATGTAGTTTTTTTTAATTTTGTATTGAAAGATTGGTGGAATAGTAATATCTATAGTAGATGAGAATTTTTTTTAATTCATCTTAAACATATAAAATATCAAATTATTTCTCTTCGACAATAAGGACATGTTTCGTAATATAATCAATCTGAAATATATTTGGGGTGGAATTTGTGACTGCAAATTAAAGTGTTGATAAGTTTTGGCCCTTGTCGATTATCAAGACATATAGCACAATTGACATAATCTTCTTTTGTAGCTTGTGTTTGTGTTCTCTCTGAGTTTCCAATTATAAAATCAACATCTAGTCTTCTTGATGGATTTGGGTTGTAATCTTCAATTTCAAAAAATACTTTGAGGCATTGCGTTTTATGTGGTTTTTTTTTTTGTGAATTGTATTTAATTGTCATTATTATTTTTGCTTAGTATAGTTGAATTTTTTATTTTATTTTGTTGACCAGTTTTTCTTTCAAATGTAAATATGTATAATAAAAACATGACACATGTCAAATTGTAAAATGACACGTGGCAGCATATCAAAACTTTTCTGAAAAAACCTTACTTTATTATATAAGATAAGACTAGTGTTGTGAGCTCAGAGCATAGCTTTATTAAGCTTATCTCCACTTGAATGTTTTCAATCTAATCTTACTACATAACTCATATTTTATTATAGTGATTCTGACCACTAAAAACTAATAATTTTTATTCGTACTATTTTTCTTTCACCAATCAAAGTTGGAGATCTATATATTTACATGCATCACCCATGAATACATATATGTATGCGTGCGTGTCGCATTGAAAAAGACAGATAGTATATATATTTAAAAATATAAAGCTTTTGTAATGTTCTATATGTCATGGATATTACAAAAGAATAATGCTGGAGTTTGTCGGCAAGTTAGGTAAGAAAATACCCGACAAATTAGTTTCACACAAAGCAAAGATGTGAAAGTAGGGTAGAGATACGTGACCGGATATTTTTTTGAAATGATTCCAAATATACTATAAGATATACAAAGAAATGGTCGGTAGTTTATTCACGTTTTCACGTTTTTGGAAAAGTGATTTCAACCATTTGATTGTTTGATGGGCTTAAATGGTATGTAGTTTATTCACGTTTTCATGTTTTGGAAAAGTGATTCCACCAAATACATACCATTCACAACATTGTAAAATCATGATTTCGCTGACTACATACCATTCACGATATTAAGCATAAAATGATAAAAATTGAAAATTAACAAGTTATTTTAAAATTCACCCTACACGTTTTAAAGTTATAACTAATATATACAAAAGTTATTCATCAAATAAATAGTAGTTTTGGCATTTTAAAATTTATTCAGGGCTTGAATGATATGTAGCTTATTCACGTTTTCACGATTTGAAAACGTGATCCCGCCGAATACATACCATTCATAATATAGTGAAAACGTGATTCCACCGAACACATACCATTCACAATATTATGCACGGAATGATAAAAATGAAAATTAACAAATTATTTTTGAATCCATCCCGCACGTTTTAAAATTATAACTAGTATACACAAAAAGTTATTTATCTAATAAATAGTAGCTTTTTTGCGTTTAAATTTATTCAGTTTTCTCATCCTATTGATTCCACTATTTCATTCTGCTATTTTATTATTTAGTTATTTTGCTATTCTGCCATTCAGTTGACATATCAGAACGCGATAAAAAAGACCGTTTTGTCTTTTTGGTGAACGATAAAGAAACCTGAATACACAAAAAAAAAACTGCAGGATTTTTGTGCAGATATACTCACGAATCTCTCGAAATTAAACGTTGATACGAACTCATATAGGAACCGATGTGTGTATGTTTCAAGATGTGGCAATGAAATGTTTTAAATTTTATTCATGCATAACCAGCAAATAAATTTCATATAAGTATACAACCAATACAATGAATCTCGTATTAAGTCTAGATTCGTCTGAATCAATCGGATTTAAGAAAAGAAGGAAGTTATTTCCACACACACAAGCACCTATGCACACTTTCTTTAAATAATTTATTAAAAATATTAGACAAATTAAAAACTGGCATTTCAATTCGGATTTTGGTTTGGTTTAGGGTTTTTTTTTTGGTTTTTAGGATTTTTTTTGTTTATGAATATTAGTATCTAAAGTAGAATTTATTCTAATAGGGATGGTTTTGGTTTGAGTTTTAATCAAATATATACTTAATTTTAAGCAAATTTAGGTTTTAAATCAGTTTTCTTTTACTTAAATCAAATATATACTTAATCACTAACTTAGGGTTTAGATTTGAATTTGGTTTTTTGGTTTCAAATAAATTAGTGATGCTCTCGCAATTTTTGAACTTTTAATGGTATCCATCCAAAACATTGTGATTTGTGATCTAGTAATTTTCATTCGAATGTTCTCTGGATGACGTCTTTTATGGTTAATCGGGTTCTCCAAAGAGAACTAAATACAACTAAATACAATGAACTGAGACAACTTCTAAATGATATAATGAGTTTAGTGAAGAGGTTCTTATCTTAATAATAACTTTTTCACTGATCACTTAAAGAGAAATTACCATCGCTCTTATATTATATGTCATATAATATATGGTTGGTGCATTAATCATAACCCCTATAAAGGTACCTAAACTATGTGCTGAAAACAAAAGCATCAATTAGTTGATTGAATAATGCCATAGATAATACTTAATTATATTGTTAAAGCAATAGTTCATATTTGAATATACAATTGTCTTTCACTTAGTTGTCACATACACGATATCTCACAAGTCACAATCCTTATTGTAACCTTATATTATATTGAGATTATATTAGATGCCATCAATTTGATGCAACCAATCTCATTATATATTTATTAAATACTAAGGAATATATTCACTAATTACAGTGCAGATCATGTATATAATAATTTCTATAAAAATAATGTACAACATTTCAAATGTTAGGGTTTGGATTTCATATGAAAGCAGGAAATAAATACATACAAATCAAGATTTATGTCCATTTTTCACCGCTTCAAATTTTACTATGGTCAAAGAATTCAAAAATTACAAAATAAAAATTCACTTAACATCAAATTAATGAAATGACAGACAAATAATAAAGTAGAAAAGAAACGTAGGACAAACAAATACATGCCTGATATATCTCAAAACTCTTCATGATAACTCCTTTAAAAGATCTGGGAGCTTCGCCTCCATGTACAGGCCTCATCGTATGATTTCAATTTTTCATATCGGATCCACAACTCAACATTAAATGTATATATGATATAACAATTTTCGCAATTTTATTCTTATTTTTTCTACTATCCTTTAATTCCCTCAAACTTGAATCTTCCATCTCCCTCCTTAAACAACAAACTGAAAACGAAAAACCCTTTGACCAATCAAAGTTCAAAAAAAAAAAAAAAATCCCTTTAACCAATCTATATGTTTTACTTTAATGTTAAATAGAAAATGGATAAAAATTGACTTATAGCCAAAATTAATTTTGTTGAAGTTTTTGTGGGTAAAAGATTTCTAATTTATTTCTCGTGGCAAGGACACCGTCTCTATATCAAATGTTGGAAATGATGAAACTTTTTTTTGAACTAGGAAATGATAGAACTTACGTGGTCTTGATTGTATTCTTTTTAGTTAATACATTAACTAAAATAAAAGAAAAAAGTTCCCTAGAGACCAGAAATGAACTTCTAAACGTATTAATACTTACAAAAATTTATTGTTTAGCAATTCTTTTTGAAAAGGTTTGAAACCCATATATTTTCTCTAGATAAATTGGTAATTACTAGACCAAAACCAATTTCACAGTTTGAGTTAACTTTTGTTGATTTAACGGATTACATGAATCCCAATCAACTACATATAGTATTTTCTTTGTCAACTTTATAGTTTATGTTAGATATAAATTATTATTACGGTTGTAGTCGTAGTTATTGCAATTATTTGTTGGCATGTATCCATAATCAATCATAACAATAACATAGAGTTTATTTCAATATTGTATATCTCTAGTTTAATTTTTTTTCCCCACAATCCCACTCATGTATCTAACTCAAATAGCCTTTGAGTGACCTACATGCATACCCTCACATACTTATGATTCTTGTATTTTATTTAAAAATATATAATAATAAATAAAAGGCTATTTAAATCAGCTTCTTCATCATCTTCCTCTTCTCATATCGCTCACTTTCTCCAACTAATTTGCACCAGCATCTGATGAAGCTGCCAGCATGATCTAAACTTCTCTCTCTCTATATATAGATCTGATCAGCAGGGAAGATCAGATCATGTGGCAGTTTCACCTGTTGATGGTCGCATCAATAAAACCCTAATCTTAATTAATTTCATTTGGCCATGACTATATGTATAAACCCTAGATTCTACTTATTTGATTTTCACTGATCAAATCTTCAATCGAAAGTGTCGTCATATCAAGAAAATGGATCTTGAATCAAGAAATCCTCTTAATATTCTACATGGTCTCTTCACTTGTAAGGGCATCTCCAACCCATTTTTATTATTTATTGTAAACTCTATTTTATAGTAAACCTTTTCTAACTCATCTCTATTTTCATCTCTTAAATAGATATTGTTATTTTTTGCTCTATATTGGGAGAAACTATTTCTTACTCTAAAATAGAGTTGAACTTTTTTATTTGTAGAATGATCCTTCAAAATTGTTGATTTTATGAGTTTATGTATATATGTAATATGTGTATAAGATTAGTAATTGCAATTAGAATATAAGCTGAGAACTCATTTAAGGTCTAGATGAAAAACAATCTCCGACCATTATATTTCTTCGGTTTCTAAAAAATTGATTTTCTAAGTTTTTTTCTGTATGTATTTTGTATTAATTAATATTAATAAAGTGTAAATTTTAAGAATATCAATTGAACATATATATTTGAATTTATTGAATTACTAGTATTTAGTATTAAAAAATTACGTATTTATATTAATTATTAATTATTTTTAATTTGTGGGAAAACTATTTAAAATTATTTCTTTTAAAATTAGAGGAAGTATATATGTTCATGATTAATGAACAATTGTCAACAAATTTTTGTAAAATTATTTGGTTTAAAACAAAAGTTGATTCACATGTCTTTATATAGTATATATATATATATGTCATATAAGAAGATTGTGGTGCGAACATATTAACAAATTATATTTTTGGAATTTTTAAGACAAGAATGTAAGATTAAATCTACCTACAATAATCGTATTATTGAGAAGCGTACTTGTGTGTGTATGTTTATACATTTCTGTAATTATGTATAATTAGGGTTTTTTTCTTTCTAACCGACATAAGTGTAATTGTATGTCTATTTTGTGGGTCTCGATGCTGCTAATTATGCTTTTTATTTTGTGGGTTTCCAGACAGTTATTGCAGATCCAAACCCCAAACCCCGACATAACTGTCTCTGCTTTTGTCCAATTCATATTTTCATAATTCGAAACGATCCGATTTCTTTTGATTTTTCTCGATGTGACTCAAAACCTCGGATAAGTTAGAACCTCGGATTCTAAACTTGATTGACACAGTTATCTCTTAACATATCAATTTAGATTTGTTCCAACTCGGTCTTAATTATGATTTACAAACTAGGAATAAAATAGTGGGTCCGATTGATAATCTAAAACGGTATGATATTTTTAGCGGTAAGCAAGATTTTTTAGCGGTAAGCTGAAATAGATAAGTGCTTATGAAATAGTTAAAAGCTGTAAAAAAAAGCTGTAAACAAAAGCGGTATAAAAAAGCTGAGTGTAATACTGTTGGTAACGCTTTATGTACAGCTTTTGTGATTGGTAACTATTAAAACGGTAAAATTTTATTAAGAGCTTTATAGTAAAACTTTTAGTTACCATTCTAACTCAGTATAATCATAATTAGAATAAAATTGATAAATAAAATACCAACTGATCATGATGATCATTGCTTCATTCAACCTTCCGCGATATAAACTTATGACGTCACCAAATTCAGGAGAGACTCGTGGTATTGCATGGATCGTTGATCTAATATAATTATCATAATTTCTTATTTTTATAGTTAAATAACTAATTTATGGTACGGTTCAAGGTTCATCGCAAATGTTGAAGGACCAGAATTCAAACCCTGTTTGATTATAATCTAAACGATAGTTAATCACTGAAAATATTTTAAATGACAAGAAGACCACTTTTCACATATTTTAGAAATTAGTTTGGATTTTAGTTCAAAATTTTCCTGATTATAAAAATAAAAACAAAGAGTTCTTTTAGCCAAATGTTCACAAGAATCTTGCAATATCGCATCCAATAGATTCAGATAATGTCCCAAAATATGAAAGATGGTAATATTTATAGTGATGATATTGTTTGTTATGCACTCCAAAACTTGGCACTGATTTTTTTTTTGGCAAATGTCTGAGTGTAAAGATTATTTCCTTTGGATCGGTTCACACCATTCCACAATGCTTATTTTTCACTTTATTAATCTCTACTATTTTGTTTGTAATTTTGTTCTGACTTTTTTCTTAACGTGATAGCCGCCAACTCAGTAACGATAGACCTAGACGGTTTGACTAAAAGCGTTTTGGTCAATAATGAAATTGACCATTTTCGATGACAGTTCATGTAGGATCTGACCACATCATATAGTTCGTGTATAATTAAACATGCACATGTCTAAAGTTGATATACGTATCGAGTTCATGTCGTATTTTCACAAACATTTTATAGTAGAGGTAAAAGTGCAAACACAAAGGATAAAACGTTTGCACAAATGATATGTTTTTAGATATATAAATATATAATACAAATACAGTTTATGTGAAGTGTAAACAAAAATGATAAATGAAACATTAGAACTAGCTATGTGCATTCGTATATCCGTTCGGATTCGTATTTTAAGTTTCTGATCCTTTAGATTTAGGGGTATATGACTCATTCATGTATTTATATTTTTCGGGTTGAGTTCGAATTGGTTCCAATCGGGTTCAGGTCAGGTCTAGTATTTTGTTTAAGATCTGATATTTATCCGAAAATTTCCGGGTTCAGTTCGGTTCAAATATTTTGTTTATCCGAAAATACTCGAAACAGATATCCAAAAATATCTTAAAATACCTAAAAATATCCGAAAATATTCGAAAGTACCCAAAAGTATCCAAAATACTCAAAAACATCTCAAATACCCAAAAAAACTGAAAATACCCAAAATATCTATAAAAAATCATACTCATTCGGTTCTTGGATATTTCAAGTTCATATATTTTCGAACAACCGTTCAGTTTTCGGATATTTTGGGTACCCATTCGGTTTTCGAATATTATCCGAATCGAATCGATACCCAAGTATCTCAACATGAAAATCCATTCAGGTATTTGTCAAAAACCGAACCCAATCCAAACCGTTTTTTTCAGGTCAATTTGGTTCAGATCCTCGTATCCGGGTAAAATGCCCAGATAACTAGAACATATGATAAAACATTCGTCTTCTTATCTATTATGTAAGAAAATAACATTTTATATAATTGTGTGTATCACACATGTTCTTCCCTAATTTCCATAGAATACAAAGTCCACGGTATACAAGAAAAATGTAGATATTCAGGGGGAAAACAATTATATTATGTGATCAAAATGAAAAAAAAAAAAAACATTTCCTCTTGACATCATTTAATCTCTTCAGCAAATATGACATCGAAGATGTGTTGCACTGCACAGTAGAAGATATCATAGAGAAGCTAAAATCAGACTTTAATATAAAAATTACCATTCACGAAATGTAACATTTTCATTCTCTTCATAACACAAACAAAACAATCGAAGAAGAATGATATTATTTACCTTCATTATCCGGGATATTTGGCTGATCAACCACGAGGTGCTGTAACGCGTTTAGATCTCCAGGACTATAACGTACAAACAGTAAAACAAAGAACATAAAGACCAATTTTCAAACAATATTATAAAACTTGGAACAAGGTAATATCCTTAGTACCTTGGTTTCAGGACAAGACTTGAAAGTGCCGTAAAGATTGAAGATTTAAGATGGTATCTGCAGGATTTTTTGAAGCACACAAAAATCAGAGAATGATGATTTTTTTATAAACTCAATAACTAAGGAAGATTCTGTTTGGCTTACTCTGAAAGATGCATCTCATAAAGAAGAGAAAGTCCCTCCAAGCAATCTGCAATGCAAGGTTTTACTCCAACTCGTTCCTCTACTCGCCTCTTGCTCGTTTCCATCTTTAGTGATTGTGAACCGTCTCGATGTAGCTTCTCAAATGTCGAAACACATCCCTTGAACTCCTCTCTTTCAATCATCACCCGTAAAAAGTTACATATCAACAATCTTTACTTACTTACTTACTGCCAGAAGAATTCTAAACTCTCATTGTCAGCAACATTCTAAACAAAAAAAAATACTTACAAAATTTGTCTCATAGAAAGCAGAAGAGTCTTCAGATTATCCATCTGTTGCTCCACAACCGCGTCTTCAATCCCCTTAACGCATCTCAAAGCTCCATAGCTCCCAGGATTTTGAATTTCCTACCCTCAATCCAAAAAAAAAAAATCACACATACAGTTTTCGAAATGTTCGAACAACAAACACAGTGATTCCAGCTACCTGTAATCTCTGGATGATAGAAGAAACGTTACTGAAACGGGAAACCCATACAACTTGAAGCTCCTTCCAGTTTTCCATCTCCTCTTTCGCTTTTCTCAGCTTCTGCTGCCATTTCCTAATTACTGCCTCCATTCAGAACACTCTACGAATTTCGCTGTAGTAATCTTCGAGCAGTAACCTAGAAAGAGACAAGTGTGCTTTTGTGTTTAAGCCAGACCACCAAAAAGGGGTAGATACTGAAAATATAACTTTCAAGTGTTCTCTATTACAATCTAGTAGACTAAAGTTGGAGAAGATGTGATCCTGTAAGTGAAATTTTCACATATACAAGACAAAGACTAGGATCGTTTTCAGTTTCCTGTGAACATACAACAGAAACATCAGAATCAAAAGTGCCACCCATTTCTTCGCCAGAACCTGCGAGCATTCTCTTTAAGACGAGCCTCTTTGATCTTCAGAAAAAGCTTATAAGCCATTTCTGTTTTGTTCGAAGACATGAGTTTATTGCTAAGCCTACTATAAACAAGGCGGTTCGGGCAAAACCCTTTCCGCATGGCTTCTTCCATCACAAGCACAGCATTCTCCAAATGCCCAATGTTACAGAGCCCGTCCACTATATACTCGTAGACTTCCACGTCGGAAGGATATCCGCACTCTTGCATTTCGTCCCACACGTTCAACAGCATCCCACATTTCCCAAATCTCGATAGCCGCTTAAGCAACAGCTTATATGCGCTTTCCGATATCCTACACCCGGCTTTCCTCGCTTTCTGATAGATAACCATTGCAGCGTGAGGTGGCCCGTAGCTGCAAAGCGGCTTAAGTAAAGAGGTGACGAGCCCTGTGGTGGGAACAATCCCTCTTGACAACATCTCTTCGTATATCTCCAGCGCATCCGCAACTTTACGGCCTTTAATCAGCCCCGAAACAAGCTTGGAATAGGTCTCCAAGTTCGGTTCACACTCCTCATCCAGCATCCTCCGGTAGTACCTCACAGATTCGTCAAAATCTCGAGCAAACACGAAATTACAGATCATAGCGTTGTAAACACTCGCGTCGGGAACGTTACCCTTGAGCTTGATACTATCAAAGATCTCAACGGAATCATTGACACGGCCGGCTCTTCCCAGCCCTTCGATAAGGTGGCTGAGAGACAAACAGTCGGGTCCGAATCCACTCTCCACCATCTCCTTCAAAACCTTTTCCATCTCTTCGATCTCACCGAGCTTCGACCACCCGCTGATCATAACGTTGTAAGTACAACTGTCGAAAGGTATCTCGCCTTTCTTCCCATTAAACACCGAGTTTGCAGCAGTCACATGCGAGCGCTCGCAGAGACACCGCAACAGCGCATTGAAAGACTCGGTGGTACTACTACATTTCACCCCGAAATCTCCGCTTTCCTCGAACAACTGTATCGCTCTACGCACGTAATGAGCCTTGGCGAAGCTATCCATGGCAATGGTTAAACACTTCAGATCGGGATCGACACCTTCGAATGCCATTCCCCGTAAAACATCCGTCATGAAAGAGAAGAACTTTCTCCTCCCTAACGCTCTTAGGATCACGTAGTAGCTATCAACAACATCTTTAGATACACCCGGCTCGCGAATCGCCCAGTCGAAGAACGTAACCATTGCCTCGCCGCTTAAATTCCCTCCGTCGACAACATTCGCCACAGTGTCGATGCTCAGATCAATACCGAGACTAGTCAAAGCCTTTTGTACAGCAGATTTCCCCTTTAGCTTCTGGAGAAACACGCCTCGAAGTTTCTCCTCCGGCGACAAAAACGAATCAACGGCGGCTACTTGATTCCCAGAGCTATTGTCGTCTGTGGGCGGTGAGGTTTTAGATGAAATCGGAAGCAATGAAGATAATTCAGCTAGAACATAACTCTCGTCCACAACACCATGATTCGATGATGAGGGAAGATCCTTTGAGGATGTGCAAACCGTGCGATTGAATTGGGCACCCGACATTAGGGTTCTTTCATCGCCGCGATGAACACGACGCAGCGATTCCATAACTAGGTTCCATCTCCTAGACATAATCTCTCGATTCCAAAATCTAACAGTTTGCGATTAGAGCGGGTTTTATCAATCTCTTAACTAAATACCTCCTAAGACGAAATTCACTGGAAAGATAAAGAGATGTGATAAGGGATTAGAGAGAACTTACGAGGAAGATTGAAGAAGCTTGTTTTGGAAGAATCAATGGAGAAGAAGAAGAAGAAGAAGCGAGTGAGAAAGGGCATAGAAGGAGAAAACCGGTTAAGGGTTTATTGATTTACTGGTATATATTAACAATTAGAATTTCGGTTTACGCTTAATGTTCGGTTCAGTAGATAACCAGAGAGATTATTAAAGTGGCTTTAGTATTTCTTGTAAACAAAGGGCATAGAAGGAGAAATAAGGTTTAATTAGGGTTTAATGACTCACTAGTATAAATAATTAACAATTTGGAACAGTTTACGCTAATACTCAGTTCAATCGATATAGAAGAAGTATGAGATTTTTCTTTTACACAAAAAAAAAAACTAATGGTTATAAATAGCAAGATTTTTAACAAAAAAAAACACATGTAAGAAAAAGAAAAATAGGTTTAGGTGGAGGAGAAACCCCAAAAATATAGATTCTGGTTTTTACTTGCAAATGGGTAGTTTTTCTGAACAACTAGTTTTCCTTAATTTTAGGGAATCCATTTGTGCAAAATCTTGATTGGTGATAAAATGGTTTTTTGAAAAACAAAATCCAGAAACTATTATAAAAACTATAAACAGTCAAGGCCTTAATAGTCGGTTTCAATAAATAACTAGAAGAGAAATTTTATATCAAAGTGACTACAATAAAATTACTGTCTATAAATAAATATAAACCATACCGAAAAATGTAGATTAATGTTATACTTTAAAATAAAGAAATACATTAGAGATGATCTTAATGTTTAATATGTTATTCCAATAGAAAAAAAAAAAGTAGAAGTCAAAGAAAACGGAAAAAAAAAAAATCATTTTGTTTATTTTTATATTTTTATTTGAAGTATTTGAGAATATTATATTACACATATTAATTTCTTTATGTATATAAGTTTTTCAACATATTAATATATTCTTTCACGAACCAAGTTTTTTAGTATTGTTATCGATTATTTTTATTTTATATTAACACAAATATCAAATTTAAAAACATAAATTTTTTTAATTTTTAATATAACAATGAAATATATTATCTTACACATATTAATTCATACATATATATATATAAGTTTAAAAACCAACAATCGTAAGTTCTACCAATTCTAGAAAATTAATTTGCGTTTATGTATTATTCGACTGCGCGGGTCAATCATCTATCAATTATAAATGATAAACTTAAACATTAGGATCACCTTATTTTTAATAAAAATCTCATGCTTGCACGTATGTGCACGCCAACCACCTAGTATAAATAATTAACAAGAAATTTTGGTTTACGCTAATACTCAGTTCAATAGATAACTTGAAGAGATATCTTATATCAAAAGGAGATATCTGGTTTCAGGAATAGTATAAATTAAAAATTAGCATTTCGATTTACACTTAATAGTCGGTTTCAGTAAATACCTAGTACCTAGAAGAGAAATTTTATATCAAAGTGACTGCTTTAAAATTACTGTTTATAAATAAACATAAATCACACCAAAAAAACAAAAATCAATGTTATATTTATCCACCTTTGCATGGTGGAGAAGGTTTTAACATTTTGATTCCACCGGATCATGATTTCACGATTAACAAATTTGCTACAGTTGTTGCTTTTGGAGCGCTGGATAATGATCGTGGAGTTCTAAATGATGGTGGTGGAGCGCCATGTGTTGGTGGTGAAGCGCAAGGTGTTAGTCATGGAGTGCATGGTCATTGAGCAGTGGTCTTGGAACGCCCTTAATTGATGGTGGAGCCTAAGAGTCTTGGAACGCCGTTAATTGATGGTGGAGCCTAAGGGTGTTGGTCGTGGAGCGCCAGGTGTTGGTCTTGGAACCTCAAATCTTGGAGCGCTATGTTTTGGTCATGGAGCCCCGAATCTAGTAACGCTAAATTGTGATTGTGGAGCACCAAGTCGTGGTGTTGGAGTGTCAGCTGTAGGTGGTACAACATCGGAAGTCGTGGAGCGTCGAATGATATGCACAAATTGTTCAATATTCACGATTTGCGAAGATGTTTTGGAGTCAAATTTTTCAGTTATTGATAAACGAAAACACCATCCAAATAACCTCACAACAAGAACGCATATCGATTGAAGGACTTTTCATTCTTCCAATACAACGTGAAAGGCCATCGGACTTCCACCGTTATAATGGAGATCACGTCCGCGCCATACTAGTGTTTTAGCATAATGATCTAGATATAAATGTTGAATACCGACTTTCAAATGGTACTCATCTGGATAGTGAACTCAATCGTGTCATTGTGGCGACGAGGTATATCATTCGAAGTATTCTAAAGTTTATTTGCATTATCTCGAAAAAGATATTGAGATGGCTTATGAACCAAAGGAGGAGGAAAACTCATCCCAATAAACAAGATATCGATATGACAAAAAAATTGTACCTGCTTTTAAGAATATTTTGAACACTTTTTTTAACATTTTTGCTAAAAATTAACTGTTTTCTGTGTAAAAAATAAAAGAATAACTCAAGATCCACTTTACAGTATATGAAGTAGTACTGGCTCAAGAGTCACTTTACATTCGACCTAAAACTAGCTTATTTCTATTTTTTGTATGATATAATAATACAGTAGAACCTCTATAAATTAATACTTGATTGATTAATACTTTGCTAAATTAATATTTTTTGTCAATCCCAAAATTAGTTTTTCAACCAAATAATATATCTATAAATTAATAACCATTATAAATTAATAAATTTTTATAAAACCTAATGGTCCCAACGTTATTAATTGACAAAAAACCGTTTGCTAACTTAACGTAAATTAATTTATGAAACTCTTAAATTTTGTCTAAGTTGTACTGTTTTTACATTCACTGGTAAGTTATTAATTTTTCATTTGAATTTTTTCCCACGAAACTATAAGCATATTTTCAAAACATATTTTCTACCATAAAACAGAGTTCTCCTTTACACCAACGAGTCAAGGTTAAAAAGAAAAGAAGCTTACAACGTTGCAACAATGGAGAAACTATCGTAGAACCGGAAGTTTCAACCAAAGCCATTGCATCAACGTTATCATCGATTCTGAGCTAAAACACAACGCTAGAAGAAGAAAAAAACCCTAATTCCTAGAACCAAACCAACAAATTTACAAAATCTAAAGACGAACTACGAACAAAAACAACGAAACTACTTATTAAAAAGCTCTTTCTTCATTAGGAATGTTTTGGGAATCTAGCAGTAGAACATTACTCTCTTCACATTCTCCTTCAAAGCCGGTAACGGCTTCACACCGCCACCGCCTGAATCTCCTCCCACAGTTGCTGTTTTCGGGCTCTTTTTCCCTGGTGACCCGTTGTCTTGCATTATCTCCGGTTCCATGTAGAAACGTGCTCGAAATGCCGCAAGATGCGCATAATACGCCGGAGGAACTATACAAAAAACATATTGAGTTTGCCGATTTTCGTTTGATCTGAGGGTTTAAAGAAGAAGAAGAAGAGATGTTGTCATTTACCTATAGAGACCGAGCGTGTGCATCGCGCGTAGGTATAACAGAGGTTATTAGTCAGCGATTGAATACCATCCGCTGTGAAATTGTTCTCGTCCCAAAGAACATGGTAATGAGCAGGCCTGCTTGTTCCCTAAAATCATACAAGAACACGAGAAAAAAAAAGTGAGGATTTTGTTACGATTAGTTTAACAAAGAAAATGTATATTTCGTGTTTTTGTTTCGTTACCTGAATACCGGCGTGGCTACAAAGGTAGAAGTCGAATTCAGTTGGATGACATATTTTGGTATCAACTACAGTACCTGAACACACAAAAAAAGGCGGCAAATAAACAGTTAGTTAGTTAGTTAGTTATTTCAGTTATGATCTTTATTTCAACCGTTTTTCAAGAAACTGAACCTGGTAAGATGTTTCCGCTTCGATCAGTACTGCTTTTGTCTCTGTGATTATTAGCAAACAGACGAGTGTGATGACGCTTCTGCACAACGATGAACGTCACTGGCGGCTGATAATTCGGTTCAAGCGACGCACAAGCCTAAAACACAACCCGAAAAAAACAGTAAACGTTTTTGCTGTAAAAATAAGACTCGTAGACTCGTTTCGAGGAAAAAAAAAACCGATATTACCTTACGAATTGCATCCAACTCGTAGAGTAAAACTTGATAAAACTGTCCTTCGCTTACTCCATCACTGCGCGGAGAAAAAACATCGATGAGTGTCCCCATTACGGTTTTCACACATATGTAAACGAAAATGAGTAAAAGAGAAAAAGACCGGTAAAAGATGATTCGAAGCGGTTTCTGCCCCGTTGCTTTCCTGAATGAGATCAAAAGGTCCCTGTAAACAAAAAAAAACTTGTTAACACACGGATTTGAAAAAAAAAAAAGGCGTTTGTAAACCGCAAGAAACCGAAATTAATCGCGGTTTATTTACCTGATCATACCGCCACTAACAGTGCCGCGTACAGGATCTTGCCATGTTTTATACAGATCTTGAATAAGTTCTTGCCTGTGAGCTTGAGCACAAACCAAACCCGCATATTTCGTGACTTCAGGCCAGTCTTGAGAAGCAACAACCTAAGCAAGAAAAAACAAAAAACACAAAACCCGAGTCTTAAATCTTAATGAAATTCGATGTTTCAGCTACTTGATGAAAAAGTGTGTATGATTCGAGTTTGTATGTATGTATAATCTCTTACAGCTGCTATTGAAGGGCTCGACTCTTCCCCGTTCTCGGGGTGAGTCACGTCTGCGCCAAATATAATCGTCGGTATGTCGCTAACCAGCGGGATTCTACAGCTTATGGCGTCTAATAGAACTGTGTTCCTTCCTCCCATCTGAATAAACAACAATAGAAAGATCTGAGATTCATAGAGCAAGAACAATCGGAAAATTTCTAAATTCAGCAGTAGAAAGTATTCACCTTGACATTGATTTTAAGGGATACATTTGCCAGATACTGTTTGCTAATCTTGAACACGTGTTTTGTGAGACAACACTGAGATATCAAACCAAGCTCGGTTTCGCAGATTCTCTTAAGATCCCCTGAAGATTACAAGGAGCATTTCAATTTCATCTTCACCATACTCAAAAAGATAGATCTATGGATGAAGAGAGATGATAATACCGTAAAGTGAACCGTTGTTATCAGGTAAAATCGCCAACAGAAGCTCTAACTCTTTGCCTTTGGTTTTGTTCATTGCAGTGTGATAAACATGCTTCAAAGCTTTCTCGACTTGATCGGGCCTCGCGCTATACATCGGGATCACTGGTTCCGGATTAAACTCCTACAATAACAAACCAAGAAACACTTATAGTCAAAGAAAATTATCAAAGGTGCAGCAAGAGAGAAAGACAAGTATAATTACCATCCCGGAGACTTCACACATCTGACCAAGTTCTTTACAAAATCCTCGAGCAACGTTTTCTTGAACGCTGCGCGAGAAGTTAACGCAGGCCCATCTGCTCACCGTCATCCCGTTGATCATCTTCTTGTTCATCATATTCCATTGACCGACTTGCGGGAGGCAATCTTTTTCTTTCCCGTTCTCGTGATACTTAAGCTGTAGCAAAGCAAAGATAAGACATATTTAGCTTTTAACAGTATCATAGTTTGAGAAAGGTTACAGATATATTTGGTTTTAGTGTTTTTTACCCATGGAGCTGGAAGAATCCGAGCTTCAACAGAAGCTAACTTTTCGCTTATATTGACACCAAACTCCTTAGCATATGGATCTTGGTCATAAGCATTGTGTTGGACCGTCTTTTAAAACATTTTTCGACACCAAGATTAGTTAGTCCTCATTTCTGACTCACAAAGAACCATAAAAAGATGAAAGGCTACAAAAAATATTACCTTCAAAATATCGTTTTCTCTGTCTCTTGGTCTCTGGCATGTAACTTTCAAGAGAGCAGTAATCTGCTTCTCGTTCAGCCTTTTCGTGTACCGTTGTCCCTCGACAATTTTGCATGCCTACATTTGAAACCGAATCAGCGAAAACAGCCAAAAACAGAGATATATCAGTACTGAAACAAACGAAAACGAAAACTACGGTTTAGGGATTACCTCCATTGGCAAATAGCTTGCCTTCTTCTGGTTTCCAACTTGAAGACACGGCAAATGCGTGTGCTGGATCGTGAATCCATACATCTCTTGGAAATACTCGATAACCGACTTCATCGTCGAGTTCTCATCAACCGGAAACCTAATAGATATAAACAAGAAGACTCGATTAATCTTTCAACGAAACCAGCCTTATTGATGAGAGTTTAACTTGAGGAAATGATAAACAAAAATGCTCACATAAGCTCTCTTGTTGGTTGAGTTGTTAAACCCGCAACACGATATTTCCTTCTTACGTTTGCCCTGTGAGTAACCTCTACTTTCACTCCCCTAAGACCCTTCTTGATCTGTTAAAATCCCCCAAAACCAAAAACATTCTTGAAGAGAAACACTCGAGGGACTCAAGACGAGAGATATAACATGATAGAGAATTGTTACCTTAACCCGATCAGAATCAGACAACGGCTTCGACAAGACATCTTTCCCAAGAAGCTGCGCTACAAACTCAATCACCGGAAGAGGCTCTATAAATGCAGCTGAAGCCATATCTACAAAAACAAGAACACAAAACATAAGGTTCTGCTGATTATATAAATAAGCCACAAAACTGTAGTAACAAATCTCTCTCTCAAGCCAAACTGTTTACCGATGTTTAGCGATAAACCCATTTGAGTAGGTCTAATACTCTGGTAAAACCCACACCATGACTCTAACCCTTCACCGAGTCGCTGCGGTGTTCTGATGTCAGGCGAGAAGAAAGACCTTCCAACGGGACAAAACCGCTTAACCGACAGTTCCCTGAGCACGATGTCAAGAATCTGCAACGCCTCTTGCGCTCCATCTGCGCGTTTACCGGCTAGAAACTCGCCCAAGTGATGCATATTGGCCCCTGCAACGAACTTGATAACCACTTTATATGTTCTCTCCCTTCTACCAAAACGCATTACAAAAATTGTGTCAAAACTTCAAATCTTAAACACACATGAAACAGAATCACTCCAAAGAGAGTGAAGAAACACTTACTTAGGGCCGTTGATGATACCGTCGTCTTCGTTGACGATCTTAACAGTGAACTCTTTCCAAGTGAATGGAAGCTCTCCGGCGGTGTAAAGGCTTTTCCGGCCATCGTAAGCCGGAAGTCTCGCCCCGAGATCAGACTCTTTGTATAGTCTAACTAACTCGGCAATTATAGCTCTGTTTACACTTTTTGATGACACTTCAGGAGTTATTGTAACCTGCAAAATATTAAACCAATGTCAATGGACCCAACATAAACAATAAGAACAACATTAAAAAAGATAACGACTTGAGATAGAAGCTTTTTTTATTTCTACTCTCTCCTTTTCATTAAATTTCAAAATCAGAGACATTATTATTTCAGGAAATCGTCTAAAGTTTGAAGCTTTTTTTTTTTTTCCTCATTTCTGCAAAACTAAAAAAAGGTAAAATCTTTACTTCTTTTTTCTAAATTTGGGATTAAAAGAATCAAATTTTTAACTTACATCATACTGATTCAAATCTTTGGTTGGTAAGTCGGCGAGGAAATGGTTAGCTTTAACGATGCATTTAGTACCAAGCTGTCCAAATCCAGGTCTCGGCGCAAAGTTCGAGTTTTTGCTCGAACCGCGAACACCCATCTGCATCTGATGATTCACAGCGACGATATCGGTGCCGGAGACGGCGGCGACGGGAGCGGTTTGAACCGGCGGTTTACGAGGACGAGAGCTAGGTCTCATACAGACATCTCCTTGATCGGATTTTCTACCACCGCGGTTTCTCCTCCGGCCACGATTCTTCGACGGCGGAGAAGGTGAAGAAGCTTGGCTCTGAGCCACCGTCGTTGTAGCCGGCGGAGGAAGGTTTTTACCGGTTTGCACGGTTTTGGGATTGTGCTGTTTTAGAGGTTGAAGATTTGGTTTGATGACTATATGAGTCTCTGAGGTTTCTTTCATTTGCCTAATCGGCATTTTTTTCTTTCTCTCTTTCTTTTTCCGATTTCACTACAAAAAGAATGAAACAAAACTGATCCCTTCTTGGCTTTATTCTACCTGCAAAATCATGAGGAAGAAAGAAAACAAATTAAGTTTTGAAAATTGGAAGGAAAAAAAAAAAACCATTGTCAGATTGCATTAAATGGATAAAATCCAGAAACCATGATGGTATTTTGGAGTTTAAAACAAAACAAAAAAAAATCAAAACTTTGAAACAGTGAAGTAAAAAGAAAAAAAATCTTAACATTTCACAGTTTACATGTTTTTGTTTGTTGTTTGCTGCTATTCAGAAAAAAAAAACAAAGAAAAACAGAGAGGTAAAATAGAACATGATACAGAGATTATAAACCTGCACAAGAACAGATACAGACCTATACATACATAGATATATATAGTTTTCTCTCTTTAATAAAAAGAGAGAGAGACAAGAGTCCATGAAATTAGTAGCGATACAGTGAAGAGACCAAGAAATAGAGGAGCCAATAAGAAACAAAACAAAAAAACCCACAAGGTTTTTCATGTTGTTCCATTAAGACAGAGGAAACAAAAAAAAAACAGAGATTAAAGCATTTAGGGGAAAAATTGGGGATACCCAGAAGACAAAACCGGAGAAAGCTTTAAGCTTTTTGTCTCTATTTGAAACCGGAAAATGAGATCCCGGAGGAGAAACGGATGAGCCCAAGCAGATAATTACAAAGATTTTTCGAAGAGGGAAACAAAAATCGTAGCTTTATTTTGGTTTGGGCTGTAAATTGGAGAGAGAGAGAGAGAAAAAAAAAACTAAGAGCAAGTGAACAAAGGGAAGGAATAAACATCGAAAAGAGCAGTGGAAATATCAATATCTCCAAGAGAATTTTTTATTTTTTTCCCTCTTTTAAATATATAAAAAATAACTTTGAAATTATTGCTACGAAGAGAGAAAATGACCCGTCGAAAATAAAACAGTAAAAAGAAAAATTATATAAAAAAAAAACAGAGAAACACTCACCTCAGAAGATTGAGTGACGCTAAAGATAAGAGCTTTCCTCTCAATGTGGAGAAAAAAATCTCAGAAGAAGAAGAAGAAGAAGAGAGAGAGTGTGTATGATGAATTGATGATGATGATGGAGAAGAAGGAGGGAGGGAAGATAAAGAAGATGATTGTGATGTAGAAATTAAAAAAAGAAAAAAATTGTCTTTTTTTTTTTGTTGCTCTCTTTTAAAGACGCATGCAAAAGAGGTTTGCTTTTGGGGCTTTGGTGTCTTTAAAGAAGCTTTCTCTCTCTTTCTCGCAGCCTCTCATCAGTCTTTCTTCACTCTTCACTTTTTTTTTTTTTTTGGGTTTCCTTGTTTTTCCACTTTTCTAATAATTTTTCTTTTTAAGAAATAATAAAAAAGGTGTTTGATGATCAACCAAAAAAAAAAAAAAATTAAAAAGGTTTTGTTTTTCTTTGATTTTACACTTTTCTAATAATTTTAATAGTTTTCATTAAGTACAAATTTCTTCTTTTTACCTAGCAGAAATGTGTTTGATTTATTGAAGCATCTTACTAATTATGGACGTTAATGATCAACTATTATTTTCTTGGGTTATAACTTTATCATTTACAACGAACAAATCTAAAATTTAACTTCATACAGTTTTACAACATGATAAATGGTACACTTGTATTATGATCAGAATAAACAATTTTACATTTAACTTACGAAATTTTTAAGCAAAAAAACAAACTTACGAAATTATGATGAACGGTTCTATGTATACACTAAAAAATTATAATAAATCTACAATAATCCACATATTTTGAAAATCTATATGAACTATTTGCACAAATTGCATAAAAATTATTGAATTGAATAGTAAAAGTGGTGACGGCGGAATCATTTGTTTGCTGAATAACCTTGTCATTTCTTTTAACATATGTACAACCAGTTGTTACAAATAAATAAATAAACAAAATATGTTTGTTGCAAGAAAAAATCTATGATTATAGTTAGTGATTAATAATAATTTAACTTGCAAACGGCTTAATTAACCATTTAAGTCGTCTGCATTGCATAAATGAATCACTGTGAGTTATTAATGAATAATAATGCAATTGTATGTGTTCAAAGCTAGAAATCTTCAAAATTGGATTTAGAAAACGACTTGACCACGACCACTTTGCATGATTACATCCTTTTACTATTTTGTGACCATTTGTACATATTTATTGAATTAGATTTTCTTGGATATGTTTAGGCAGATTTCATATGTGTCAGCTTATTGCAGCTACTTAAGCTTGATGGCCACTTTCTTTGTGGTCCGTTATGAGTACCACCACTAACGCAATATATATATACATATATAAAGATGAACATTTATATATATATATGTATATGTAATAATATGTATATATATAGAGATAGATAGATAGGGAGAGCATATAGTAAATGTTTACAATTTGAAAATAATAAAAAGAAAAATATAACACACGGATTGGGTTCAAGTCGTTACAAGTTATTTCGATTTTCAATTCTTTTCTTACGAGAAGGTAGTCGGTCTTCAGTTTATAAGTGTTTGTGGCCGGTCAGCGAGTGTCCGCGTGTTTGAATTGCTAGTCATCCTTGACGTTTCTTCTCTTCGGAGTTCAAGATAGTTTTCCTTGTACCTAAGTCATCTCTAATACATTGTTGCTTTGGAAAGGATGTGTTAGTTTGTCTATGTGCTCCCTCCGTGTTGTTGCCGGTCAGTGCTCGTCCCATCCCGTTAACGATGTGTTGGTTTGTCTATGTGCTATCTCCTTCGATTCTCTGGCTTAGTCTCGAGAGGTTTCGACCTCTACCGGTTTCTACTTCTACCGGTTTCTGTGTAATTTCAAGTTTAAAAATTCAATAAAATCTACTAGATGACAAAAAAAAAAAAGAACACACACACACACGGAAGAAGGAATAATTCGAACTTGCAGTTCTTTTCTTTTCTTTGTGCAGACCCCATTTCATGACTCTATACCCTCTTAAATTTTATTTTCTTCCTTTATTTTTCCATGTTTTTTTTGTTTAATGCTCCTTTATATATAAAACTACATGAAACGTCCACACATTAAAAAAAAAAAACCTACATTAAGCAAAACTTATCTGATCTATTTTTCACAAAACCTACATTAAGCAACTGATAACTAGTTTGTCTATTTAATTGGACGCAGCGCTGATGCAGTGTATCACTGTATCATATTGAAAATTTGTAGCAACGAAATAGTGTTTTTAAGTTAAAAAAATGTAATTTTAGCGATATAACAAAAGTTAGAAAATGTTATTTTATCATTTTTTATGTTTGATAATTTATCTACTAAATTTCGTTAAATAACACATGATAGTAATCAGTCACTAAATTTTAACTATAGTAAGAAGATATCAAAATAATTTGATATAATCGATTCGAATTTGAATACAACGATATCTTTTATAATAAGCTATAAGGTTCTATGATTCTCTTTGGTACGATGAAAATAATAATTAATATGCAAACCACTATCCTAGAATGATGAATAATTAATCTACTATGAAATGTATTCTTTTTTATGGTAACGTGCTCAAGTGACTCGAGTGTGATATGTAACGGTTGGTAAATGTTTTTCTTGCAGCAAAATGGAAGAAAAGTGTGATATGTAACGTTTTGTTTTGTTTCATCTAATTATCAACAAAACAAAAAAGGATGTGATTTTCTCGCTAATATTAATAAGTCGATTTACATAGATAAGTGCTTGTTTTTATAATTACAAAAAAGGATGTGATTTTTAGTTCGATGCATTCAATTTTTGTTTCTGGCAACGTATTTAATTTCTATATAGCGTATGGTTGGAAATAAACTATAGCCGACCTATAATCAGTCACGAAATATGTAAGGAGTAGCTAATTACAGACGCACATATTTTCATAGACTATATATTATAATGAACATTTAGTGATGGATTTAATAACGGATGGTTATGATTTTGTGAAGAGTGGTGTGAATAATCGAGTAGAAGAACCTCCACGTTAAGTTAAGATACACCTCAGATGGGCCCCTACTTAATTGGGCCCACAAGGAAAACATCGGCCGTGAGATACATCATAATCATGACGAATTTATATATATAACTTTTTATTTTCCTTTGTGAGACAAAAAAAAATCATTATTATCAGTAAGTTTCAAAGTACTTGTTGGCAACAAAAAAAAAAAAAAAAAGTTTCAAAAGTATTCTAAAAATTTACGATGAATAATGATGAGATTGTTGGACTAATGGGGAAAGCTGAGGACAGCGTTTTGAAATTTGACTTTCTATAGATAAAAATGAGAATTAATACGCATATGTATATAGCTTTTTTTTCTTTTACATCATCTAATATATAACTAGGTGATCGGTTCGCACCGTATTATTGAAGTTGATCTATTTGTACATAATTAATTAAGTATTATTAATAACATTATATAAATATTTAATAATAAAAAAATAACGATAAATCAAATGAAAATGTTATAGATTTCAATAGAAATTGAAGATAAAAAAACTATTAACCAAGAATTTAAAATACTTCTTTAGATAAAAAGTGTAAATATGATAACTAAATAAATTGAAAAATATTAAAATATATAATAATTTATTTAATTTTTATAGTTGGCCTACACTAATATGCAGATATAATTTTTTTATAGACATAAATAGTTATAATATTTAAGTATTGTTAATTTTCTTATATATTATGTAAACGTTATGTTTTTATACATATACAATTTTAGTGTTTAACAACAATCACACAAACTTTTCATATCGTTTTGTGTTTTTTAAAACTGATTTATTTTAAAACTTTTTTATTTTTCTACCGTTTACTGTGACATATAATTGCAGGTGTAAAATTTATATTAACTAATAATTAAATTTGTATAATATATCTTGAATATTATCTATAATATGCTTTCTTTTCTCCTTACACAATATAATCTTGTCAATATATATATTTTAAATATATATTTTTCATGCCCTATTGCTAACTAAACCAAAATAGGTTTTACAATCTTTATTTATCCTAAGAGCGGATAGATGTTGCCCTACACATTCATGCGTACCAACCACCTCAGAGCTCTTAGGGCATATAAAGATTTATAAAAAAATATAAATGGTTTAATAACTAAAATTAAAATTAGACTATAATCGAGGTTAACAAAATGCATGCACAACAAGTTCACATGCGACTTTGACTTTTGCATAATTAATATTTATATCCACACTCATATTTGTGAAAAAATCGAAGTACGGCTTTTATGTGTTAAAAAAATATAACAAAGTATATGTTTTGTAATATATCTTTTTATATTTTTAATAAAAATTTCTTATTTTTCAGCATTTTATGATATATGGTTTAAAATTAAAAAAATTAAAATATAATATTTGACTTTATCATGAAAATAAATATAATACATTAGATAATCTATTAGTAATTTTCCTTTTAAATAAAAATCATAATAAATATTTGTTATAAAATTTGTGAAATCAAATTTTATAAAATTCTCTGGTAGCTCTCCGCTCTCTCTTCGTCCAATATTGAGGAATTGGTTTGATGAAAAAAATAATTTTTTTATGGTTGACATGCACACATGTGTTCATTATAAAATTTGAGTCGAACATGCGTTTATTATAAAATTTGCTTCTTAATATTTTTAAATGACTCCATAAACAAAGCAAAAAAGTGTTACGCAAAAACAAAACTGTAAAAATTTATTTTTATTTTTATTTTTACTTCTACTTCTTATTCATATTTGTTTTATCTTATTATAATTTATTTTTTTATCCGGTTACATTTCATTTTATTTCTGATCTCAAATTCTTGATCTACAATGAGACTGTGTATATGAGTATGAAATTTTTATTTATTTAAAAATGAATAAGAGATAAAATGATATAGCGTATTTACTATCTTATTGGATAATATATTATTTTTATATAAAAATATAATATATATTGATTGTAAAATTTTTGTAATCATATTTTATGCAATTTAATATGAATATATGTA
Organism: Alliaria petiolata; assembly: GCA_020283515.1. NCBI lineage: Eukaryota > Viridiplantae > Streptophyta > Magnoliopsida > Brassicales > Brassicaceae > Alliaria > Alliaria petiolata. The sequence goes on along the minus strand of JAHZTW010000005.1, from coordinate 12,060,088 downwards.
AAAACAAATTGAAATAATAGTAATTATTATTTTCTGTTAATTTAAATTTATTAATTTTAGTGTTATAATCTAGTGTTTTATGTTTTAATTTCGATTTATTTAATTTTAACTCAACCAATCAAAACATTTTGTTTATTTTAGAAAATTTGACATGTCACATTTACATGTCATCATTAAATTACACTAACTTTCATTGTGAAAGTGACAAATAAGTTTTTTTTCATTAAAATGGATTCTCAAATAATAGGAAGGAAGATATATAAAATAGATTTTTTTCTTATTAGTATCCCTTATTAGTAAAACATTGAAATTATCAGTTTTAAACAAATAAAATATTAACAAATATTAAACTTAATTATATATAAAATAATTAATTTAAATTTAATTACTTAAAAATTCATTATAGCATATATATAAAGTAAATGAAATTCGCATTTAATTTAAATATAAAGTAAATGAAATATAAATATTATAAGTATTTTTTCAAAAAAAAAATTCGAATGATTTAATCGTCATTTCTATATAAAATAATAATTAAAAAATATAAATAAAGAAAAAAAAATAATTATAAGACGATAAGACACAAAAGAATATTCCATAAACAATCTAACATATAACAAATTGTTAAAAAAATAGAGAGAATAAGATGAAAAATAGAGCAAAATATGAATAGATATAAAGAAATATACAAAAAAAATAAAACAAGTAAAAAGGAGATGAAATTAATGAAATATATATAGATAAAAATAGAGTAAAATTTATAAGTTAAAAATTATAATAATATATAGATTTAGAAGAATAAAAATTGTGACCTGGACATTAAGGAAATAGGTTTAGGTAATAGTGGGTAAGGGTCAGATACAAATAATTTAGATATAAGAAACTATTATCCAAAGTATCCCCATAAAAATAAGGGTCGGATAATAGCGGTAAGGGTCAGGTATGGTTAGGGTAGGATAGTTAAAATCAATATCCAAACGGGTAATTTTTATAATTAAAATTATTATTCTAATGGAAAATTGCGGATAATTTTGTATAATAATAAAAAAATATAATATTTTGGATAATTTATAAAAAAAATAAGGATAACTGTAAAACTTTTGAATAATTTTATGAAATGTTAAGTAACTTTGAATAATTTTAAGAATATATAGATAATTTTAGAATTTTGTAAAATAATAATTACTCAAACGGATAATTTGGGTACCTTGAGTAATTATCTCACCCGACCCTTATCCATTAGAGACAATTTTCTTAACCCAAACGGGAAATTTCTATTATCCTTACCCTAAAATTTTGAGTAATTCGGGTCGGGTATGGGAAGCGTCGAGTTACCTTACCTGATCTGTAATGCTCATGGCTAAAAAATAGTATGACGATTGGAGAACAAATAAATATTCGTAAGTTAATGTTTGTAAAAGAGGTTATCAAGATTATCAAGAAAAATTGAAAAAAATAAATAAAATTGAAAAAAATAATGAAAGAGAAAATTGATAGTCAAATAAAGATAAAAAATATATCATTTAAATTAAACCATAAATTAAAACAAGAACCGCGTATAATGCAAATTCTCTCGTAGTGTATATAATAGTTAGTACCATATCAAACTACAATTTCTGAATTCGCACAAAAACAAATTTAAAAACTACATTTTTTTTTATCATATGGTTATGTTATATTAGAATATATGGATAGAATATTACAAAGTTGGAAGTTTATAAGCAAACCTGGGAGATTAAAGGAGGGTTATTGGAAGAAGGATTTTAAAGAATTGTTAAAATTTTCAAAAAATTTTGTTATTCATTAATGGATTCTGACATTCTTATTAAAATCTAGTGTTATTGATTTGATGATTTTTAAAATCCATACAAAATCCATTGTTATTCAAAAAATTTAGGTTTTAAAGATTATATGATTCCATTAAAATCTTTGTTATTGGCACATGGATTTTAAACAAATTAACACATGAAACTCTCTCAAAATCTAACATTTAAAACTTTTCAAATACTACCTATATACCTAATATTCTCAAAATCAATTACAATAATATATTTTTATAGATTTTCTATATATACAAACTCTCTCAAAATCTAACAAAACTCTTTACAAATTTAACAAATCTTTCAACTTTTAAAATCAATCAACTCTATATAATTCCATCTCCCAATAATCCCCCCCCCCCTCCTAAGTCCACATACGGGAGACGATTTTGGAAACTATCCGATAAACAAAACAACATAGTAAAAGAAGAAGAGACAAAATATTTGTATAGGCATTCCCCAAAGCAAGCCATACAACAACAAATCATTCTAGAGAAAGACAATGCGACCAAATCTTCAAAGAACGAAAGAACAGTCTGAAGCTGCAAGAGAACACGAACCATCTTGCCATACACGACGTCGATGGAAGAGAAACCTTCCTGAAAAGGATCTTAAACATGAATGCACAATACCACTGAACTAAATAAAATTAGCGTCAGAATAACCCTAACACAATTAATAATTTCAGATTTCAAAATAAGGAACCCACGCTTAAAAGAGAAGAAGAGCTCCCTCCCCACTGAGTCCATCTTTCGAGAGACTAAAAACACAACCTCATTCTATTGCTTCACTCACATAAGGATTAGCCACCGAAAATACAGAACGATCCAAAGACACACCAAAGAAGATATTATTCCATTACCAATTTGGAGAGAGAGAGGAGAGAGGAGACACTGGTTTTACCAACTTCACTTTGATGATGTCAATCGATATCCATTCTTAACACACGCGACTTCAACACCGGAACTGAGACCAAAGGCCAATGAAGGGAAACGCCACTGCCTTATCCTGGAGTAGTCCGAGGTTGAGACCACATTAGATGAACACGATTAATTTGGGGGAACATAACGGAAAAACAAATAAGGCCATAAAGGCCAAAAACTAACATATATGATATATTTGAGGGATTAGTAAGTTTTTGTTCTTTTGTTGTGCTTAGAGCATCTCCAACCCAATACCAAATTTAGTGCCAAATTGCATTTTGCAATAAAATCTACTCCAACTCAATCTCATTTTCAATTGCAAAATGGTATAATGCCATTTTTGGTTTCAAATATGGAACAATCTCATTTTCAATTGCATTTTGCAATTGAACTTTTTTATTTATAAAACAGTCCTTCAAATTTTACATACTTTCACTTTTAGAGATAAATAATTATTTTGATGATAATTTTTTTTTTGATGATTATAAATATTAAAACACACTAATATATAAAATTAAAATGAAAATAACATTATTTAATAGAAAATATAAAAACATAATACTAAATTTAAAATAATTAAAAAGTACTGAAATTAAAAATAACAGAAAATAAATTTAGTACAACAATGATTGGTTACTTAATAAGTTAATACTCTGGTAAATCGCTTCCGGATCCACTTAAATCACCAAAAAATTGTCCAAATGAAGCAGATTGAGACGGATCTTGTTGATATTGTTGTTGTTGAGCCTTTTTCGTAAAATCTGTGTTTGTTTAGTCTGAACATATACACGAAGATTTAGATCTTCTATCGAGTTCAAGTCTTGGAGCAAAAAAAAAATTTCTTCCTTAAATTCTTTCAAAGCGTAGTTTTTATTTTGAATCTCCAAATGGTGTTGTCTTTGTGCACTTGTCTTCTTTAATTGCTCCAAAAGTAGCTTATTTCCTTCTTCTAAAGTATAATGTGTTTTTTTAAAAAATTATAATAATGAAATTTCAAGAATATCATAATTTATAGAAATTTTGAGAAAAAATAAATAAATGTGTCAATTTGTAATTTTTTTTTAAAATATGTATAATTAGCAATTAATAATAAAATAAAAAAGAAGAATATACTAATAAATATTCTTTTTAACATGAAAAATGCAATTATGGGTTGGAGAGAAATCCAATTGCATTTTGCAATGAAAAATACAATTATGAATTGGAGATGCTTTTTAGTTTGATCAATTTGATCCTCTAAGGAAGACAAGGAAGGAGAAGAAGAAGTTTAAGACATTTGTCTTTGGATTTGGTAATATGATACTTTGACAACTTTGTTCTATAGACTTTTTGTTCAAATATGTTTTTGGATTTGGTACTTTTGTGTTCAAATTTGTCTTTAGATATTTGTGTTAGACATTTGTATTCAAATTTGTGTTTGTATATTTGTGTTTATAAATTTGTGTTCAATTCTTTTTACCTTTTAAACAATTTGTTCTATTTTGACCAATGGACAGGCCATTTGGATATGGTCGTTAATGGACATGGTCACTATTTGTTCGCAATCAAAATGGTTGATATTGAACAGGTCCAAATGGGCGTGGACAGCCCATTTTGACAGTTCTACATATATCTCTCTGTTGTGGCTTTGGCTACCTCTACCACCACTGGAATATTCGAAATCAGAAAGGATCCGTCGCGATCAGAAAGTTTAATCTTCCAACACCACTAAATCTGAAATTTGAAAGGTTGTTGTCGCGAATTCAAAAGTGAAAACCATGAGAACAGAAAAGAAAAGAGAAGATATATAACTAAACCAGAATATATACAGTCTAGTGAACCAGCAAAAGTCGACCAATGACCACCAAAAATTTCTAGATCTAGGGTTACAAGTCGAAAGAGAAAAATGAGTTTTTTATTTATTTTCTGTCTAATATATAATGATGTTTACTACATTTATAAGATGAAAAATATGTTTGTTAGGAACCAGTTTTGAAAATTTTGTCCTAAAATTTTTGCTTGTTTTGTTTTTTAATTAAGAGTTTGAATGGTAGGTAGTTTTTCAAGTTTTTATGCTTTAAAAATGTAATTATTCTGAATATATTAAAATAATAAGTACGTAATGATAAAAGTGAAAATTAACAAATTATTTTTTAATCTATTCTGCATGTTTTAAATTTATAACTAATTGAGATAGAAAAAATTTATTCACTAATCAAAAATAGTTTTGAAGGTTTAAAATTTATTTAATTTATTTAATTCTGTTATTTTATTATTTAGCTATTATATTATTCTGCCTTCAGTGATATATTAGTCAAACTCTGAAGTGTCGTAAAATAATCGACCAATATCCCAGAAATTAATTCAGTTTGCTGACATATTTTTTTTTAACAAAGCACACATACACATGCATGTGATATGCCTATGAATCTATAAATGTATATGTGTGTGTATAGAGAGATAATATCATATGGGTTAGTTTGGTGGTCATGGTGGTAGTAGCTATAGGGTTATGGGCATGGCTTGTTTTGGAGTGACGCACTGTTTTGATTTATTTCTTATGATTGTTTTGAAATTCAGTAAAGATGACAAAATTGTGATTTTTATAACTCAGAAGATAACATTTTAAAATCACAAATCGTATGTTTTGCATGTGTTTCGCATATAAACCATTGAAACCGTAATTTAAGAAAAGTCCAATATTGAGTCAAACATTACTTCCTTTCCGGTCTTCTTTGTTCTGAAAACTGAATTATAAGGACAATTTAGATTATACACTTATGAATATGGTCGGGGGAAAAACATATACTGTATATATATATATATATAAAATAATGCCAAAGAAATAAAAAATTATATATTTTAAAAAACAATTTACATAACAAACGTGTATCCAGTCAAATCAATATTAAATTTTTAAACCGGTTGAATTAACTGCATGTAAACTTGTTTTTTGAAATTCCATCTAAAATAATTCTAACATTGTATATGTTTTTCTAAATAACTTTAATAATCGTAAATTAAAAAAATTTCAACACATACAAATAAATTTTAAACATATGCAGAACATTGTGCTTAATTTTTTTTTTTTTTTTTTTTTTGTAAAAGAACAATGTGCTTAATTTGATTACACAAACTAGTCAACAGGCTTGGTAAAAAATACACCGATATATACGAAGCTTTATAACGAAAACGATTAGGGCATTATAATAAATCTATATCGCCTTAATTTTCTTTGATTATTAGTTTGTTAATTTAGTTGGCAGAACAAAATATATTCTTGGCAGAATTTCGATGGGGTTCCTATGGCTATCATGCTCAATGCACGCGTGTGACTTTTTAATCATTGTAAATTTATTTTTGTCAACAAAACACTGTTTAGTTTAGTCAGTTAAATAGACAAAACCTGGGATTTAATTGTTTATATAAAGCTTTCATTTAACAATACCTTAGCCTATAATATATATATATATATATGCATTGCTAGCATTTTTTTTTCCAACAATTACATTATATTATTTGTAAGAATTTTACATCTGTTGTTTAATTGGTTAGGATAGAGCCTTCAAAAATTAAAAAATTGGCCGATATATATATAAATTAAAAAAACAAATTAACCACAAAAGTTATGATTATAAGAAGAATTAAATGTACATTCTAATGTATATAAAAATGGTTTGGTACATTTACCATGTTTCTTATTATAATTTGCTTATTAAATCTTGAAAAACGACAAAATAGACATTTAATCTACGATTAAAGCAAACTTTGGGGGGAATTCCATATCTTTTTATGGGTGCCCTAATTTCTTATTGCTTCTTGGAAAGTTCACACTTGACAAGCACGATAAATCTTGCACGTTGGAGTAAACTTGTTTTATTTACGGATTTTTAATTCACTAAACTAAGCTTTAATTTCTAAATCTAAATCTCTGAGTTATACTAACGTGTATTATTTCTTTATATAAATATCCAATAGAAAAAGTTGCATAAAAATTTCTGTAATAGACGAGGGGAACATTTGCAGTAAAAAATAGTTAAATTGGATTATATAACTTTAGTCTAACTATTTACACAGATATTGTTACTCAGTCTAAATCTAGTACAATTAAAAATATGATATGTTGAACGCATAAATTAGTTTAAAATTGATTATTTAACTGTTTATAAATACTTATTACGACATCATAACTTTACATTTTCTATTGACAAAAAAAACTTTTACATTTTCTATCGACAAAAAACTATAAATTTTCTTTTTTACCAGTGTCAGTAAGATGAAGTAATTGCAATGTTTTAATGCATGATAACAGTAAATTTACAGTGTGAACATAGATTAAAAAGAAGAGATAAAAAAGTAATTGTGGAGAGTAAAATATATTTAAAAGATGTCAGAGTTGGCCTAAAACGGTGTATAATCTGCCACTATAGCTTTTGTGTCACTCTCCTTTAGCTTTTGCTTTTGAAGATTAACAAATAAAAGGTAAATATTGTGTTTATTACTACACTACTCTGCTGTCAAATAAAAAATACTACACTACTCTTTTTAAAAAAAAAAAAATTGAAATTGAACTTTGTAAAACTCTCTAGCTATATCAACGGATAGTTTTCAATACTAAATTGTTTCTACTTGTTTTTTCTATATCTTTCAATTGTTAAGTTAATAATCTTTCCTTGCTAAAGTCGTCAACTATATGGATATTCTAGAAACATGCATAGATTCATCATCATAGTTTGGAATCAAACTACATTTATTGATTTGTCGTGAATTTGAAAAGCAAAGAGATGAGACCCTAGAATTTTTTTTAAGTAAATTAAAATAAAATTAATACAGGTTACTTTACAGAGGCACTGTCTTTTTATCATCTCTGATCTTAGTCCTATTTTTGCTTTTTATTGTGAAAAGCACCCCAAAGTGCACTTCTGTTCCCAAAATTTTGAACAAGTTTTATAAAAAGACTAAATAAATCATCAAAACATTATTTAAAGAAAAAATAAAATTGAAGGTGCCCAAAAATTTGGAAAATATAAATTATTTATCAAATGGTGAGTAAAAATCCAGGCTTTGTCGTATAGTTGTCTTTGAGAAAACAGTCTTGCAACAATCATCGATGCTTAAACCTAATATCAAAATGCAAAACCCTAGAAAATCTCAAGCAAACCCACGCCCAATTCCTCACGATCGGCCTCTCTCACCACACGTTTCCTCTCAGCAAGCTCCTTCTCTTATCCTCCACCGTCTGCTTAACCTACGCACTCTCTATCTTCCGCCGAATCCCTAACCCTTCCGTCTTCCTCTACAACACTCTCATCTCCTCCATCGTCTCCAACCACAGATCGAATAAAACCCATCTCGCGTTTTCTCTGTACGCTCAGATTTCGAGACCCAACGAGTTCACTTATCCTTCTATCTTCAAAGCCTCTGGCTTTCACCCTCGGTGGCATCGCCATGGAAGGGCTCTTCATGCCCATGTGTTGAAATTCATCGAACCGGTTAATCACGATCGGTTTGTGCAAGCTGCTCTTGTTGGGTTCTACGCCAATTGCGGGAAACTGGGAGCAGCTAGATCTCTGTTCGATCGAATCAGAGGACCTGATTTAGCCACTTGGAACACCCTTCTAGCTGCGTACGCTAATTCCGGCGACGGAGAGAGTGAGAAAGATCTCGGTTTATCCGAGGAGGTTATGCGAATGTTCGTTGATATGCAAAAGAGCTCGCTTGTGAGACCTAACGAGGTTTCACTTGTAACATTGATCAAATCTTGTGCGAATTTGGGTGAATTATTGGGAGGAGTATGGGCTCATGTTTATCTAATGAAGAACAATCTGAGTCTTAACGAGTTTATCGGGACTTCTCTTATCGATCTCTACTCGAAATGCGGAAGTTTGAGCTTCGCACGCCAAGTGTTCGACGAAATGAGTAAGAGAGACACGTCCTGTTACAATGCCATGATCCGCGGTTTAGCAGTTCACGGGTTTGGCCAAGAAGCTATCGAGTTTTACAAGGACTTGATCTCCCGCGGATTGATCCCGGACGAAGCGACTTTCGTGGTGACGATATCCGCGTGTTCGCACTCGGGTCTAGTCGACGAGGGTCTCCACATTTTCGACTCGATGAAAGCTGTTTACGGGATCGAGCCTAAAGTTGAGCATTACGGATGTTTAGTAGATCTACTGGGCCGATCGGGACGGTTGGAAGAAGCTGAAGAATGCATCAAGAAGATGCCGATGAAGCCTAATGCGATGTTGTGGAGATCGTTTCTCGGGTCAGCTCAAATCCACAATGACTTGGTGAGGGGTGAAATAGTGCTGAAGAATTTGTTGGGGTTAGAAACGGGAAACAGCGGAAATTATGTGCTTTTGTCGAATATTTATGCCGGAGTTAACCGTTGGGCTGACGTGGAGAAAACCCGGGAACTTATGAAAAATCATCGTGTTAATAAATCTCCAGGGATTAGTACTATTAATTAATGCAATTATACCACAAAAAATCATGACTCTGTTTTTTTTTTCTGTTCTAACAACTTGTTTCGTTACTCCCGAATAAACTCTATACGTGTATCCCAAAACTATTACAAAAATAGTTATAATAATGCAGATGGTTATCCCATTTCATTAGTTCTTTTTTAAAAATCTTTTCACAACAAATCTTGTCTCTACTCAAGAATTAAAAAAAAGAAAAAATTAAAACAGTTGTTATGTTGTCTTTTACATGGACTAATCAAATAATAATAGTTTTTGCTGGTGGGATGAATGGTATTAGGTGCTAATTGACGACACATCAAGTAGAACGTTATTAGACCAATGTCCATTCATTATTCCACTCATTGATATATTTTATAATTATTAGTATTGATGTGGAGTATTAAAATATAGTATATAGTCCTAATTTATCACGGATCCACTAATTGTGTCTTAATTAGAAGTTTTTTTTTGTTGTTGATTAATCCAAATATACTACTCTTAAAAGACGCAAAGACCAGTTTTGATTCGGCCTTCAATGGCTTCTTCAGCAGCCGCCATCGTCTTCTCCGATTCTCCTCTTCGATCTTCGCCTCTCCACAACCATCGCGTTTCCCGTTATGCCACTGGATCCGCCTCCGTCGTCACTCTCCGTCGCCGCGGAGCTTCTTCCCGCCGCGGTCTCGCCGCGAAATCGGCGCTGATCGAGCCCGACGGAGGAAGGCTCATGGACCTCGTCGTCGAGGAACCGAGGCGGCGCGCGATGAAACGAGAGGCGGAGACTGTTCCGGTAAGGATCAGGCTGAATCGGGTGGATCTGGAGTGGGTACACGTGCTCAGCGAAGGCTGGGCAAGCCCGCTCCGTGGGTTCATGAGACAGTCCGAGTTCCTCCAAACACTTCATTTCAACTCGATCCGGCTCGAGGACGGCTCCGTCGTCAACATGTCGGTCCCGATCGTGCTCGCCATCGACGACGAGCAGAAGATTCGCATCGGCGATTCCGACCGAGTCACGCTCGTTGACTCGTTCGGTAACCCGATCGCCATCCTCAGCGAGTGAGTTCCTTTTAATTTGAAATCCAACACGATTTCTTTAAAATCTCTGCAATTCAAAATCATCAAATGTATGAACAGTGAAATTCTCGATTATGATTTGTTGATTTCGATTGGAGCTAAATCTAATTAGATTATGCATATAAGAACCTTCAAAATCGTACATGATTCTTGAAGTGTTTGCAATTCGAATCATCAAATGTATGAACATAAGAATCTAATTTGTTGAAATTCTCGATTTGATTTCGATTAGAGCTAAATCTAATTTAGATTAGATCTTTCAGAAACTGATTCTGATTTGATTTTGAGCCAGCATCGAGATTTACAAGCACCCAAAAGAAGAACGTATAGCCAGAACCTGGGGAACAACAGCTCGAGGTCTTCCTTACGCAGAAGAAGCGATCACCAAATCAGGAAACTGGCTGATCGGAGGTGATTTACAGGTCCTGGAGCCGATCAAGTACAACGACGGTCTTGACCGGTTCCGTCTGTCTCCGTCTCAGCTCCGCGATGAGTTCACGAGGCGCGACGCGGACGCGGTTTTCGCCTTCCAGCTGAGGAACCCGGTGCACAATGGCCACGCCCTTCTCATGACGGATACTCGCAGGAGGCTTCTTGAGATGGGTTACAAGAACCCAGTCTTGTTGCTGAATCCACTTGGAGGATTCACTAAAGCCGATGATGTACCTCTAAGCTGGCGTATGAGGCAACACGAGAAGGTAATATTAATAAAAGAAACCCTAACTTTCGCTTCCTTCTCTTCCAAGAAACTATGTTTATCATCAAGATAGCTCAAGGATAATGGATTAGTGTTCATCTTCCATCTGAAACAGAGCATTTTAACTCCTACGATGATTTTTGCGATTTCGTTGCATATGCATTGAAAATGTTGTATTGCGGTTTCTTGGTTTGGACATGTAGGTGCTTGAGGATGGTGTTCTGGATCCGGAGACCACTGTAGTCTCCATCTTCCCGTCTCCAATGCACTATGCTGGTCCCACCGAGGTTCAGTGGCATGCCAAAGCTAGGATCAACGCGGGAGCCAACTTCTACATCGTTGGCCGCGATCCAGCCGGTATGGGCCATCCGATAGAGAAGAGGGATCTATATGACGCTGATCACGGGAAGAAAGTGCTCAGCATGGCTCCAGGACTCGAACGGCTCAACATTCTTCCCTTTAAGGTTTTGATCAACCGTTGTTACTTCCTCTTAATCTGAAATTTCTTGGAGGTTTAAAAGTGTGATGGATCTCGGATTTGTCTTGCATAGGTTGCTGCATATGATACAACTCAGGGGAAAATGGCCTTCTTTGATCCTTCCAGGTCTCAAGACTTCCTCTTCATATCAGGAACCAAGGTAAAAATCTGATTCTACGATCTATTTCAATATCCAAGATTCATACTTTGTGACTGAAAAGACATTATATGGGATGGTGTTTTTATTGGTGTAGATGCGTGGCTTGGCGAAGAAGAAAGAGAACCCACCAGACGGTTTCATGTGTCCCTCTGGTTGGAAAGTGTTGGTTGATTACTACGACAGTGTTAACGCCGAGTCTGGTAATGGAAGGGTTTCAGAAGCTGTCGTCTCTGCTTAAATGCCAAAAGATTCCGTGTCCCACAAGTTTCAGGTTTTCTGTTTATGTGTATCAAAAAGGTTCCAATAAAACCAAATGTGTGTGTGTATAAAACATCTGTGTGTTCTTTGCGGTCTCCGTTGTCATCGAGTCGCAACTATTTGTACCATATTTGCGTATTGTTGATTTAAAGAAGAAACTTTTGTGATTGTGTTTAACAGTTCTCTGGGAAACACAAAACTGTATGCTAAAATGTAAAAATTAATTTAGACAAGATTGCTGAAACAGAGAGAGTTTTACGTATGTTTTTGCTATATGATTGTGGGGCCCATAGGCGGTGGCAGGTCGATTCCGGGCGGTGGGATCTCCAGTGGGCGAGGTGGTTCCCAGTTCGGAGGGACCACATCAGGTGGTGTTTCCGGCACGGGAGGATTTGGGGTATCTGGCATTGGTGGAGACGGAGACGGTGGGATCGGAAACTCATGGCCGGGATTCTGCGGCGGTCCAAGCGGTGGTGGATCACTTGGAACCGTCGTAACTTCCGGCGGAGTTTCCGACGGGTTTATCTCCGGTGTGTGAGGAGGCTCCGGGACTTCTAATGGGGGCCCCTCTGGTCCTCTACTCGGCCGTGAAGGTAACTCTTCCTCGAAGGGAGACCCACCGGGAAATTGAATTTCGGATGGTCCGGTTTGGCTAACGAAATCGAACCGGGTAACAGAGTTGGTCAAGGAAATTAACCCTCTGACCGGTTCAGATGTACACGAAACCGATTTCGCCGCTGCGATTATGGACCATGGCTTAGACTTGTATGAGCATAAGAAGAGAGAACCTCTCATAAGATTCGTAGAGACTAAAGACATAACACTACTGCGACATTTTTTCGTTTTCTCCTTCTTTCTTAATTCTTACAGATAATCACATATTAACAGGTTTCAAGTACATTGACACGTGGCACCAAACCATATACGTGTCATTGTGGTTTGACACGTTCTCATAACACGTGGCAAACTCACACATATCAATTTTTCTTTCATCTAAAAAAGATTTCATATTGCAATTTGCACATGACGACTAAGGATAGAAAAATGCAATCATATATGTCACATAAGTACATTAGAAAAAAAAAAGCCATAACAAATTATTTTTTTTCCAAAGAATTTTAAAAAAAGAAACTACGAAGACGTGACCGGAGTGATCCTAGGAACTGCAACAGGAAACTCATGAATCTCATCACTCCATGGATTCGTCTTCTCCGCCGGATCAATCGTTCTCAAAGCTTTCCACACCGCACTATTACACTTAAAACCCGAACCAAAAGCAATCTGCCAAGTCCTATCTCCTCTCTTGATCCTCCCTTTGGCTTCACTATAAGCAAGCTCGTACCAAAGCGAGCTACTCGAAGTATTACCAAACCGGTTCAACGTCATCCTCGATGGCTCCATATGCCACTCGGATAAATCCAAATTCTTCTCTATCTCGTCTAGAACGGCTCTACCTCCCGCGTGGATGCAGAAATGCTCGAAAGCTAGCTTGAAATCGGGGATGTAAGGCTTTATCTTCTTGACTTTGAAGACTTTTCGAGCCACGAGGGTCGCGAAAAAGAGAAGCTGTTCGGACATTGGTAGGACGAGTGGTCCTAGTGTTGTGATGTTCGTCTTGAGAGCTTCTCCGGCTATCGCCATTAGGTTTTTGGAGAGGGAGACACCGATTTTGCCCGTTTCTTCTGCGTTGTTGTCTTCTCGTTGGTAAACGCAGCCGAATGCGTTGTCGTCTGCTCCTTTGTGGGTACGTACGGTGTGGATGAGCTGATATTTTGAGCGGCTGCGATCGGAGGAGCGGTTAGAGAGAAGAACGGCGGCTCCACCCATACGGAAGATGCAGTTAGAGAGAAGCATTGATCGGTCGTTGCCTAAGTACCAGTTTAGGGTTATGTTCTCTGTGCTCACAACTAGTGCGTATGAGTTTGGTTGGACCTGCATGATTGTCACGATTTGATTAGTAAAATTTATGTAAGCAAAACAATAAATACTCTGACAATGGTTTTTTAGGTTATGCTATGATATAACTTTGTAGTTGTGACATGTGCATCTATACAAATAAAAAACAAATTATTATGTAGCTCTTTTAAGAACTTTGATTTAATTTGCCAACCAGCTTAGAGATTTAAGAAACTTGCATGCACGTGCTAACACGTTGGTTTCTCAACTGGTTAATTAAAGATTATGTATAGTTGTTCATATAAATCTTGGATCTATCACTTCAACATATTTGTTTGTAAATTGTAAATAGTGGCTGTAAATAATTATGCATACATCTTAAATTCCTATACATGCACTGGCTGTGTTTGTAATTAATTAAAAAAAAATTGGATGGTTATTTAAATAGAAAAAAATGCATTGAATTTATTATTTTTAAATATAAATAAATAAAATAAAATCCTGGTCCTATCACTAACACAGGCATTATGTTTTTTCCATTTTCACAACCACCACCTACCCAAAGACTAAAAGGCCTGTCACTGTCAGAATTTTCATAGACACGTGACTTTTTGACCTTATGCTTCTATTCTACACAACTCATACGATAAAAAGTTGCATCAATATCAGATTATTCGGTTTTGATGTTTATAGCACGTAATAATAATAATGACATGAAAGCGAAGTCAAACTAAAAAAAAAAAAAATCTAGTTGGAAAGTTGAATTAAATGCTTAATAAGTGAGACCTATAAACGGAAATCATTCAAACTTTTATTGAGCTGTCGTTAGCCTTTTCAAACATTTAAACGCGGAATAAGAAAAAGTCCAAGATTTTATACTTTTCCATGAATCACGACAACTCATAAACAAACAGTCAATAAAAAAACAAACCGGTTTAAACCAAACCGAATAATTAAAAACGGAATGAATCTTAATTAATTAGTATCATAACAAAATTTTAATTACCTGGAGAAGCTGTTTAGCGAGATCAATGGAGATAAGTCCAGCACTACAACCCATTCCACCGAGATTATAGCTCAGAATATTCCCTCTAAGCTTATACTTATTCACAATCATCGCAGAAAGTGACGGCGTCGGGTTAAACAAACTACAATTCACCACAAGAATCCCAATATCCTTCGGTTTAACACCGGTTTTCTCAAGAACCGCATCGATAGCTCCGAACATAACCGTCTCGGCTTCTTTCCTCGCTTCTTCCATACAAGGATTCGGAGGAACACGGAGGAGAGCTTCAGGGAAGTAAGTTTTCTGACCAAGACCGGATCTTTCGAGGATCTTCTGCTGGAAAGCGAGATTATCTTCCGTGAAGATACCTACACGATGAGACCGGTCCATGAACGTTTCTCGAGTGCAGATCAAGGAAGGGTCTGGTTTGTAGCATGAGAAATCGAGGAGGAAGACACGGCGAGGGCGAGTGGTGAAGTAGGCGGTGGAGAGAGAGATCAAGAGTGCGATGGCGAGTGTGGCGGAGAGGAAGTGGAAACGGAGGTGGTTGTAGAGGAGAGTGAGGTCGTTGAGGGAGAAGGAAGAGAGGTTTGCGATCGTGGCGGCGAGGAGAGGGAGGAGGAGGATGTAGAGAGCGTTGGAGATTAGGTAATGGTAGCCGAGTTTGACGTATTTGAGACGAACGGATAAGAGGAAGTTCGGGAGGTTGTTTGGGTTTTGGTCGGAGTTTGTGACGTGGACCGGGACAGGACGGTGAGGTTCGTTTTGGTTATGGGTCATGGTGAGAAGATGATGAAATGTTTAAGCTTTTTGAGGTAGGATGAAAGAAAGATTGAAGCTTTTTTTTTGTTTATGTTGTTGTGAAGATGAAATGAGAAGAGAGAAAGGAGGAGATTTGTAGAGAAGAGAAGTGTCAAGTGTAAGTTTTTTTGTTGTGTGTGTGAGAGAGGAGAATGGCCTGAAAAGTTGGAGGAAATTTGAGAATTTAATGGGAAGTTTTTGAGAGAGAGAGAGAGACTTGGCTAATAAATGCAGTTAGGGGAAAATGGTAAATATTTAAGGAAAAAAACAATGTTTTTTATAGAATATATACAAAAAGAATAATAATTCTAGCAAGTTCAAACTAGTAAATAAATAATACAATGATATTTGTTTTTTTTTTTGCGAAAAAAAAAAAGAAATTGTTTTAGGATAGAATTAAATGGTATATTCGTCAAAATTATCCAACAAAATTATAATTTTGAATTGAATTTTGGAATTACTTATACATGTAATTTACAAATTACAAGTGAATTATAAGTTTATATCCCACACCAAATCTCTATTTCAAATGGAAAGCCAAGTTATAATTTTACATAATATAAAAAATTGAAACTTAAAAAAAAATAAATGGATAAATATAAATTATGTAGGGGAGGGAAGATGCAACTACCCAACGAAGGTTTTAATGTTTTTTTTCGACAGTTGAGATTAGACAACTAAGAGACGCCGACGACTTTTATCCAATTGATGGCTAAAATCTGGCCGCGTTACTTTTGAATTTACTATTATACCCTTCGTTTGACCCATTAATTTCGAGTTTACCCTCTTGGCCTCTTTTGCGAACAACTTGCCAGACATTGAATGTGAAGGCCCACCTTTGTTTACGTGTAGTTTTCTGATTTGTAGTGTCCGTGTGAACCTGCGTATTTGAATAGTTGTGTATGTATTATGGAAAATTAAGTGAACCGAAATAAAGTTTGTTGAACTAAGTATGAGGAAATGTGTGGGTCACTGGTTACAAATATTAGTACCAAGTTTGTTCGTCATCTAGCTGTGTTTTCATGCTTATTTAATTATGTGTTAATTTTAGTATAACGAAGAAATGATTTAGGCCATAAATAGACTAGTTTTGCTTGTAATTTCATTTTTTTTTAGATTAACTAATGGTATTCGATTATCTATTTCTCAAAAAACGAATTTAGGAGTTAGTGTTAACTATTTTCGGAGATGAACATGTTTTTTTGGGAGGAGTTAAACGATTAATTCCCCTATTAACTTATTAACTCCTGATTATTATTTATATATGACATATAACTAATGTCATCAACTATAGAAATTACATAAAAAATTTCAATTTATTTTATGAATTAAAGAAATACAGTTGATATCACCAAAACCGCAGTTAACGTGACTTTAACCATTAACGTTTGTTGACTGAGACGACACGTAGCACTTACAAATAATTTTGTTTTTAGTAAATTGATTTTGAGACACCTAAAAAGATGTTATATATAAATTTTATTTTATTTTTAGTTTGAAATTAAATATTTATTTTTTTCTTCTTATGTGACGATTTAACATATGCCTAAATGACATCGTTTTGTTCCAATTTATCAAAAAATATATATATAAAATTTCAAACGAGAGACAAAACGACGCCGTTTTGGGTGTCTAGTGACGGACTTATGTTGAATTAAGGAGAGACAGTTACCCACCATAATTTTTTTAAGTTAATGTAAATTTATAGAGGTTTTGAATATTGCACATGTTAAAACTTTAATTCTATAAAAGTATTTAGTAGCGTTTTATAATTTTGACCTCGATAAAAATAATTTCTAGATCCGTCCTTGCTTATAGTCAATTTATCAAAACAAAGTCGTTGTAAATTACCACGTGTCATCCTACTCAACAACCGTTAACGGTTAAACTCACATCGTCTGTAATTTTATAAAGATATTTAGTAGTGTTTTATAATTTTGTCCCGGATAAAAATAATTTCTAGATTCGCCTCTACCCATAGTCAATTTACCAAAACAATTTTTTTTTAAAGTACCACATATCGTCCTACTCAGCAACTGTTAACGGTTAAACTCACGTCGTATGTAATTTTGGTGGTATTGCCCACATTTCTTTAGTTCATAAGATAATATCAAATATTTATATAATTTATGTAGTTGATGGCATTGGTTTATAAATCATGTATAAATAATTAGAAATTGATGAGTTTATTGAGGAACTGGCCGTTTTTCCATCCCACAAACCCACCACAGGCTTTGGAGTAACATAATAATTTTTTTTCGAAGGTTAGTGGAAAAGAAAAAACCAGATAAA
This sequence comes from Alliaria petiolata, assembly GCA_020283515.1. Taxonomy (NCBI): domain Eukaryota; kingdom Viridiplantae; phylum Streptophyta; class Magnoliopsida; order Brassicales; family Brassicaceae; genus Alliaria; species Alliaria petiolata. The sequence goes on along the minus strand of JAHZTW010000005.1, from coordinate 12,042,243 downwards.
AGAAGCCTTTTCCTAATTTTCTCTCCCAGGCACGTCTTCCTAGGAGGGTTTCACCCACTTGATTTGGCACATGGTTTAGAGGTTATCTACCCTGTTTTACCCAAAATAGAAAGGTTTTTTATCAAAACTGCCTTGGTACACGCGCAACCGTGGTTCTACCCCCACTTTGGGTCGGGAGGTCCGCTGTTCCCAGCTCCGCCACGATGGACTGCCCTAATTCTTCCTCCACATCTCTACTGTCCCACAAAAAATCTGGCATGTATATGAACGATCGTCCTCTCCTGTGGTAACAAGGAAGAAGAAAGTGTGAATAAGACCACTTTCAACAGCTTCCCCCTCTGTTGAACGGTGTGAATAAGACCACCTGCGAGGATTTGGTTTTGATTTGTCCCCATTCTCTCTTGGTGTGAATAAGACCATCAGAGAGAATCTATTTTCCCTCCAACTAACAAAAGATGCAGCGACGTTTCTCCTACGCAGAAAAAGGAAAAGCGGTCATGAAGAGTTCGGGCCCAGAACCGAGAATCCGGGTTAGAATACCGAATTTTGATAACTCAGATCTGATAAAGGAAAACAGTTTAACACTCATTGGGCGACTGACAAACCCAAAAGAACAAAGGGTATGGTCAATGATATCCTTTTTCTCCAAACGTTGGAAGATGAAAGGCAATATGGTAGGTTCTGACCTAGGAAGAGGCTGCTTCCAACTTCGCTTTGAGCTTGAAGAAGATCTTTTACAAGTGCTGGAAAATAGACCATACAATTTCGCCTATTGGATGGTTATTCTTCAAAGATGGGAACCCACTGTCTCAGATCGATTCCCATCCCAAATCCCTTTATGGATAAGATTAAAAGGAATCCCTCTCCACTACTGTAAACCGGAGACTCTTCAATACTTGGGGGAGGAGATTGGTACCTACATGGAACAAGAGCTGTCAAAAGTTACCGCAAGAATAAAGGTATCCATCAATGAACTGGAAGCTCTACCTCAAGAGACAATCTTGGAGTTTGCCAATGGAGATAAGCTACGGTAACGCTGGAAATATGAAAGACTGGAAACCCATTGCACAAGATGTTTCAAGTTAACACACCTGGGCAAAGATTGCCCTGAAAAAATGGCCAAGGAAAATTCTCCAAGGGATAGCTCGAGGAGGAGCAACTCTTATAAACCTGAAAGAGATGAGATATCCAAGAAGCGATCTCGAGACTCCGTTGATCCCCTAAACAGAGAAGTTAGGCGTGAGCGAGGGGATGAGAGAGACCAGCTCCCACCAAAGCCCCAGCTAAAAACTAGGCAAGAGTTGAGATCTTACCAACAAAGGCAGGATCGACATGGGAGACCATTTGGGGATCGGGTGTCGGAAAGAAGACAACCTGAAAGAGTACATTATGAGATAGCGTGCAAAGAAAAAGGTCAGTATGAGGAAAGAAGAGAACATACCACCAAGCCACTGAGAGAAGACTCAAACTCGTACCAGCAAGAAAGAGAAGAACCCCATCCAGGAGCTAGGAATCTGACTCCTAGAGAAAACTCTCGGGATCTGAGAAACCATCTACGAAACTGAGAGAGAGTCAGTGAAAGTTATCAACCCCCAGTCCAACAATGGGTTGAAAAGATTAGACCTCGAGAGAACTCACAAGTGGAGATTTCTGAATCATCAAGAAATTTCCGACCACCGTTACAAGTAAACTTTGAGAGGGAAGTATTCTCACCACCTAGAGTGACAACTGAAAAAGTGATGGGACAGTTGTGTGATGTAACGATCCAATACACGAGCTGTGCAGACCCGGGTGAGAATGCGGCAAGAAGAATGTGAGTGATTCAAGGGGAAGAGAGGGGTCTAATGGCAGAAACAGTGGCGTTCATAGTGGTAGCATCTAACAATACTTCATACCAATCTGCGCCTCCTCCAGAAATAACAACTAGGCACAATTCTGAGATGTCACCTGGACTCCCACTGGATTTGGAACCTCTACTTGTCGCTGCGAATAATCCTATACAAGAAAATGAGACTGCTTCTGTTAAAAAACGAAGAGGCCGACCACCAGGGATAAAGCAAGGGGCAAACAAATCCACCCCAAGGACACGGAAGATCATCAATATAAGAGCATCACCTAAAGGAGCTAAGAACTTACAGAAATGGACTACAAATAATCGCCTCCCAAGTGTAGGAAACACTAGCAGGACAAATGGTACGAATGCTGCTGGACCAAGCACCACCATTATCCTAGCGTTGAAAAGAACATCAGGAAAAGTTCACCCACCTCAAGGACCACCAGGCACCAATTTACGGGGAAGATCCACCATCTCCTCACCAAAAAGTCAAGGTACAGAGGGCTCCCTGTTCGGACAATGAACCAAAGGAGAAATCAGCAAGGCGGTACTACTGAGCCAAAACAAAATGCAGTCCCCGCAATTACCAAGAAACCTAGGGGATCAGTAGATTTTCACAATCCGCGAAACCCTGTTCCTTAGTAGTTGCAAGTTGGAACTGCTGTGGGTTGGGGAACCCCACAACAGTTCAACGGCTGCAGGAAATTCGACGCCGTCACGCCCCATATGTGCTATTCCTCTCTGAGACAAAAAACCGAGATGAAACAGTCCTCCAAAAGCTGGTTTGTCTGAATTATGAATCTCATTTTCTAGTGGCCCCCCATAGTCCGGGAGGTGGAGGTTTGGCACTCTTCTGGAATCAAGGTTTGGAGGTTGATATAATCTCTTCTTGCCACAGCTTTGTGGATACAAAGATTACACACAAAGGTAAATCCTTCTTCGCAACTTTTGTGTATGGAGAACCTGACAAAGCAAAGAGAAAAGAGATCTGGAAGAAGATTATGGAGAATACGGGAAACAGAGACTCCCACTGGTATCTTACAGGATATTTCAACGAAATAACGGATAACACGGAAAAGCTGGGAGGAGAAACCAGACCTGAAAGCTCGTTTGTAGACTTCAGATCCTTTATGTCGGAATCAGACTTGTATGATATGTGCTACTCAGGCAACTTCCTCTCCTGGAGAGGAGAAAGAAATGATCAAAAAAATTTCTGCAGATTGGACAGGGCTATGGCTAATATTGAATGGATTGAGCAATTCCCAACTGCGAGAAGTGAGTACCTGAGATTTGAAGGATCTGACCATCGGCCACTGATGTCTTTCTTTTCCCGGAACCAAAATAAAAGACGAGGCTTATTCAGATTTGATAGACGCTGGTGAAACGTGGAGGCAGTTAAAAACCTGATACGAGATAGCTGGAACGTTATCCCCCATCTCACTGTGGACTAAAGAATAATAAAATGCAGAAGAGCTATCATCCAATGGAATAAAGAAAAATTCAACAATAGTTAAAAGATCATTGAAGAGAAAAAACAAAAGCTGATGAGGTCTTGACAAGTAGTTTCTCCACTGAGAATATGATCAAAGACATCACCTCAGAACTAGCAGCAGCTTATAAGGCAGAAGAAGAGTATTGGCGGCAGAGAAGTAGGCAACAATGGTTAAGCCTTGGTGACAAAAACACATGCTTTTTCCACGCTACTACAGAAGGCAGGAGAGCAATAAACAACATATCAGTAATAGCTGATAATGAGGGAAAGGTATACTACGAAGAGGAGGACATCATGAGAATGATTACCGGATATTTTGATGGTCTCTTCACCACAACACCGCGAAACAGAGAGGAGATAGTGAATAAGGCCTTGAAACCTCTCATAAGCAACAAATCAAATGAGGCTCTCACAGCGGACCTTTCTCCAGGGGAAATAAAAGCTCTGTGTTCTCCATACACGCAGACAAAGCTCCCGGTCCGGATGGCTTCTCTGCAGGTTTCTTCCACTCGAATTGGCTAACAGTTGGTCCGGCTATTGTGAAAGAAATCCAACACTTCTTTTCTTCGGGGATCCTACCAAGATCGATCAATGAAACACACATAAAATTAATCCCGAAGATTAAAATCCCTAAGACAACTGCAGACTACCGCCCAATAGCTTTGTGTAATGTTTATTATAAGATAATTTCGAAGCTTCTAACGAGAAGATTGAAACCTCACCCACAGAAGCTAGTGGCAGAAAACCAGTCGGCTTTTGTCCCAGGAAGAGCTATCTCCGACAATGTCCTAATCTCCCATGAAGTTCTCCATTTCTTAAAGAATTCGAAAGCAGAAAAAGATGTTCAATGGCCGTGAAGACAGACATGACAAAAGCTTATGATAGAATTGAATGGGAGTTCATTAGATTAGTACTACAGAGACTGGGTTTCCATCAAAAATGGACAAACTGGATTATGGAGTGTGTAAGCACTGTAACTTACTCTGTCCTTCTCAATGGGGCTGCACAAGGAGCCATAACCCCTTTCAGAGGGATCAGACAGGGCGATCCACTCTCGCCCTATCTCTTCATCCTCTGTAGTGAAGTACTCTCCGGTCTCTGCAACAAGGCACACGAAGATGGAAGCCTTCCAGGGATCAGAGTGGCCACAGGAAGTCCTGGGGTGAATCACCTCCTTTTCGCGGACGATACCATATTTTTCTGTAAAACAAGCTTCAGAGAATGTAAAAAGTTAACAAGAATCATCTCCTAATATGAAGAAGCTTCGGGACAGAAAATCAATTGCCTCAAGTCTGCCATAACGTTCTCCTCTAAAACTCCAGCATTTATAAGAGAACAAGTAACGACTAAGTTGGGGATCCCAACAGAAGGAGGTAAAGGAAAATACTTGGGCTTACCAGAATTGTTTGGCCGAAAGAAGAAAGATTTGTTTAGCTTAATAGTAGACAGGATCCGACAAAGGACAATCAGCTCGTCTTCAAAATTTCTTTCAACAGCTGGGAAAATGGTGATGTTGAAGTCGGTACTCACTGCAATTCCCACATATCCGATGTCATGCTTCAAAATCCCCATAAGTTTATGCAAGCGAATCCAATCCGTCTTAACTCAATTCTGGTGGAATGGAAATATGGACAAGAACAAGATGTGCTGGGTGGCTTGGAATGATCTAACAAAGGGAAAACGAGATGGGGGGTTAGGCTTCAGAGATATACAATGCTTTAACGACTCCCTATTAGGTAAGCAAAGCTGGCGAATAATTATAAACCAGGGAAGCCTCCTAGCGAAAGTCCTTCTGGGAAAATACTGCCAAGAGAAAGCCTTTCTGGAAAGTAAAGCTCCAAAGAACGCCTCTCATGACTGGAAGGGTATTATGATCGGGAAAGACCTCCTGAAGAAACACATTGGCAATGCGATTGGAGACGGAAAGACAACTCTGGTGTGGAATGATAACTGGCTCTCGACCACAGAACCCCTCCGACCAATGGGATCGGCACCAGAACAGACCAGAAACATGGTGGTTGCAGAGCTGCTCAAAACAAATGGAACAGAATGGGATCAGTGTAAAATCCAAAGTCTGTTCTCGACAGAAGAACACACCATCCTTGCCCTAAAACCAAGCTTAACGGGCGCAAGCGATAAACTAATCTGGCTTCCTCAAAGGTCAGATATCTACTCCACTAAATCAGGATATCATTGTGCAAAATCAGCTGAATAAACATCCGGAAATCAAGCAAATATGATACATGTATTCGATTGGAAGGCAGAAATCTGGGACTGCCAAGTATCAGAGAAGCTAAAACTCTTCTTATGGAAAGTGATAAAAGGAGCTCTACCCGTCGGAGATCTCTTAGCATCGAGAGGTATGTTAGCTCAAACCAGTTGTATCCGATGTGGTGAGAGAGAAACGGTGGAACTTCTTTTCTTCCACTGCAACTTCACGAAGAAGGTCTGGGAACATGCGCCTTTTTCTGCAGTTATCAACTCCCAACAACTCCAAGACTTCAAATCGGGACTAAGATGCTCAAGACAAATGATTTGTCTCCCGCCTATTGGAATCTCAAAGGGACCGCTCTTCCCTTGGATCTGCTGGAGCATCTGGGGGGCACGAAATCGACTTATTTTTGAGAATCGATTACTCGCGAGTGAGGAAGCAATACAAAAGGCAATAATGGAGGCCAGAGAATGGCAAGAAGCACAAATCCAAACCACTTAAGAGATTAAACCCGCTCTCAGATCCATACCTCTACTAGTCGATAATCGAACGATGCATTGCTGCACAGATGCAGCTTGGCGAGCGGACAACAAGCGAGCGGATCTAGGATGGATCTTCCACCAAAACGATTCAATCGTCACACAAGGCTCCAAGGTGGAAGCACACGTTTTCTCCCCATTGGCGGCCGAAGCTTTAGCTATGGGAGAAGCTCTTCTCCATGGCACAAGTGAGGGATTTGAGAGAGTTAGCGTCAAGTCAGATTTCCAACAACTGATCCTGACAATTAACTTCAAGACACAAATCTCAGAGATATATGGAATTCTCCAAGATATCACCAACCTATCTTTGCTCTTTTTGCATGTAGCTTTAATTTCATTTCCCGATAAAAAAAACACTAAGACAGATGCTTTGGCAAAGCAATCTCTTCTTGGGACCTCGTTTGGGCCTTTGTATTAGCTATTTGGGCTTTAATGAAAATGTTTGACAAAAAAAAAAAACCACCACATATCAAATATTTAAACTAAAAATTCAAGAATTCAAACGATTCAAACAAAACGATTAAGTTTTTAATGAAAATCAAACTTAGATCAATGATGAATTGTATCGATGAAAATACATTCGTTTAAAAAAAAAAAACACGCTTTCCAAAATTCGTAGAGGATAGTTTAGAAAATAAATTCGAAATTTTATTTAAATTTGATACTAATTTATATATCTGTAAACAATTTACAACTATTAATATAATATTATTTTCTCCATGAAAGTAACATTTATAGTCTTTGCGAGGATTCGAATACCAACTCCAAAAATTGAAGTAAAAAGCATTTAGTGGCTCTTGGTTTGTTACCTATTCGGAGTGTATTATATTTGGATCAAATCAAAAGGGTACAATGGGAAGAAAAGTAATTTGTAGAAATTAATGGGCCAAATAAAGAAAGCTGGAAAAAGTTGGGGTGACAGCTTGAAATGTAAGTGGTATGGAGAAAACCACATGACATGAAATTTAAAGCACCAGACATGAATTTATCAATTGGGACACATACACACTCTCAAATTTATTATTTCCTCTTTGACCTTTTTCATTATGTTATCGCCTATCTTTTTTTATTTTTTTTTTGTCATATTTTTGTTTATTCACGTCATAATTAAGTGACCAAATCTACATTTTCTCTAGTGTTTTTAAATTTGGAAAAAACCTAATTATTTTATATGTTGTCGGATTTTGAATTTTAATATGTACATTTTCAAACATATATTATGTATATATGTTTTTTTCATCACGAATTCTTCAGTTTTTGCTGTTTTATAAATGATTTTTCAGCGGATTTTATGAATAAAATATTTTCAAAACATTAAGACCTTATCAGAAAACTAATCCAAACTTGATTTTCTTGACCGAACGAATCAAATCAAACTAAAAAATATTGTATTTTCTTTATAGTCTATTTGATCATACTATATTATTGTGAATAAATTTAAAATAATATATGAAAAACTATTGAACCCTACCAAAAACTAATCCAAACTTGATTTTCTTGACCGAGCGAAATTAAGGTTTTATTTTTTTTTAAAATAAAAATATACTGTTTACGAGTTATTGAGTTAACTATTTTCATTAGTATGATTGTATCCTTATCAAAATAAAGAAGATCATTGTGTCAAATTAAGTCTGAGTGTGTTTCATAGATGCCTAATAGTAATTATTGACTACGCAATTTAAAAAAATATATTAACTAATTATAACTTGCCAACCTACCATTTCAGGTGATCTTAATTATTATCTTATAAATTAATATAGAGTCCCATCGATATATATATTCACGAATAAAATATACACATGCGTGTGAATGAATCTATTACGCGGGGGTAAGAAGTTTTGTATTTGTTCATTTCATCAGTTCGCATGTGTCACTCGGGGAGAGTTTGTGTGGTAAGCCATCACAAATATATTATTAATTTAACAAGATAACCAATTCTAATTGCTTGAAAAAATTCCTACCGGACGAAGCAATTCCGGTGAGAAAATTATTCCTGAAAAAAAACATTCTCCACCAGTCACAACTCCTTTCTTCTTCATTAGTTTTACAACTACTACTTGTTCAAGCCATTCATAACATTTTTTAAAAAAAAGTAATTATGAATTGAAAAGTATGTTCAAAACAGAGCTAGGAACTTACGATTTTTCTCCACGGTTCTTAAATCGGTAATATATCACAAAACAAGCAAGTTATGGTTCACGTTTTTTTTTTTCTAAGTTCAGAAAAAAAAAGTTTATTACAAACAATAATATGTAGAAAAAAATGATGGTATTCTACGCTATCGATTTTTTTTCCGGTAAAATGTTAAATTTTATATCATTTTAAATTTGTGACAGCATTACAAAGATACAACTAAGAAGGCAGAATGACCGAAAGCTACAAACAACAATACGGAAAAAACGATTAGATACAACATCAAGTACAATATAGCTAGGAAACAATTAGAGAGAAAAGACATGAAATCTGAAACGAAACCCGACGAAAAAGCAGCAATCACACACCAAAATGCAGACCATCCCGACGCTATCGATTTTTACGACCAAAATCAAATTTATTTTTGTTACAAGCATACATAATGTTTATTTTTTTGAAACAAGCTATACATATGATACACATATACAAAATGAAGTGATAATATAAGACGGTTGGTTCATTTGTGCCCTGAATTCAAAGTTCATTTGAGACAAAATGTTAATTTTAAAATTAAATTATCTAAAAGCTGATTTCGGTTATCGGGAAAGATTATGAACCGAAAGTTTAGAACTTCCAAAAAAAATTTTAAGAAAATTTATACATAATATTTTGCATGATGATCTATATACGTTTAGATATTGTTCGGTGTTCGAATCCAACCAAGATCCGCATCAATCTCAAACCTGCAAAACTTCTGAAATTCCTGGAACCATGTGCACGAGAATACCGTTGCTGCCTTGGCAAGCTAAACGATGACATCTTCCTCCTCTCGAGATGATGAGAGACCGCCTCTCCATCGCAAAGAACCCAATGCTTCATAATCCGACAAAACATGACCTAATAATCCTCATAAAACTTCTGAATGCGGCGAAGTCGGATATCTCTGGTCATGACCAAGGAACGACTATAAAAAAACCAAATTAAAACAGGGAGCGAGGTCTTATATCCCTCCGCCACACCGAAAACATAACCGAAAACGCGTGATAAGCGGATCGGAAAGCGTCACCAACAGACTTCAGCGAAATGGAGAAAAAACTGCAAACTTAGAAACCAAACACTAAACTTAGAAATATTGAAGTCGAAACCGTAAACGAAACTGGACCTAACACAAAACTCCGATAGTTCAAGACAACGAAGCAAAAAATGCAAAATTATTAAAAATATAAAATATATGAAAATAAATATTAATTATACATTAATTAAAAATAAAAAAATAACAATATAGGGAAAAATCTCGATAACTTTTGATTAATTATTAATTAGTTAAAGTGTTTGTTAGATCTTCTCTCAACGTCCTAATTTTTTTTACTAGTAATTTTAATACAGTAATTAAGTGATCGTCACATAAATTTGGACCAACGACCATATATTGGGCCGAACATATACAGTATAGTGTTGATTTCAGTTAGGATATAGTTGGGCCGTTTAAATAAGAAAAATGACTTCAAGTGTATATATTTCACGTGGCGCTTCTGGATTTGTTCGTCACTTTGATAATATAACAGTCAGTAAGTAATCACTAATCTCTTTCGCTTACAAACACAAAAAAAAAAAGCGCGGATTTTTCCTATGGCTCCAAAACTCTGAGACAAGAATCAGAGAGAAGAAGAAGATAAAGCAAAAACAATGGCAACGATAAATTCAACGGTCACGATTCTCTCTCCCAAATCGATCCCAAAGATCATCGATTCGAAATCCGGAGTTAGGGTTTCTGATCACACCGTCGGTTTCTCTCCCAAACTCGTCAAATGCGTCAGTTCCTCTTGCCGGAGATTGAAGTTATCGAAGCTCGTCTCTGCCGCCGGATTGTCGCAGATCGAACCGGACATAAACGAGGATCCGATTGGTCAATTCGAGCTTAACAGCATTGAGATGGTAAGATTGGTTATCGATTTGGAACTCACTGATTTCTGGAGATTTCGTGGGAGATTGGTGAAATTTTGTTTCTGATTCGTTACAGGAGGATTTCAAGTATGGATATTACGATGGAGCTCATACTTACTACGAAGGAGAAGTTGAAAAGGGTAAAAAATTTAAGTTTTTTAAGTCTCCGATTTCTTGTTCTTGTTTCGATTTTTCGGCGATATGATTTGTTCGCTTTGATTGAATCTTTTTGAATGTTTTTTTTTCTTCAGGAACATTTTGGGGAGCAATTGCAGATGATATTGCTGCTGTTGATCCTCCATCTGGATTTCAAGGTTATGATGCTTATTTACGAGTTATGTTTTGTCTCATATTTGATCGAAAACTTCGCATGTTTCTCATTCCGCCGAAGAAATTTGAAATCAATAAGATCAAATTAGCAAAGTGGTGGTGGCTTAATGGTAGTGAAATGGAGTTGTTTTCCTTGTACTTTTGGATTCAAACCTCATTTGGGGCGAAAAGTTATTATTTAAATCAGAATATCTAAATGCTAATTCCGGGGCAGATTATGGGGCCAAAAGCCCAAAACTCTCACAATTTTTCAAAAGAAAGAAAGAAAAAAGGATCAAATTGGAAATATAATCCAAAATGATTATATATAGATTAGAAACGAAAATTTATAAACCAAAGTGCTTAAAACGTTGGAAATATAATCAAAAAAGATTCTATATAGATCAGAAACGAAAATTTATACCCCAAAATACTTAAAATGTACTGTTATTAGTTATTACTGACGGTTTTGTATTTGCAGGTTTAATCTCTTGGATATTTCTTCCTGCTATAGCAGCTGGGATGTATTTTGATGCTCCGGTAATTTCTAAAATATTTTGCCTTCTTCCAAAATTGTGGATTTTTTTAGTGGTTGAGTCTCTCATTAGTCTAAGTTTCTCTTGTCTGTTGAGAAAACTAGTGTTTGTGTATGAATGTGTTTTTGTAGGGTGAGTACTTGTTCATAGGTGCAGCTTTGTTCACGGTAGTGTTCTGTATAATAGAGATGGATAAACCAGACAAGCCACACAACTTCGAGCCGCAGATTTACAAATTGGAGAGAGGAGCTCGTGACAAGCTCATTAGTGACTACAATACGATGAGCATTTGGGACTTTAATGACAAGTATGGTGATGTTTGGGATTTCACCGTTGAGAAGGATGATATAGCCACAAGATAAGATATATTGATTCTCATTATAATGATGGCTTTTTTATGGAAACTGTTTATAATTTTGATGAATGAAACGTGTTACTATGTGTATAATATAGATTGTTATTTCTCTTTAGTTTTCTTTTTGTGCTTCATATGTTTGCATAATATAGCCGTCATTAGTTAATACAGTGGTGATTTACCAAAGCTTTTTACACCAAGATTTGAAATTCAAACTCCACAATATGTTATTTATTGTGGATATAAATATTTAGAGCTTTTATGTATGCACTGTGGATTTGATAGTATAAATTTGTAGTTCTGTGCATTCGGGTATTTGGATCGGTTCCGGGTAAGATCTGATCGGTTCTGATTCTTTTGGGTAAAAGAATTTTATATCTATATAGGTACCGAAATAATTTTGAGTCGGGTTCGGTTCGATTCCTACCGGTTTTGAGTTGGTTCGGTTTCTACCGGTTCCGAATCGGTGTGGTTCTCAAATCTCAGAACTAGCCATGGGCAAATTACCCTGAACATAAGAACTAAACCGAATTGGAAGGCATCAAACTGAACCGAAACCGACCTAAATATATGAATGGTCCTAAACTTCTATACCCGAAAAATCGAAACTGAACCTGAACCAAACCGGAAACCAAATGGGTACCCGAAATACCCAAAATATAACTATATACCAAAAATATTTATTGTATTTACACTTTAAATAACTTAAATACCCAAAATTACAATTATAAACCGAATATATTAGTTATGTTTAGGCCGAAATAACTAAAATATTTGAAAATCTTTAGTTATACTTGTTTAAAATAAATATTTTTTGTAAAATTTAACTAAATAACAGAGATATTTAAAATTTTTAAAGTATTTTAGATAAAATTTAGATAATTCGGGTATCCAAAACTGATCCGAACCCGGACGAAACTGAACCGAGCACGAACCAAAAAAACAAAATATCCGTATGGATCCTAATCTCTATAACCGAAATAGCCGAACTCGAAAAGAACAGACCGAGCCCGAACGGGTACCCTAATTCCCAAGACTACTAAGAACCATTTAAAACCCCAAAAAATCCGGTTCTCCTATGATTTCAGTTTGGTTCGTTTTTTTTACCCGACTAGACCCGAAATAGTAGAAAACATATCCGTATACCCGAAATATAAGCAAATACCCGAACCAAAATCAAGTCTAAAAATTGGAATTTTCGGAAAATTCTGATTTTTTGCCATCTTGCGAACTGATTTGCGAATCGAATGTACCTCGAAATTGGTAACGTAAACAACATCTGAATAGGTGACTGCGAGACCTTCAAACAGTATGTAGATCGACCTATGGATCCCTCTGATTCATCGGGAAATCGCCCCAAAAAACTCTTACTCGACCACAACTTTTTCTTCTTCTTCTTCTTCATGTTAAGAAAATAAAAATTTCAGGTAACCGATCTGTTCTGAGTAAGAACCGAAACCGAACCAATACCCACAGTTCTTAAATTCAAGACCCGTCAGATAAATAACCAATAACCGAACCCGATCCAACCAATTATTTTGGATCGGGTTTTCAAAACAGATTTTTATGTCCATGGCTATAAATTCGTATGTATAAATAGTAGATTGTTATTTCACCCCCTATGAAAAAGAGAATAATTTTATACTAGTAGTTATAATTTTGGTTTATTCAAGTAAGATGAAAATAGCTGATTTTGTCATTGTACTAAAATCTTATGTTATAGGTTTATTAATTTTACACATTTTTCTTCAACTGAAAAATTTCTAAAATTTTATAATTAAAAGTCTCATATCATCAGCATAGAACATAATATAGCACAATATAGAACATAATATAGGCTGGAGTTAACTTTTTAACTTATTCAATCTCATAATTTATTTTTTTCTTCACTTGCATTTAAGTATAATTTCTAACTTTTTTCAATTTACCAATTTGAGGTTTTTTTTTATATATATATCTTTTATTGAATTCATCTCATTTTTTCATATTTTAAATTTTGTATATTTTCTTGTATTCATTCTTTTTTTTTCTATTTTTATATAATTTGTTATCTTTCTGATTGTTTCTGATTGTTTATTAAATATTTTTATGTGTCTTATGATTTTATAGGTTGGAGCTAACTTCTTAACTTATTCTCATAAGTTTTTTTTTTTTCATTTGCATTTAAATTAAATTATTCTTATTAGTTTAGCAATCCTGAAGACTAAATTACTTAAAAAAATAGAATGATGCATTTAAAATGTTGTATTGTATAATATTTATATGTTTATAATATTTTAAAATTAATTTTGAATTTTATTTACGTTTTGTTTATGTTATATTGATTTTTTAAATAGTTAAATTTAAATTAAATAATTTTCATATATTTTAATAGTTGGATTAATATTTATTTGTTTTATTTGATAATTTTTGTAAAAGAATCATTGAGTTAGACCAATAAGAAGGGCTGATTTGTAACACTGGAGAATTCCATTTTCTATGAATAAGAGCATTAATCCAAGAGAGCACCTCTCTCAAATGCAAGTGGAGAAGATGTGGAAATAGCTTTGTAATTGATTACCATCATAAATTACGTAATTAATTACCGTTTTGATTATTCTGACTGAAATTAAATAGCAACTTTTAATCAAAAAGAATTTCAGTCAATAAAGTTTTCTAAAAAAACTTCACATATTCCAAATGCAATATATTAAAATTCATATTTCAATTTTTTTTGCTGAGAATCGTAAGAAAAGATCTCAAAATTTTAATCAATGTATTTTTAGTTTAATTTATAAATTTGTACGTGGCTGGTTTAACCGTCTATTATACTAACCTTTTCTAAGAGATTAACATTTAATTCTTAAACTTGATGTCTAATAATTTTCTTTATGCCACTTTCCAAAAATATGAAATAAAAGTCACTATTTACAATATTTATATATCAAATTTCTCTTTGAATAAAAAAATATAATTTATTGATTAATTAATATCTTTGTATAGTTAATCCCAAAACAGTAATTTATAATAAGAAAATCGAGTTTATAAATGTGATCTTTCCCTACAACAACAACCAAAACAATTTCAACCATACGAATTTAGAAGATTGTCCCCTCCCACCTTAGCGTTTGTGCCCACATGGGAGTCCACTTCAACATTTGTCACATGTCAAAAACAAAATATGGTTTATGGTTTCTTAGAAAAAGTACGTAAGCATGAGAATTACTTATAAGATGTTTAGATATGTTAGATCAAATTAATGTTGTTTGTTACTTAAAAGGTAAAACATTAAAATATTTTATTCACAAATAAGTTTGAGTAGTTATTTCTAAAGAATTACTTATTAATCTATGTTTACCGGCATAAAATATACACATTGTTAAAACTAAAAATGACAATAAATAGTATTCCCTCCGTATTAGATATTTAATTCTAAAATTTATACTAAAAACTGAAAATGACAAGTATTTTGAAATAAAAAAAACAAATCTAAAATGAGAACTAAAACGAAACGAAAAAAGTAACAAGTTTATATGATTATTGTTTACTGTTATAGTTAGAGATAATACCTTTTTTATAGGGCTTAGCTCTTTAAAAAAAAGACAACCGCCTAAGACCACAAATTATATGCTAATTTTCATGGCCATATTTTGTAAAAATTTATTAGTTTAGTTGGTTAATTTTCTGACTATGTGCATTTGCTACGAGTTTCAATTCTCGTTATCATTAACATTTTTACATTATTTTCATTTAGACTGCACTTTTTTTGGGTCTTTGTTTAGGATTCTTTGTCATCGTTTTTATAATTTTTTTTACAATTATTTTTCTTTGTTATTTCCCCCCCCCCCCCATCATTTCTATAGCTATTTAGTTTGGAACAAAAAATAATTTTTGAGAATTGTTTCTTTTAAATTGTTTTCTAAATTTTTTTTAATGATTAAAAAAACCACATTTTAAATTCAGCCTTAAGCCTCAATAATCGTTGGCACGGCACTGATGGTTACCAATAAAAAACCGGCAACAACTAATGGTATCTTGTTACCATTACTTTAACTTCTTTAAATTATTTTGGTATCACTTTACTGCTCTCTTTTCTATAAAAAAACTCTTGTCGTTTTGTCTCACATATCTGTTCTAACAGTTTGTAGAGAACAAACATTAAGAAAAGTCTAATGTTAAGTGCTTGAACTAAAAATAATGGTATTTTGTACACCATTTTCTTGCTGTATTTTTTAACTATACTCGTAAAATAATAATATACTAATTCACACATATATACTTTTGCGTAAAACCATATAGTGCTTAATTTTCTTTTGAATTGAATGCAAAATTGTATACAAACCAAAAAGATTTATATAATAAATGTTTTCATATTTTAGTTATGAAAAGTTATTACAGAATTGTGAAATTAAAAATAGTAGATGATTCTTGTCGGTGTCCTGATCTTCTTTAAGTAGGTCTTGTGGCGAACCACATGGATAGTTATGTGTCAATACAGATTGAGTTTAATATGTTCTGCGTTTTTTGTCGACGAGCTTAGTTAGTCGAGATGGTGGTGAGTGTTCTCTATGTCTACGATCATTTCGCTCTCGTCAAATATATACAAAGTTGCTTGAAAGACATACTTTGGTATAAATATTGTTAGGCGATTCTAAATTGTGTTGTAGAACAAGGTGGTCTCAATCTATTGAAAAAATCGTTTTTTAAGTAGCTGGTAAATAAGCATTTTTCATACTCTTGTTGAAAATCGACAAAAATAAAAGAAATGGTTACACGATTCGAATTGCTCTTCAGTCTTAGTTTTATATTCTAATTTCTTATTCGATCTTCAGTTCAGTTGATAATCAATTTTGGACAGCTAACCATACGAGAAATGAGTATTTAGGGCATGTGCATTGCACATTTTAAAAGTGGATGTCTAAAAAATTTTTTGATTAAATTTAATAACCATTTTAAAAGTGGATGTCTAAAGCGGGCCGTCGACATGTTTAAAGCCCAAAAATAAATCTTTTATTAAATATTTTTTATCAGTTTTGAATCTGTAATCTTAAAATTTATTATTTTAATAATGTTTAGACAAGCTAATTAGATCTCTCAAAGTGTGCAATGCACATGCCTTTAGGCGTTGCATTGAAATATGCTTAGCTTTCAATGGTCACATAGGCACAATCCATATTCTTTCTTTGTCAAAACTCTTTTCCGTTTAGTAATATGTAATTATGTGTATAAACATTATTTTTCCTTATCTTTTCATTTCAATCATGTAATGGCTAATTAATAAAATAATTTTCTTATTAGATATTCTCTTTGTGTTTTTGACATGTATGTAAACTATTTTGTCTTAAACCACTAAACAAGGATATGTGCCTATGTGGGAGTCAATTACGTTCGAGTTTCATATTATGGTTGAGATTTTAACGATAGAAACAAAACAAAACTATTCGTTTTCCAGTACACAGGGCTGGACTGTGGCATAAACAAGAAAAATGGTGGATTAGGGCATCAAGTTTATAAAAGGCATTTTTAATATAATTTTTATTAGGCTTTTTATTAATGTTTATATGTAAACAAAATTTCAAGGTTTTTTTCTATAATAGTAATTTTTATAGAGCTTTTGTTAACAATGTTTATAAGATTTTTATTAACAAATATACATATTAAGTTTATTGTCAAGTAATATTATTTTTATTAATAAAATTATGTTTTTAGGATTATAACAACGTAATTTTATTTTTACTGGTTTTTTTGGAATTAGATTAATTTATCAAGTTTTAACTATGATTTTTTTATTTTATATTAACTCTTTACAATTTTAGATAAAATATATAAAAAAATAGATTTGCGTAAGGCATTTAAAATCATTGGACCGGTACTGCCAGTACATGTTTCGTTATATGTATATACATTGTTTATTTTTTATTTTTTTTCATCAAATACATTGCGTATTTAAAAACGAGAAAAGTGAGTGGAAGAAAAATACAAAAAAGTAAGTAAGATAGTGATGAAGCCAAAATTGAAAGCGTGATAAAATTGGTAATGATAACCAAAACTGAAGTTTCCATTGAGATTCACATTGGGTGCGACCACGTGCTTCTGTCCACTTCTTCCTCTACGATCCATCCCATCTCATAACTAATTTAAAACAAGAAAAACAAAACCAACATTTTAGTTATTTATTTTTTAATATTCCTTATTTTCGTCTTGAATCCTGTTAGTTATTATTTTTTTTTTTTTTGAACTTAAATCTTGTTAGTTTGTTACGATAACGTGTTCGTTGCAATTTTATTGGGTACGTTTTTTTCGAGTTGTGAATAAGATACTGGTTTACCATAAACTAAAGGGAAATAATACGAGTGTTTGCGTCAATATTAAAGACACGCCGTCAATCTTTATTAATTAAAATGGTGACCAAAAGTTAAAAAACAATGATTAGTTGACTTAGGAAAACGATTATTAAAATGTACTAATCCTTTTATCTCCATATACAAATTTTAAATTTTCTGTCAATTAAATCATCATTGCTTTTTTTTTTCCACTGTCATTCTGAGGATTTTTTTTTTTTCCATCTGAAAAATATATTACATTAAGAAAGACATTACAACCAAGAAACGCCAAAAAGAAATTCGGCAAGGACACTGAACCTTCCGGAGGCAGATTGCACAAAAGAAATAGACAATGCAACCTTAAACTACAAGGATAAGGATGAAAAAAGATACTCAAACTTCAAGAACTTCTTTGATTTTAATACTGTGAAGCCAGCCCTTAATAGATCAAACCTAACAGAAGAATACACCGATTTCCGGAAAAGGATAGAAACAGGTCAACGTGCTTGGTAGCATGTTGAGGACCTCAAAGAAACTTCTAACCAAAGAACCTAGAACACAAGTTTGGTGAAACCTTAGAGATTCGCACATCATCATGTCGGTACCTACATCAGCTCCTACCATATTGTCACCCAGATAAAAAACGTTTGGAGCTTCTAAAGAGAAACAGAAGAAACACCCTGCTTTCGAACCGACAGCGACCACCTCATCAGAAACCAAAACAGGAAGGAACGCATAAGGATTCTTCCAAAAAATTCCATCCAACCAACCGAAAGCGAGAGATTACCCGGAACAAGGAGTGGTGAGAAAAAGATCAAGATCTAGATCTAGATCTGAACGAAGATCTAAAAAATGAAAACCGGAAGCGTTTGCAGCCAAGACCGCTCCGTAGTCCAACACGAACTGGCGCTTCCAACATCACTAAGACCAAGGCCTCCGATCTAGATCGAGATCTGAAACCTCACACAACCCATCTACATCTACAACTCTCACTCTTGACCACCGAACAAAAGAAAAAACTGACATCAACAACAAAATGAAAAAGGAATCAAACTCTGGTGCCGGCGCTAAAAGCGTGCACCGGTCACCGGTGAAACACATGAAGAATTCGAGAAAGGAAATGACGGAGAAAACTATGGAATTCTAGAGAGAAAACGGGGGTGGGACCGTCGAAAAACTGATTCTGAGGAAGAATTATTTATACGTTTTTCTTCGGGTTTTTGAACTAATGACAAAACGAAAGTTTGTTGTTTTATAATATTCCACATGCTCTTTGTTGTGGGTTTGTAAAAATATGGGTATATTGAAAGATTAAGGGTTAACACAATCGGTTTATTGATTACTCTCTTCTTATTTTTGATCGTAAAGGTATTATTTACACGTTTTGGTTAATGTAGATGACTTGATTATTTTTGAGAGTTTGACAAAAATGATTAACGAAAACCTATCTTAACTCTTGTTTTAATATGAAACATTTTGGAATGTTTCAAAAACTTTTGGGTTTAAAATGGTCAGAAGATAGGAATTCTACTTGGATATATATTTGTCGGCGAAAATACATTTTTTTTTTTTTTGAAAATCGTGGGAGTTCTGGACGTTCACTCCATAATCTCCTCAGTATATGAAATTAGCTTTTAGATATTTCGATTTAAACAATAACTCTCCGTTCCAAATGAGTGTTGAACCCGAAAATATATTTTGGTACTAGTATTATATGATTTTGTGATATA
Source organism: Alliaria petiolata (assembly GCA_020283515.1). Classification (NCBI taxonomy): domain Eukaryota; kingdom Viridiplantae; phylum Streptophyta; class Magnoliopsida; order Brassicales; family Brassicaceae; genus Alliaria; species Alliaria petiolata. The sequence goes on along the minus strand of JAHZTW010000005.1, from coordinate 12,022,857 downwards.
TACTTTATTTCATATATATTTATCGTTTTCGCTGCCTAACTAAGTGAAATTTTAAACGATAAAAACATGCAATGTATGATTTTGGGGTGGTTTTGTTATTGTATACAATTTTTTATTAGTGTTGTTCGGAGGCTTCACTTCCCTGGACTCGGTCTCTAGTGTTTTTTGTTGGTTGCAAAAATATTTACAATGGCAACAACTATGGAGGGGAGGACATCTCAGATTTTGGCGGATATGGTTATACAGAATTGCTGGAATAAAAGAGGAAATCATTGCCAATAATGGGAAACGATATCAAATGTTGAATTTAAGGAAGACAAAGTCAAAGCCAAACCGTGATCGAAGGTATTAGATATAAAATCATTGGTATCTATTTATAGAAACATAACTTCATCAAACGTAAGCATTGGCTTTTATCATGATATGTGTAATTACGTGTTTTAGTCAAGAATTGCTAGCCAAACACACAATTCGCATAAGAGGAATATCACACACAAAGAAGAAAAATAACAGATTAGCGAGTAAGACTTTACTTCGAAAAATATCGTCAAATTCACTTCTCATCATGTTGTATCGTTTCTCAATATATATCGCATATATTGTTTATATAATAATTTGTTTTCTGTGAGTTTTTGTACATTAACTTTGTAATCTATGTTTAATATCAATAAATTTTTTTGCCGGAAAAAAAATCAATCAACTCTACATAAATTCATCTTCCAATAACCCTCCCCCTAAAAGTTTATATTAATATCGTTTTCGTGTCACAACCGCCCACAAATTTCAGTGATATGCATATATACGAATAACAACAAAAAAGATTCTATTAACAAAGTGTGGAAAGTTCGCCCTAGGAGCAGTTTCTCCCAGACCCGGAGTTCGAGGTAGCCACCGTCGCGATTCAACAAGAGTTTCACTCACGGGCAAAAATCCTTCTCCTGAAGGAATCAGTGTCATCCTCCTCGGTCTTTGTTTTTCCTCGGAACTTCTTTTCATCCTCCGCCGGCGAAGTCCACCGGTGACCTTCCCTCCGCCCTCTCTCTTCACGATGGTTGAGCTGCTTCAGTTCTCTCCGATCTACCCGTCCGGTACGATGCGTCTTGTAGATCGGAGCGCTGCTTCTTCTCCAGCTCTGGCGAGGTTTCTCTCGGAGCAGCAGGTGCGGCTTCAATCGTCGGAGCCTCCAAATTCACCGGATCCGCCTCCTCCTCCGTGGTTTGCTTCCGTCCTATTAACCTCTCCGACCTATCCACTCCTTTTCCTCCTCCGCCGCACCTATGTCGGAGTTTTTGTAGAAGATTCGATTTGATCACCATGCGAGGAAGTAAACGCCTACCAGAATCTACGACAAATCTCCGGCCACCCGCCACCACTTTTCATACCGACCGCTCACTCTCCCTTCCCTCCCTCACGGTTACCTTTCCCTTGGGAAGCGCCGCCGGCGAAGCTAGAGAGACTCAGATCTGTCTCTTGGGCCTGGGCCTTAGCATTTTTTTTGGGTGGTAACCCTTACTCAAGCCCACTAAGAAGCCAAGTTCGCCGATAAACTCCAACGCCAAGCTCGCCGATATGGTTTGAATCTCCGACGGAGCGTCAGAAAGATCAAGCTTCTCCGACCGTCTCCTCCGAGCAACATGGTCTATGTGACATAGCAAAGCTCGTGTTCTGGTGCGGTTCTTTCTGGGAAAAATCCCGAGACTCTCAACTTGGGCCTGGGCCATTCATTTTTAAAAATCGAGGATTTGGGCGTAAATCAGCATGTGGGCTTGGTCTCTAGCTCCAAAAATTTGTGGCCTACTTATGTTGCTGCTTCCACCGGTAACGACTTCCGAAACTCGCATTCCGATGTTGAGCCGCCACCTTCCGCAGCTGCCATGAGTTTCATCGAGTTATGGGAGATGACTCTCCTTTTTATTTTCTGTTCGGGAGTTAGAGGTAGCCGAAAACCGATTTTTATCTTGCTTAAAATCTTCCGGCGACAATCCTCCTCCGCTCAGTCTCAACTACCATGGAATCTCACCTTTGGATCTCCTCCATGGCATCTCGCTTCAAAACCTCAGTCCACTCCATGTCCGGGAGTTAGAGGTAGCCAACGAACGATTCTTGTTTCTTTTCAAATCTTTCGGCGACAATCCTCCTCCGTTCAATTTCAACCACCAATGACGGTGCTTCAAGCCTGTTCTCAAGCCCAAACGTTTGGCGTACAAATTCACATACCGACTATTTGATGCTCTTTCGAGCAAGTTACGGGTGAACCTTTTCTATGAGTTCCTTCACGCAGCTGAGCATGTCTCGCCCCTTAATGCTCTTCTATCATTTATTAAATTATACTGTTTTTCTGTAATCGTCTAGCCGTCAAGTATATTTACGGTTGTAGCCATCTAAGTCCTTTGCATTTCTAGTTTTTAATATAATCGTTTGACGAAAATAAAAATGCATATAGACGAATAAGACAAAAAAACAAATTGGATTTTTTTTTCTTTGTTTGGTTCTTAATTAAACTGATTGGTTAAATGAAGTGATGATCCAAACTCTAAAAACGTTGAATAACAAAAAAATCGATAATTAAAAAAAAAAAAGACGCATTTTCCCTCGAAAACAATTCTAAAAAGTCAGCATTTGTCCATGTATATATATATATATACAAAAGCGGAGAAAACACAACGAGAGCGAAGATTTCGCAAGGAGAAGAGAGGATAAATAATGGTGGCTGTTCAGTTGTTTAGCTGGAAGCCATTGATTCTACCTTCTCAAGCTTTGAGGCGGAATCAAATCCCATCTCTTAACAGGTTTCATAATTCTTCTTCTTCTTCTTCTTCTTCTTCTTCTTCTTCTAGTTCCAATTTCTGAAAATAATTGCTTCCATGGTTGGTGACTTATCCATAAGATGATTTATGCAGTTTTTTTTTTTATGGTCGAGTGTTTCAATTTGGGTTTTAGGTTTTTTTTTTTTTTTTTTTTTCATTTCTTCTTTCGGTGAAGAAGCTGTTTCATGTTTGTTTACTGTAAATGTAGCCAAAAATCAACGGTTTTTGATTAGAAATTGGAGCTCCAATGAAGTTCTGAATCTGGGTTTAGGGTTTAGTTTCGAATTGAATTTGGAGGCGTTTCGTAAATGATTCAAAAACTGAAAAATGTCCTTCAATCAAAAGCTCATAATTGAAAATGGTGATTTGATTTTTTTGCAGGAGATTGAGTTTACACTCTCTGCCTTTAGGTGGGATTGAGTCTTTTAGATTCCGAGGTGAGTCTCTCTGTACATTCTGAGATCTCTCTCTCTCTCTCTCTCTCTCTCTCTCTCTCTCTTTCAATAATTGAGGTTTGCTACAGTCAAGGATTTGGGATTTTCCCAATATTGGAATTCTCTAGTGTCCCACTATTTATGTTCTTGCTCAATCAGACTCGTACTTGATTGGCTAATTTATTGTCATTTGTCTCTCTCTATTAGGGACCTTCAAATTCAAATCTCAAAGGACAGGAGACACAGAGGGTTTTCTGAAGGGTTTTAGTTCCGAATTCCATAAGGTGAAGCTAAACCATGTCCTGTGTCATGTCTTTATCTCCTTTTTTTTTTATGGTCCTGTACGATGCAACATCAGTCGAATAGTTCGTGTTCCTCTCGTGTTTAAGTGGTTCTAGGCTGCACACGTTTCGTTTTCCCCCTAGAAGACTATTCAACTCGTTTTGACGGATGAACTATAGCTCTTTGTGGTGTTTCCTTTTGTCATTGATCTCTTCAATGTGTTTGCTTTCTTGTTTAGTCATCGAGATGAAATCTCCATATGCGTTTGCTTTCTTGTTAAGTTCTTTGTTTGAAGGATGAATCTGAGATCTTTTGTGTTTCCTGGTGTCACTGATGTCCTCAACGCGTTTGCTTTCTTGTTTAGTCATCGAGTTGAAACCTCCATATGCGTTTGCTTTCTTGTTTAGTTCTCTGTTTGAAGGATGAATTTGGGATCTTTGTGTTTCCTGGTGTCACTGATGTCTTCAATGTGTTTAAATCTCCGTATGCTTATGTTATAATCTTCTTAAATTTTGCAGAGTCTTCCATACAAACTTGTGATAGGATGCATCCCACTGTATGCGGTTCTCAGAGTAATGCAAAAGATATTTCAAGAGCTTCCCCGCCTCGTTCAAAACTCGGTGGGGGCTGGCTTGCCTTTCGCTTGTGCGTCGAACTCTCTAAATAAACATACTCCTCTCAAGTTGGACGTGTCCGTACCTTCTTTACATGATATCAAATGGAGTGTTGCAAGGTTTTTTTACCTGTTCAATATTCAGGTTGAGAAGAACATTGCCACGTATGTCCTAAACCCCATATTCTTTATCAAGATGCTAGTTGCTTTATAGTTTTAGAATCATGCTTGGTGTTTGTATGTACACATGTTACTAGCTACATAATCAATCGGAGGTCTGTGATGGTTAATATGTAAAGTGATAAAACATGGGAATAGTATAGATTCCTGACTAAAATCTTTCGTCTTCCAATAGTGAACATTTTGGGTTGGGGACTGCTTCCTAAGTAAGAATTTGCTTCACTGGTTTCTCAAATGTAATATCAGATTTATGCTGAGTATGATTGTTAGTGTCAGTGCGCTTGAGATGAGCATCCTTATATGTAGTTAAATTCTATTTTTATTTGTGACTATAACATCCGTTCTGATCACTTGCCGGGGCTCTTTTAGGTTCCTTGTGGTGCTCCTGGTAGCATGCCTATCGTTTGTTATAATCGGGGGATTCATTTTTTACCAATTGAGGTAACAGAGCTTTATTTAACGTAGTTATGTAATGTCTTTTCAAGTTCGTCTTAGTGTGGTTATATGATCAGTTTTTCTGAACCTCTGGATTTAAACTTTAATCTAATGAACATATACATTTTTCCATTGCATGATTTCTTATGAGTACAACTTCATATGCACTGCTATTGCCTTCTTGTTGTGAAGGAAAGACAATCTACCCTTAGAAGACTGTTTCTGGGAGGCCTGGTCATGCCTCATTTCCTCTTCTAGTCATCTAAAGGTAATCATCATCTGCTTCTCCACCGATTCAAAGATATTATTCTATATCAATCACAACTTACAAGCCTACATGTTTGGTGAAAACTGCAGCAAAAGACACGCATTGAAAGAGTCATTGGATTTGTCCTAGCCATTTGGGGAATATTGTTTTACTCTCGGCTTTTAAGCACAATGACGGAACAATTTCGAGTAAGATCCTGAGGTAAACACTTGAGAAATGAATGTTAATTGGTACAAGCTCCTGATCGCTTTGTCTGGGCAGAGTAATATGCAAAAGCTGAGGGAAGGGGCACAGATGCAAGTCCTAGAAGCTGATCATATCATCATTTGTGGAATAAACAGTCATCTTCCTTTCATACTAAAGCAACTGAACAGTTATCATGAGCAGGCTGTCCGTTTAGGTACCGCCACAGCTAGGTAATTTGATCTCTCTACATATCTTGCAATTTATGTCCCCGCCTTATGTTGACGTGGCTGATTACTTCTTGCTTGTTACTTGCTTTCAGGAAGCAGAGACTTCTGCTAATGTCTGATACTCCAAGGAAACAGATGGACAAGCTAGCTGAGGCGTACTCTAGAGATTTTAATCATATTGACATCCTAACAAAGAGGTAAAGTGGTTGACACACTTCAGACTACCCGAAAAACTGCTTAGGTTCATACCTTATTAATTAATGATCTTGTTGGTTTGCATATATTTACAGTGCTGATTTCGTGCTTCTACCAGTGCAGTTGTAGTCTTAACTTGACAAAATCATTTGAGAGGGCTGCCGCCTGTATGGCGCGTGCCATTATCATACTACCAACGAAAGGTGATCGGTAAGAAAATTTTAAGTCTCAGAAAGTATATATGAAGAGGAAACTGAGATTGCTATCAGTTTTGAGTTAGAAGATTATGGAAACTGAGAAGTTCTGAATAGATATTTGAGTAGTAGAAGTGCGCAGTGTCGTAGCTCGTTCGTGTGTTAGCTTTTTGCCATAATAAAATACATATGGATATGGATATGGGTATGAAGCTAGCTCGGCAGTTGGTATATTTATAGGATGCAGTTAAGAGAGTTATGTGTATGGAGTATTTGGGTGGTTTGGAGTTGAGAAAGTTTGTAATTCTCTTGAATTCATTCCTTAGTTACTTCTCATTAACTTGTTCGGTTTGTACTTTGTTCTTTATTATGTACTTTGGTTCTCAGTCAGAACAAAGAAGAAATACCTTCTGAAACCTGTCAGAAAACTGAAATGCTAGTGGTAAAAAAATGGAATCTCAGTACTTTGTGAAAGAGGACTCAATTAAGTTCAAAAATTGTTTCAGGTACGAAGCTGATACAGACGCGTTTCTTTCTGTGTTAGCCCTTCAACCTATACCAAAGATGGGATCAATCCCAACCATTGTAGAGGTAAATTTGGTAACTGAAGATTGTGTGCAGTAATGATTTTCTTGTTTATACCTCTGATCTTTCTCCTTTCTCGCTTTTCTTTGCTTCTGGAAATGAATGCAGGTATCAAGCTCTAGCACGTATGATCTTCTCAAGTCCATCTCGGGACTGAAAGTTGAGCCGGTTGAAAATGTTACGTCCAAATTGTTTGTCCAATGCTCACGTCAAAAGGACCTGATAAAGATCTACAGGCACCTTCTAAATTACTCAAGTACGGTGTGCTTTCATCTTTTGAAAAATTTCTTTCATGTTTTTGTGTTACATTTTGGATTCAAGACTAATAAGACCAAGTCTACTCATTGCAGAGAATGTATTTAATCTTTGCAGCTTCCCTAATCTAGCTGGGATGAGGTATAGACAGTTAAGACTCGGGTTCCGGGAGGTAGGACTTACTATCTTGTGAGCATATGTTTTCGTCTCTACGAATCGGTTACCTTTTGATCTTTGTAACTTATCTCATCCTCTCTACATGGATTCCTTTCAGGTTGTGGTATGTGGCCTTTTACGAGACGGGAAAGTAAATTTCCACCCGAATGATGACGAAAAGCTCGTGGAAACCGACAAAGTATTGTTTATTGCGCCTCTCAATTGGAAGAGGAAGCAACTTCTATATACAGACATGGAGATAGAGAACATCACAGTAGGTGAGCCTGATACTCGGAAGCAAGTGTTTGAGAAGAAAAGATCACGGCTACAGAAGATTATTATGCGTCCTAGTAAGTCCTTATCAAAGGTCTGACTCTCAAATTTCCCCCTACCAAATGCTTGAGCTATAATAATATTCGGCTTTTTCGAAAATTTCGAGACCTCTGAATTTTCAATTCTATGGTTCTTACACAGGGTTCAGATTCCATCAAAGGACCCAAAGAGTCTATACTTTTACTTGGTTGGCGTGGAGATGTTGTAGATATGGTTGAGGAGTTTGATAATTACCTTGGTCCAGGCAGTTCATTGGTACGCTCATAATACCATTATCTCTGTTCGTTGGCTCTCACGAGAAGAGTTGCTAATAAATTTTCCTTACGCGCAGGAGATATTATCGGATGTACCATTAGAGGACAGAAGAAGAGTGAGCGATGGTATAGGTTCAGGGAAAATCAAGAACATTCAAGTTTCGCATAGGGTAAAAAAAGGAATTTTTTTTTTCAGTGGCATGAACAAGGATAGCTTCAAAGGTTGTTGATGTCTTTTAATCTTTCTACAGGTTGGGAATCCTATGAACTATGAGACACTAAAGGAAACTATAATGCATATGCAAAGTAAATATAGGAAAGGCGAAGATATTCCTCTGACCATCCTTGTGATATCGGATCAAGACTGGCTTCTTGGAGGTAAGGCATTCGCGATTAGTTCTTCGTCTTTGGCAATAATGATTAGCACTTAACAAATTAATTTGATGTTCTTTTAAAGATCCATCTAGAGCAGACAAACAATCCTCTTACTCTCTTCTCCTCGCTGAAAGCATCTGCAACAAGCTTGGAGTTAAGGTAATGTACTGAGTTTTCATCTCAGCCTTACTACTACATTGAATTACTGAACTTCATTTTGCTATTGTTGTTTCTCTAGGTACAAAATCTAGCTGCTGAAATCGTTGACTCGAGACTCGGCAAGCAGGTATTGAAAGTCTTTTTTTTTTCTTCTCTGAGCTCGTGGGTAAAATTAAGTTAAGTTGCTGAAACAATTATACAAAAAACCATTAGATAACCAGAATCAAGCCGTCCTTAACACTTATAGCAGCAGAGGAAGTGATGAGCCTTGTAACAGCACAAGGTTATTACATTTCATCTTTTTTTCGTTTTTGTTTCTTCTTTATCTAACCGCAATCCAAACAGTAATAACATCATTTTTCTTCACAACCAGTTGCTGAAAACAGCGAACTGAACGAGGTGTGGAAGGACATTCTAAACGCAGAGGGTGATGAGATATACGTAAAGGTCTCAAAAAAAAAAAAAAAAAATAGAAAAACACTCTCTTCCTTCAAATATTTTTGCCACTGACTCTTCCAATATTCACAACCATTGTGGTCTGAAAATCTTGCGTTTGCTTGAGACACACAGGACATTGAGCTGTACATGAAAAACGGCGAGAACCCTTCGTTCACCGAACTATCAGAGCGAGCTTGGCTAAGGAGAGAAGTCGCGATAGGCTACATAAAAGGCGGCAAAAAGGTATCTGTTATTTTATTACTCTGCAACATACAGACATTAAATCTCTTCTCTCTTCATTAACATACATAACTCGGTTTCGTTCTGTTGCAGATAATCAATCCGGTTCCAAAGACAGAGCCTCTCTCCCTCGAAATGACAGACTCATTGATTGTTATATCAGAGCTTGAAGGAGACCAACCCATCACACTATGAAAACTATGCAACAGTTTCTTACACACCAAGCGACATTGGGGGGCAAGGAGACTGACTCGCAAATGCAAAGCATCAAATAAGTCGTTGATTTTTGTACAAAGAAACAAATCCCTTTTGTTCATTGGTCATAATTTTTGTTTTCTCTCTTAATTAAATAAAAGCCCATAAAGATGTAACATCAATAAAGATGAGGCTGCGGGTCTTGGTCTTGTGCGTCCCGAGTCGCCTTCTTCTATGTTTTGTTTTGCTCCATTTCTTGTCTTTAATGTCCAAATAATCTGTAAAAATTAAAAATACCTAAAACTCTATGAAAACTGGATAGAAACACCTGCAAAATAATTCAAAGCCAAGGGTTAAAAAGCCGGAAATACATGAGACATCAACTACCCCAAACTTAGATATTTGTTTGTCCTCAAACAAAATAGAAGCTTAGAAAAATGATTTGGAAACGTATGAACTCTCTTCACCTTAGAAGGTAGAACCATGTTATGACTTACAATCTGCAGATTGGCTCTTGAGCCCACCTTTTTCGGAATTTAATTTTAATATATGGAGTATTTGCAGTAAAAAAAAAAAATTCTATATTTTCGTCTTATCTTAATTTGAATCTCATAAACTAGTAGTGTGACTATTTGGACTCTAATGTATTCGACTCAAAGTATTATTGCGATTATGTGTGCACTTGCAAAGTATTTCTAGAAGTAAAACTAAAATATGATACATATTTTTGATAACATAGATGCAAGGTGTATTTGGCTGCAAATCCAGTTTCCACCCTAACCCCTTCAAGATGAACTATGTTGCTGTGGATTTTCACTATATTTCGGTTTTTCTTGAGGGGGCGTATTAAAAGTACATACCATTAATTAATCTTGTAAGTGTGTCTATAACAAGAAGGTGATTTTCAGATCTAAGGTTTTTGCACAAAAACCTCCACGACTCTGTAGCCTCGTGGGAAGGATCTTCTGGTAAGCTTCTCTTCAAACAATCTGGAACCAATAGGCCTCTTTAGGTTTCGATTGTGGGTATCCGTGGATCTAGCGTGTTGGCTACGGTTCTTTGTTGGTGTTCTTTCGGCAAAGTGTTTCGATTTCAGTAGGGTGGATTCCACAAAATTTGTCAGCCGTCAAGTTCTCTTTCCCCTCTATTAGGGTGGTTCTCGAGGTTCTTTTGTCAGATTACCATGGTTTCCGGTTCCGGTGGACAAAGGAAAAGAGAGGAAGGTAGCAAAACAAGACGTCGTCTAGAGTTGATGGACGATATAATTGAGATAGCGGAGTTCGATTTTTCGGATCTAGTAGAACAATATAAGCTTACTCTTGTTGGAAGAATGTTTCATTCCGAAGGAAGAAGTGTTGATGCACTCATCAAATTGATGCCGCGAGCACGTCTATGGAACGTTGAAGGAAGAGTTCGTGGAACAAATCTTGACAACGGCAAATTTCAGTTTGATTTTGACACGAAGGAGGATCTGCTGAGAGTTTTGAATCATAGGCCGTGTCACTTTATTCGTTGGAGCTTCTCTTTGGAAAGATGGCAACCATCAATTAAAGAAGATTTCCCCAACACAATGGTGTTTTGGGTGAGATTTTCTGGGCTTCCAATACATTATAAAAAAGAGACGGTATTCCGAACGATTGGAGAAAAGCTGGGAGAAGTTATTAAAGTGGATGAACAAGGCGCCAGAGCACAAATCTCGTTAAATGGAGACAAACCTCTACAATTCGAGAGGAAGGCGGGCTTTAAGAATGGAGATATAATAAAGGTCTCGATGAAGTATGAAGATCTACACAGATGGTGTTTTACTTGTAAAAAGATCTCCCATGAAGAGGGAACCTGTCCTGAGCTAACAGAGGAACAAAGAGAAGTAAATCGGAAAAACAGAGTTGAACAGAAAGCGAGGGAAGAGCTCGCAGCGAAGGAAATGTTCCCTCCGAAAGATGGGAGAGATTTTGAAGTCTCGAAACCATCTTTTGGGCAAGGTACGTCCATGTTTCATCGTAGTTATGACGACGGACTTGTATATCCAGGGAACAGAGACCTACGAGAGGATATCCAAGATAAAAGAGATGTGCGGGGTAAGGAGGTATGGAATGTTTGGATCGTAATTCGAATGACGGAAATCCGCGCCACCGAGAGAGGTATAACCCTTATGCCCGCAATACTGATGACCGTAACAACAAGAAGTATGACAAAGTTCCTCCCCGAATGGAGTGGAGACAGAGAGAAGGGTCTGATTACAATGCTGCAAAGACGCGTGGATGTAGCAGGGAGGGTCACTCTGTAAAAGATCTCAATTCACCTGCAATAGAACGTTCGGCTATGGACGATTCCCAGCGGACTGTTTCGGAGTTTCCAGTGAATGAAAGATTAGCTCAGGCCTCACGAACCGGAAGATCATATAGACCGGTTACCGAAACAGAGGAGGAACGCATTAGACGAGTGAGAGGAAAGGCACCAATGATAGATCCCCCGAATGCGAATGAGAGAGACGCAGCTCCAAGGAACACAACATTGGTGATCAGAGAAGAAGGCTCAGAAAAATCGCGCCAAGTTTCTTCGAATCCTACTAAAGGTGACACGAATGCTATGATAGTAGATCGTGATAATTCAGAGGACCCAACACCGGAGGACTTAATGAGGCTTGAAAAAGAAATCGCATAGATGGAAATGAATGACGAAATGGTTGACAATGATGATTTGTTGGAAGATGATATGCTTCTCTATGGAGAAAAAATTGATGCTATCTCCCAATTGGACGAGAATGGCATTAAAGAAGGTGCAGATCAGATTGACGACGAGCAAGATTTGATGGTGCCTGAAACTCAATTCGATACTACGGTGCCGAGGCAAGACAACACAGCCACGCCGGAAAAATCAGCTAGGCCTTCTAAGGAGGCTACAGTAAAGAAGAAAGCAATAAAAGCGGGCTTCATGGGAGGCTCTCCGGGGATAAAAAGATTGCAGGTCTTACGTGCTCGCCAGTCACCCAAGAAGAAGCATGCTGGAAATCCCCGTGGGATTGCTTCGAAAACACTTCAGGTCCCTCGAAATGAGGTGTATCCGTCTGCTCTTACCAAGAGTAAGTCTGCTGCTTTAGGTTCGGTGGTGTCCCAGAAACCACCCAGTAAGAGATCATGAGTACAATTGCCTGGAATTGTCAAGGTGCAGGAGCAGAATTGACGAAACATCACCTACGAGAGCTGCACCGTTATTTTCGTCCTTGCTTTCTTTTTCTCTCTGAAACTAAGAATTCCTTTTCTTTTATGCAAGACTTTCAAACTTCTTTTGGCTATGATAAGTTGTTCACCGTGAAGCCTGTTGGTCGAAGCGGTGGGCTCGCTCTTTTTTATTTGGATTGTTTTTCTGTTTCCATTTTATTTTCTAATGATCGTTTGATCGATATTGAGGCAACGATTGAAGGGCATAAAGTCTATATGACATTTGTTTATGGAGATCCGGTCGTTTCGTGCCGTGGTGCTGTTTGGGAAAGCCTCACCAGGATAAGTCTGCACCGCTATGGACCATGGTTAATGATGGGGGATTTTAACAAAATCCTAGGGAACCATGAGAAAAAAGGAGGAAGAAGAAGGTCTGATGTTTCTTTCCTCGACTTTAAACTTATGCTGGAGAATTGCGGGATGATAGACTTTCCCTATAAAGGGAACCCTATGTCTTGGGTCGGGTATAGACGATCAGGACATGTGCAATGTAGACTCGACCGAGCGGTGGGCAATGAAGAATGCCACGATATTTTTTCCCACACAAATGTGGAGTATCTCAAGCTCTGGGGCTTCGACCATCGACCCATTATTGCGAGAATACAATCCCGGAACGCCAGTTTCACAGGAACTTTAAGTTTGATAAACGCTGGCTGGACAAAGATGGGTTCTATGAAACAGTTGAGGGTTGTTGGAATGATGAACAACTACAGGAACCTCCTGATATTTTCGCAAAAATTGGAGCTTGCCGTACGGTTATTTCGAGATGGAAGAAAGATAACCCGACAAATTCCGCAAAGAGAATCGAAGTGATTAAGGAGCAATTAGAAAGTGCAAAATTGGATGATATGATGTCTAGCGAGGATGTTCTCAACCTCAAATGGATGCTCTGCTCTGCCTTTCGAGATGAAGAACTCTATTGGAAACAAAAAAGTTGGGCTAATTGGCTAAAGGAAGGAGACCGTAATACGAAGTTCTTTCATGCCACCACAAAGCAACGCAGAGCGCGTAATCGTATTACTAAACTAAAAGCCGCTAATGGGGCATGGGTGGAAACGGAAGAGGGAATAGATGATATATCATGGTTTTTACCCATTTTTGGACCATGATATAAGTGTTTTATAGAGTCTTTTGTTAGTTTTAGAATCCTATTAGAGTCTTTACAGGATGGAGAGCATTTGTAGCTTAATGGGAGATTCTGGAACTTATTGGAAGCATTTTGGAGAAGCAGCCGAAGTGATGAAGTCGAAGTGGAATTACATGCAAGGTGTCGATCGACACCATTACCTAGTGTCGATCGACACCAATGAAGACCGCCAAAGCACTCGAATTTCCATCAGAAAAAGGAAATTGTCCCAAGTTAGAAGAAATTACAAGATTGTCCCTGACGAAAATCTTCCTCTATAAATAGTTTTCAGGCATTGTTTAGCCGTACACCTTATCATTATTTTCTGTTTTTGAGACTTAGAGAGAGATTGATCCTGAGCTTTTGGGGAGACAATTCTAACTCATCTGAGCCAGATTTCGAACCCCTGTATCATTCTCTATTCTTATTTTATGCAAGTTATATCAGTCATGATTTGTGCTTTCATCTCTATGTCTGAGTAGTTTGCTAGTTAGGTTAGGGTGATTTAGGGTTGATGAAGAGTTTGTAGAATCATTAGAACTTTTAGGGAAATTAATAGGATCTTCACCTTGATTTGTGCTTAACTTGATTTCTGAAATTGATCACTTAGAAATCAAACCTTAGGTTATTTAATAGATGCGAGAGCATTATTAGTAACTTGAACTAATCATAGGTGAGCAAAATATCAATTCGTAAAGAGATTTAGTTTAGGTATTTTGTGAACAATCGAACCTGTTTTTAATGCTTGCCTTAATTGTTTGAATTTGCAAAGAGATTTGGAATTCTGGAATTTAGGCATAGATAACTTCTGCAACGAGAGTTGATTGGTTTTAACTTAGAGTTTCGAGTTCTAGACGGTTCTTAATAAATCCCTAATAAGAATAATTTCTGCATTCTCGGATTCAACCTGATAATTACCCTTGTCTAACGCCTTAGTCTCTTGAACTTACACCGTTTTTAATCTCATTTAACTATTCGTTTAAATTGCTTAGTTTACTTTATTTCGAATTTGATCTAGCATAATCTGAATTTAGAAACCTTAGTGTAGCATCTACTTCCCTTGGGATTCGATACCCCTTATACTTCAACTGCATTGGTGTGCACTTGCAGTGTTAATTATTTTGGTAAAACCTGAGCCGTATCAAGTTTTTGGCGCCGTTGCCGGGGAAGTAATAGCTGCCTACAGAATCTAGTACTAGGATTTTGACTAGGTTTTGTTTTTTTATTTTGGTTACTAATTTAGTTTCTTATCTTTGGTTTCAGGTGCATGCCCAGTACCAGAAGCAACAAGGAGAAGGAACTTGTCGCACTGAACCAAGAGCTCGGCCGTTTGGAACGTACGAACCGAAAGACTGCACGAGTGTCGATCGACACCCATACTAGCATCGATCGACACCCTGCGCAGACAACAATGGCTAAGCGTGTGGTTTTGATTCGCGACGCTGAAGGCAACAGAAGGAATGCCAGAGGCCAAAGACTTGATGATAATGGAGCTGTTATCATTGAGCAAGCAATACAAGCTGCAGAAGCTGGACGTGGAAGAACACTTGGCTAGTACAACCGCCCAGACCAGTTCTATGCTAATAGAGCTGCGATCCATCCTTCTGCATTTCAGAGGAATGACTTCGAGCTGAAGCCTGCTTACTTCACACTAGTGGCTCATTATCCCTTCCATGGTCTTCCTCAAGAGCATCCAGCATTAAGGCTAATGGAGTGTCCAATGATTATCTCTTTTGCAAGCTTTTCCCTTACTCGCTTGCTGGAGATGCATCATATTGGCTGAAGTAGTTGGATCCAGGATCTTTGACTACTTGGGAAGAAACAAAGAATGCATTCTTATGCCATTTCTTTGATGACGCGAGATCCGAAGAGCTGAGGACGAAGATCACTGCATTTTCTCAAGGACCCACTGAAGCATTCAAAGCTTCTTGGGTGAGGTTCAGATCGTACCAGAGGGATTGCCCACATCACGATTTCAGCGAGCCGCAGCTTCTCGGTATCTTCTACAGAGGGATCGATTGGAGGTACCAGATGGCTTTAGACGCTGCAAGCAATGACAACTTCAACACCAGATACCCAGATGACGCGATGGTGCTTATAGAGAATTTGGCCTCTTGTAACAACACCAAGAACGCAGACTTTGAAAGGAGACATCAAGCTGGTGCAAATGGAGGAAGCCAAATAGCTGAGGTAAACAGGAAGCTGGATCTCTTGGTGGGGAAGAAGCAAGTCCACTTTGCTAATGAAGTGGAGACGTTCGAACCTAGTGAAGAATGCGAAGAAGAGGATATCAACTACATCAATGGAGGTGGCTTTCAAGGCCAAATGTTTGGGAACCAGCAAGGGAACATGAGTTTTAATGAGAATTATCAGAGGAGCTCCTTCACAGGAAATCAAAACTCTTCTGGTTATACTCAAAAGCTTCCATTCCAGAACATCAACATCAATTACACAAGGAGCTATGGAAACTCTTCTTACCAAAAGCCTCCTGCACAAGAAAACAAGATGAAATCTATGCTAGAGCAAATCTTGGAAGGACAGCAGAAGATGACAGTGGATTTCAATTGGAAGATTGATTCACTGTACCAGGACCTGAATGGAAAGATTGAGAGCTTGAACTCTCATATGAAGAAGCTGGATGTTCAAGTTGCTCAAACTGCAGGAGCTGTAAACAGGCAAAAAGGATTTCTTCCAGGAAAGAGTGATACCAATCCCAAACGCCATGTAAACGCCATCACATTGAGGAGTGGAAAGAACCTTCAGCCTGTGCAGAAGAGAGGGCTTAGTGTTGAAGAATTCGAGGAGTTTGAAGACGTTGAAGATGCTGTGGAGCCAGTGTCGATCGACACTACTGAAGAGTGTCGATCGACACCCATTGAGATTCACGACAAATCAGACAAACCCGACACGAAGGACTCGACTTCAAAGACAAGTGTCGATCGACACCAGGAGGGTGTCGATCGACGTTCACCGCAGACAACACCCGATCAGCCCAAGACAACGAAAGTTGCTGCAGAAAAGGTCTACAAACCGAAGATCCCTTTCCCCTTAATACCAAAGAAGTCTAAGAAGGAGCTACTTGATGCTAGATACTAGGCTATCATGGATAGACTAGTGGTTAAAATCTCCTTGATGGATGACATTAGAACTACTCCAGTGATAAAGAGATACTTGAAGTGGATGATGACAAAGAACATGGATATGGAGGAAGGAGTGATGATGATACCAGAGCAAGTTAGTGCTGTCATCCAGAACAGACTTCCAGAAAAACTCTCCGATCCGGGAAGCTTTGTTCTTGATTGCTCCATCTTTTCATACAAGTTTGAGAGATCTCTATGAGACTTAGGTTCAAGTGTAAATTTGATGCCTCTTTCAGTTGCTCTTAGGATGGATATGACAAACTTCAAAGCCACCAGAATCTCCTTAGTTCTTGTTGATCGTTCCGTCAGAATACCTGAAGGTGTCTTGGAAGATGTTCCTATCAAAGTGGGAGATTGTTTGATTCCCACAGACTTTGTGGTATTAGCTTATGATGAGGAACCCAAAGACCCTCTCATACTTGGTAGACCATTCTTGGCTACAGCTGGAGCCATAATTGATGTGAGAAAAAAAAGAATAGCACTGAACATTGGTGAATTGGTGATGAATTTCGACATGGAGAAGCTGATGAAGAGGCCAACAATCGATGGACAGACCTTCTATGTAGATTCACTCACCAACCTTACTGAAGAAATTTTCCAAGAAGACCATCCTACAGACCCTTTAGAAAGAGCATTGACGACTTCTACAAAGGACGCTGAGCACTTGGACGATGCCGCTGCTGGATACATAAAGATGATGGATGCTAGTGAGCAAGTGCTGTAGTTAGTCGCACAAGAGGATTGGTGTCGATCGACACCATCACATAGTGTCGATCGACACTCTGCGAAAGCTGCAACATTGGAAGACTGAAGCGAGGCTAAGGCTCCAAAAGTTGAGCTAAAACAGCTCCCTGCCAGGCTAAGGTACGCTTTTCTTGGTCATAATTCAACTTATCCTGTCATTGTGAATGCTTCCTTAAACAATGCAGAGCTCACTTTATTGCTAAGCAAGCTGCAAAAATTTCGCAAAGCTCTTGGCTATTCTCTTGATGACATTTCAGGTATCTCACCAGACTTGTGCATGCATCGGATTCACCTTGAGGATGAGACGAAGTCATCGATTGAACATCAAAGGAGGCTGAATCCGAACCTGAAGGAAGTAGTCAAGAAGGAGATCATGAAGCTCTTGAAAGCTGGGATCATCTATCCCATTTCGGACAGTGCTTGGGTCAGTCCGGTTCATGTGGTTCCTAAGAAAGGAGAGTCACAGTGGTGAAGAACGAGAAGAACAAGCTGATTTTTACAAGAACTGTGACTGGACACAGGATGTGCATAGACTACAGGAAGCTGAATGCCGCGACCAGAAAGGATCACTTTCCTTTACCTTTCATCGATCAGATGCTGGAGAGATTGGCGAATCATCCCTACTACTGTTTTCTTGATGGCTATTCAGGATTCTTCCAAATTCCAATCCATCCTGATGATCAGGAGAAGACCACGTTTACATGTCCTTATGACACTTTCGCATATTGCAGAATGCCATTTGGACTTTGTAATGCTCATGCGACCTTCCAGCGATGCATGATGTCAATCTTCACTGACATGATTGAGAAGCGTTGTGAAGAGAAGCACTTGGTCCTGGACAGGGAAAAGTGCCACTTTATGGTCAGAGATGGAATCGTACTTGGGCACAAGGTTTCAGCAGAAGGAATCGCAGTAGATCGCGCCAAGATTGAAGTGATGACGACTTTGCAAACACCTGATTCTGTGAAATCAGTGAGGAGTTTTCTGGGTCATGCTGGGTTCTATAGAAGATTTATCAAGGATTTCAGCAAGATTGCAAGACCACTCCCTGCTCTTCTCTGCAAAGACGTGAAATTCGAGTTCACTGCGGAATGCCATTCAGCCTTTGAACAGATCAAGCAAGCCTTGATGAGTGCTCCAATTGTTCAACCTCCAAAATGGGATTTGCCTTTCGAGGTAATGTGTGATGCCAACGACTTCGCAGTAGGCGCGGTCTTGGGACAGAAGAAGGATAAGAAGCTTCATGCTATTTACTATGCCAGCAGAACGTTGGATGATGCTCAGATGAATTATGCAACAACTGAGAAGGAACTGTTAGCTGTGGTCTTTCCCTTTGAGAAATTTCGCCAGTATCTTGTTGGCTCAAAGGTGATTGTCCCCGTCCGAAATTGCAAAGCCAAGTCGCGATTCAACACTTCGAAGCCTGAGAAACTCAAGAGTGTCGATCGACACCGTCTATAGTGTAGATCGACACCAGACGCCTACACCACTTCGCAGGATCTTGGACGAGGTGTTTCGACAACCTATCTTTGCCATAAATGATGCGAATCGACCATGATATGCTGACATAGTGAACTTCCTTGCTGCTGACATTGAGCCTAAACATCTCAAGAACTATGAGAAGAAGAAGTTCATGAGAGAACATAGAAGGTACTATTGGGATGAACCTCACTTGTAAAAGCATTGTTCAGACAATGTTTACCGAAGATACATCGAAGAGAGTGAAGTTCGAGATGTGCTTTTACATTGTCATGGTTCTGAGTATGCTGGACACTTTGCTACTTTCAAGACAGTGTCCAAGGTTCTTCAAGCAGGCTTTTGGTGGCCTACTATGTTCAAGGATGCTCAGCTGTTCATCACTGAATGTGATGTTTGTCAAAGGAGAGGAAAGATCAGCAAGAGACACGAGATGCCACAAAACTTCATCTTTGAAGTGGAAATCTTTGATTGCTGGGGTATTGACTTCATGGGCCCTTTCCCTTCATCCTTTGGAAAGCAGTACATCTTGGTTGCTGTGGACTATGTCTCTAAGTGGGTGGAAGCAATTGCTTCTAAGACCAATGATGCTGCGGTGGTTCTTAAGCTATTTCGAACCATCATTTTCCCAAGATTCGGAGTGCTTCGGATTGTTATAAGTGATGGTGGTTCTCACTTTATTAAAAAAGTATTCAACAAGCTGCTGAAGAAGCATGGAGTTCAACTTCGCGTGGCTACTCCTTATCATCCCCGAACAAGTGGACAAGTCGAAGTCTCCAACAGACAAATCAAGCAAATCCTGGAGAAGACAGTGGGCAAGACAAGGAAGGATTGGGCTGCAAAGTTGGATGATGCACTTTGGGCCTACAAGACTGCTTACAAAACGCCACTGGGAACTACACCATTCCAGCTACTCTATGGAAAAGCTTGCCATCTTCCAGTGGAGTTGGAACACAAGGCACATTGGGCTATCAAGAAGATGAATTTCGACTTGAAGCCTGCTGCAGAAAGGCGCCTAATACAGCTCAATGAGCTCGACGAACTTCGCTATCATGCCTATGAGAATTCAAATATCTACAAAGAAAGGACTAAGACATATCATGACAAGAAGATCGTCTCCAGACAATTCGAGCCAAATGATCAGGTACTTCTGTATAACTCTCGTTTGCAATTGTTTTCTGGTAAATTGCGTTCACGTTGGTCAGGTCCTTTCACCATCAAAGAGGTCAGACCATATGGAGCAATTGTCTTGACAAACTCCAAAGGAGAAGAGTTCATTGTGAATGGACAAAGGGTGAAACATTATTGGGCTCAAGCCGAGATTCCAGAAGGACACATTGTGTCTCTGGATGATGCACCAACTGCCTAAACGCATGAACAGTCAAGCTATTGACGTTAAAAGAGCGCTTAGTGGGAGGCAACCCACTGGTAAGTATTTATTTTATTTTCATTTTGGTTTTACTAATACTTATGTGCTTTCTATAGTTAAAAAAAATAAAAAAATAAGAGGAAGTGGGCACGACCAAACCAGGTGTCGATCGACACCATCACCAAGTGTCGATCGACACCCACGCGGGACATAGGTAAGTCTTTAAAAACCCGACACTTTTCCTCTTCTTCCCCAAAAACAACACTCGCGAACCTTAGAACAAAAATTCACCAAATCTTAACTTCTCCGTTTTTCAACGGATTTGAGTGATTCTAAGACCTAATCCGTGCGGATTTTCGTCCTCTTTCATAATCCATTGTTCATTCATTCGATCTGCCAAGTTATGCTCTTCAAATCTCCCAATTTTATTTTCGACCCTAAGGTGAAATATCTCGATTTGACCTCTTAAGCTTGATTTCTTGATAGAATGATGTTTATTTAGGATGAATATCATGCTTCAGATCATTACCCAATGGATTTCATCCTCTCATGTGCATGAATTTGAAATTTTCGAAATTAATGATGGATATTGCGAATTTGGGATATTTCTTGGGTTTATTGGCTGAAAATTGATTGATTCGTGGTATTGAGCATGTTAAAACTGATGATTGAGGCACTTGAGGGTTTAACTTCATGAATTTTTGGGATACATTCACGATCTCTGATTTGCAGGCATGGGTGTCGATCGACACCCAACCTAGTGTCGATCGATGCCATGCAATCCGTGAGTATGTGTTTTTGGTCAAACTTTGGATTTTGATTTTGGTTTATATTTTGATTGCAGATGCCTCCAAGGACAAAGAGACCTCGCGACGCTGAAGCGTCCGCCTCTGGAACTGCTAATGATGCCCAGATCGCCTCTCTTCCTCCTTGGCCTAAGCGCGACAACGCGAGGATTCCGATTGGACGAAACTGGGAAAGATGAGTGTGTCTACAGAGACATCAGTGAGGCTTGGGATGACTATGACACATTATTTTACAATGCGTGGCTCAAGGTGGATGTCACACCGACTAGATTTGCGTGTGAGAAGACAATGCATGAGCTAGGCATCAAGGACGATATCCTACACTTGCTGAGCAGAGTAGGGATGGGGACTATGGACACGAGACAGTACGATCTCTAACCCAACCTCGTACGTCCGTTTCTCTCCACCGTTCGAGTGTATTACATGAATGAAGTGGTGAAGAACGCTTTGGAAGGCACATTAACATTCCTTATTCGCGGGGTTCGATACAGGCTTCCACTTCCAGAGCTTTGCGAGATCTATGGGTTTGAGAACCCGCATGCTACAGGTGTCTACCTTCCTCAACAGTTTCCAGATAGCCAGAACTTCTGGTCACATTTTGGGAATGGGAGGTATGACTCTAAGACCTCTTCACAGACAGACATCCTCCATCCTACTCTTCGCTACCTTGCTCGTCTATTCGCTACTACACTCTTGTGTAAGCATGAGGCAAGGAAGATGCGTGTCTCTGAGTTGGTGCTGATGTATTACACCATCTGGTCTGTGATTTATGAGGAGTCCTGGTTGACAGAGAACGTCAACTTTGGCGTTGTGTTTGCCCATCACTTGGTCTCATTGAAGACGAAACCTTTCGCTGGATCCAAGATCAAACCTGAGACTATTGGCAGTCTTCTCACTCCTATCTTCCAGCATTTCAAGATTGTCACTACTACTTGCTCCATTGTGACCTCGCGTGCTTTGGTTGACATGGAGTATCTGAGGAGAGCTCATTGGGTGAAGCCAGAGAGGTTATGGGTTTTCACTGACGAGCAGAGGGCGCATCTTATGGTGCAGTTACCTGACAGAGACCTCACTCACATCACCACTGATCCAGGCCGCCTCGCCTTTCAGCTCAGTCCGAACAAGCTGAGGACTGCTCCTGTTGCCAGACGCAGAGGTGCCTCTTCCCGCGCAGCAGCTTCACACGCAGAGGACGCACCAGCTGAGGATCACCCGCGCCCTTCTAGGCGCAGCAGAGCACCCACCACTTTGGAGCCTATTGGTCCTCATCACCTTCCGGCTGCTCCTGAGATTCCTATGGAGCAGGCTGCCTTTCAGAGATACGTGGTCCAGAGCTTTCAGGCCATTTGGAACGCCATCGCAGTTGTGTCCAACTGTGGCTGCGTTCGTCCTTCCACACCACCACGTTCTGATGACGAGGAGTGATTGCTCCATTCCTGGTTTAGTCCTTTGAGTCAGATTTTCTTTTTCTCTTGAGTCAGCTTTTGTTTCTATTTGCTTCAGTACTTTGTTTCATACTTGTTGCACTCATTGAGTTTATTGGATTATCTTGTGCTTTCAACCGCTTGTTTGAGTTTTTCTAACAACTTGGATGACTCTAACAACAATCTGACTTAACAACATTCCTGTTCGAGTGGTGGAACTCTGTTTACGGACAGAGTGTCGATCGACACCACCTAGTGTCGATCGACACCACGCGCAAGATCAGGTAATCCGATTTTCTCTTTGTGTTGTAACAGCTTCACACTAATTTTTTCTATCCAAACTCATTCTTAATAACACTGGGGACAGTGTTGTTCAAGTCTTGGGGAGGTAGTTGCTAACATTGTGTTTTGTTTTGAGAGTCATTTGAGTCTGTCTTGAGTCAAAAATTTGTTTTATTGAGTCAAAATCAGTTGAAACTTTCAGTTTTTCTTAGAACTAACCACAAAATGTTGACACTTGAAGAACCATTGCTATAGTAGTTGATTGTAGGTTTTACTAAGTAGAAAGCTGCAAGTGGAATCAGTCTAACAGAGAGAGTTCAGATCCCCTTATAAGAACTAGGTATGCGCAGAACTTGATTGCACAAGTCAGGCTCTATAGCATGTGGATTCAAGAGTGTTAACCAATGAGACGTTCTGAAGAGGTACTTGAAAGTTTCTGTTTTCAAACTTCTACTTCATTCTAAGTTTCTGTTTTGCTTGAGGGCAAGCAAAAGCTAAGTCTGGGAGAGTTGATATATCATGGTTTTTACCCATTTTTAGACCATGATATAAGAAATTACAAGATTGTCCCTGATGAAAATCTTCCTCTATAAATAGTTTTCAGGCATTGTTTAGCCATACACCTAATCATTATTTTCTGTTTTTGAGACTTAGAGAGAGATTGATCCTGAGCTTTTGGGGAGACAATTCTAACTCATCTGAGCCAGATTTCGAACCCCTGTATCATTCTCTTTTCTTATTTTATGCAATTTATTTCAGTCATGATTTGTGTTTTCATCTCCATGTCTGAGTAGTTTGCTAGTTAGGTTAGGGTGATTTAGGGTTGATGATGAGTTTGTAGAATCATTAGAACTTTTAGGGAAAATCAATTGGATCTTCATCTTGATTTGTGCTTATATTGATTTCTTACTTGATCACTTAGAAATCAAACCCTAGGTTGTTTAATAGATGCGAGAGCATTATTGATAACTTGAACTAATCATAGATGAGCAAAATATCTATTCGCAAAGAGATTTGGTTTAGGTATTTTGTGAACAAATCGAACCTGTTTTTAATGCTTGCCTTAATTGTTTGAATTTGCAAAGAGATTTGGAATTCTGGAATTTAGGCATAGATAACTTCTGCAACGAGAGTTGATTGGTTTTAACTTAGAGTTTCGAGTTCTAGACGGTTCTTAATAAATCCCTAATAAAAATAATTTCTGCATTCTCGGATTCAACCTGATAATTACCCTTGTCTAACGCCTTAGTCTCTTGAATTTACACCGTTTTAATCACATTTAACTATTCGTTTAAATTGCTTAGTTTACTTTATTTCGAATTTGATCTAGCATAATCTGAATTTAGAAACCTTAGTGTAACATCTACTTCCCTTGGGATTCGATACCCCTTATACTTCAACTGCATTGCTGTGCACTTGCAGTGTTGATTATTTGGGTAAAACCTGAGCCCTATCAATAGAACAAGTGACAACGGATTACTTTCATAATATTTTCACCTCGTCGAGCCCCCATCATCATGAGGAAGCACTCTGGTATATTACCGCGCAAGTTTCAGCGGAAATGAATTTATCGCTCACAAAGAGCCCACTGGATTCTGAGATTAAACAAGCAGTGTTTGATATACATCCAGAGAAATCCCCAGGGCCAGACGGAATGACAGAATTATTTTTCCAGAAATGTTGGGACACAACGGAGAAAGACATCATTACGATGGTCAAAAAATTCTTTGAGGACGGATCTTTCGACCCCCGACTTAACCAGACCAATATTTGCCTAATCCCGAAGAACGAGAGACCGCAAGATATGGGTGAATTCAGACCTATTAGTCTATGCAACGTCTGCTATAAAATCATTTCCAAAATCCTTTGTAAAAGGCTGAAGAAGATCCTTCCCAAGTTAATCTCTGAAACACAATCCGCCTTTGTGCCGAAGAGGCTTATTACGGATAATATCTTGATAGCCCAAGAAGTCTTTCATGCTCTTCGTAGTAATCCCATTTGTAACTCCAAGTTTGTCGCGATAAAGACGGACATGAGCAAAGCCTACGACAGAGTGGAATGGAGCTTTTTAAAAGCTCTCATGCTGAAGATGGGCTTCGATGCAAAATGGGTGCAATGGATAATGTGGTGTATAAGTTCAGTTTCATATCAGGTATTGATTAATGGAGCACCAAAAGGGAACATATCCCCTTCGAGAGGGCTCCGGCAGGGTGACCCTCTATCCCCGTTCTTATTCATCCTCTGTACTGAAGCACTTATAAGCCAATTACGGGGAGCGGAAGATGAAGGGAGGATTACTGGACTCAAAGTGGCGTGAGCCAGCCCAGCTGTATCACACCTTTTGTTTGCTGATGACAGCTTATTTTTCTGTAAAGCCGAGATCCCGCAATGTGCGGAGCTTTTAAAGATTATTAATCTATATGGTCAGGCCTCAGGACAGCAACTAAACTTTACGAAATCATCGATCCTCTTTGGCAGCAAGGTTAATCCGGAATGCAAGAATGCGCTGAAAAGAGCAATCGATATTTTCAAAGAAGGTGGAATGGGAGTGTACCTGGGATTACCTGAGACGATCTGCGGATCGAAGAAACAAGTTTTCTCCTACGTGCAGGAAAGGCTTAACACCAGAGTTAACTCATGGTCATCCAAGCTGTTGTCTAAAGGGGGTAAGGAGGTTTTGCTTAAGTCTGTCGCCCAGGCCATCCCAACCTATGTTATGTCGAGTTTTCTTCTCCCACAATTCATTATCATGAAGATGAGAAGCGCGATTTCCCGTTTCTGGTGGAGCTCGAAGGTTGAGAATCGCGGTCTACACTGGGTAGCGTGGGATAAGATTTGTATCCCGATGGATAAAGGGGGGCTTGGGTTCCGAGATTTGAAGAATTTTAATCTGGCTCTCCTGGCGAAACAACTCTGGAGACTTATCAGATACCCTTCCTCCCTCCTTGCTAGGATTCTAAAAGGAAGATATTATCGGTATTCTAACCCTTTGGAGGTTGAAAAGTCGTCGTCCCCTTCTTACGGATGGCGAAGTATCATGGCGGCAAAAGAGGTTTTAAATATATGACTTAGGAAGTCTATCAAATCTGGTTTTAATACCAAGGTATGGAGCGATCCATGGATACCAGTGATCCCGGCACGTCCGGCGAAGAGTTTACATACCTTTCAGGATCCCAACTTATATGTCAACCATTTGCTTGATTTCGATTCCAAGTCATGGCGGATAGAAAAGATTCAAGAGCTCATCGATCCGGAGGACATCCCTTGAATCCTAAGTATTAAACCCGCAAGAACATTTGATTTTGATGGATACTGCTAGGTACACACAAAATCAGGTAACTATAGTGTTAAAACGGGATATGAGGTGGCATGTGAAGTAGAGGCAGCTGGTAAAGTCCAAGAAGTCCTAGAATCGATACTAATGCGCTTAAGAGCAAGGTTTGGTTACTAAAAACGTCGCGAAAGTTCAAGCATCTTATCTGGCAAATCACTTCGGGGTGCATTGCAACTCGCAATAAGCTTGTGGAGAGGCATTGTGGGACGGACCGCTCATGCCCGAGGTGTGAGGCCGAGGTAGAATCGATAAATCACCCTTTTCAATGCCTCCTGACATTACGAGTATGGGAATTATCATCTATTCCAAATCTTCCGGAGTTATGTCCGTCAGACGGCTTGTTTTGCAATATTGATTTCCTATTGACAAGAGCTAAGGAGAGGGGAGCTACAGATACGCAGATCAAATATTTCCCATGGCTTCTATGGTACATATGGAAAGCTAGGAATGAAAAAGTGTTTAACGGAAAGGATTATCCCCCTTGGATATCATAGAGCTAGCGACACAGGAAGCCGATAATTGGGAGGTCGCTAATAAGGTTGATGCTGCGACCGAAGATGTGGAAGCCCAGAACCCAGGGCTAGCCGACATGATGATTCCAGGCAGTGAATACAAATGTCAGGTGGATGCCTCTTGGGCATGCTTGGATAAATTGTAAGGAGGAGGCCTTGTTCTCTTCCACAACGATTCTATCCAACGTTTGGGGGCTTTTGCAGGGGTTTCGGCCCAGTCTCCTTTACACGCCGAAATGGAAACAACCTTGTGGGCAATGCGTTTTGCCCAACATTCTGGTATTTCTTCTATTCAATTTCAGACAGATTGTCTGCAGCTTGTTAAGCTTGTTAATGGAGATGAGGAGTGGCCAAATCTCATATCAGAATTAGAAGATTTCATACACTTGCGCTCTGCTTTTTCAGAGTTTTCTCTATCTTTTATACCGCGTACTTGTAATACCCGGGCTGATTTCCTTGCAAAAGGGGCTCGTGCTCGAGGTTTTGTCTTTTCCGATGTAAGCACAATGGTTCCGGATTGTTTAGCCTCCGAAGCTAACTTCTTTGAACCATTGAACTAAGTTTGAGTGTTTTTGCTGCCCAAAAAAAAAAGTGTGTCTATAACCTAATCAAGTCTGGTCAGGGATTGCAATCCCATTATATTATGCATGTTTCTTGACGACGGAGATTGGCGACTGGATCGAAGATGACAAAGGTGGTCAGATATCACGGAGGCTCGAAGCCAACAGAAGAGATCATATAGTTCGACGACGGAGATCGACAGAGTATATCTAACTCAAAAACTGATTTTCAATTAACGAGATTTAATTAGATACTCAAAAGTCTCGAGCACATTCACATATCCTTATGTTTTTTTTCTTCTTCTGATTTCAATCCAGTTTTTTAGATCTGTAACTTTGATAT
This sequence comes from Alliaria petiolata, assembly GCA_020283515.1. Taxonomy (NCBI): domain Eukaryota; kingdom Viridiplantae; phylum Streptophyta; class Magnoliopsida; order Brassicales; family Brassicaceae; genus Alliaria; species Alliaria petiolata. The sequence continues at coordinate 11,995,709 of JAHZTW010000005.1, read as the reverse complement.
GCTATTGTGAATCAAGAAATCCAAAAGGTTTCATTTAGAATGGTCATAAATGTGTTTTATTTTGATTGTCTTGATTTTGCTAATTTTGATGTTGTTGTTGTTTTCGCTTTATGTTTCTTAAAGGTAGGAGTATTCACGGTATGGTATTGTTTACTAGGAGACCAGATCCTCCTCAAGCCCTCATCTCTCCAACGTATCACCGGAGCTTCTCGGTTTCCCGGAACCGTTTGATAGTGAATCCTATGTGAATGATAAATCTTGTCCCGGCCTTGTAACTGACACGAATCAAAGAAAATTCAGCATGAGATCGTCATGACAGTGCACAAACAATTGAACGAGCACTTGGAGTCAGTGTTAAAATGATCACAGGTACAACGCTTGTGTTTTCTTCAGCTCATTCTCAACTTTAGATTCAATGTGTACTCACAAAATGCCAAAAAATAATATAACTTTCAGGTGACCAGCTTGCGATTGCCAAAGAAACATGAAGAAGGCTTGGAATGGGTAGTTGGGTACAAACATGTACTCGTTTTGATCTCATACAAAAGCAGTTTCCATTGATGAACGTATCCAGAACAACGATGGTTAGGAGTCTTTCCACGTAACCTTAGTACCTTACTTTCTTGTAAACTACAACATTTGTAACTATGATCTTTGAGCGATATCTGACGCACATTTTTCCTGATTTTAGAGCATAAGTATGAGATTGTGAAGAGATTACAATCTCGAAAACACATATACGGTATGACTGGTGATGGATCGAATGACGCGCACCTGACTTGAAGAAAGCAGATATTGGAATTGCTGTGGTTGATGCCACTGATGCTGCTCGAAGTGCTTCTGATATTGTCTTAACAGAACCTAGCCTTAGGAAAAACCTGATGGCACTATCAGATTCTGCTAAAGCAAAGGTTGATCAAACAAAGAAGATGAAATCCAATCTTATTCAGAAACATGAAGATGATAGACGACTCAAAAACATACTATTAGCATTGATAAAAATAAATTATATTGATTTGCTTATTATGGAATAGCGGACACCAAAAGAAAAAAGAATTCATTTTCAGTTTATTTTTGTTCACGCATTGTTGTTAAACACAATTCCTATCAATTTGTATCTTGACTATTTTGGAAATGTTTCCTAAATTTTGGAATTAAGAAAGTCTTCTTGAAGTTTTAGAAATAATTTTTACTTGCTAAATCAAATATTTTCCTACAATCGTAGAATGATAACTTTGACAATTTTAAATGATCTTCCTAAACATGTAGAATTGTTTTCTAAAAAAAATCATATCAATGTTATATAAACAAATAATTTCTCAAATGATACCTTGGTCTATTGGTTACACAAATCACTTGCGAAGCTCTGAGTTCTCCGAGCCTCATGTTCGATTCTGTCTGTATGCATAATTTTTGTTTTCAATTTTAACATATTTTGTTTTTAGGAAGGCATTCTTAAACATATAGAATTGTTTTCTAAAAACAAGTTTATACATACAAAATAATTTTACAGATTTACCGAATGATACCTTGGTTTATTTGTTACATATATCCACAAACTTTTGCATTTATACGTGTTAGGAAAGCCTTCCTAAATGTGTATTACGGCTTCCTAAATTTGAATTGTTGTTTAATTGGTACACAAAAGTTTGCATTTTATACGTGTTAGGAAAGCCTTCCAAAATCATATGTTAATAACTATTTGGTCAAATAAAATTTTGGAAGTTTTTGTATACGTTTAAGAAAATCTTCGTAAATTTTTATTTATACAACAACTTAAATTTAGGAAGTCATCCAACTTATTTATGAAGGTTTTCCTAAAAAGTATAAATAGTAACTTTATGTCTATTTATATAACAACTCAAATTTAGGAAGACCTTTATATCTATTTATACAACAACTCAAATTTAGGAAGCAGACATACACATTTTCTTGTCAAATAATTTATATTTAAACGAGTAACGAAAATTTTGTATATGTTTATACAACAACTCAAATTTAGGAAGCAGTCATACATATTTAGGAAGCCGGCATAAACATTTAGGAAGACCTTCCGTTAAACATTTAAAAGGCTTTTTAAAGAATTTTTGAATGTTTTATAATAGTCAATGAAAATCTAAAAGTTTAAGAAGCTTTGTTATTAATTTAGAAAGTTTAGGAAGACTTTCATAAAATTTAGGAAGTCATCCTACTTATTTATGAAGATTTTCCTAAAATGTATAAATGATAATTTTGTATCCATTTATACAACAACTCAAATTTGGTCAGATATGTCAACACAATATAAAAACTAATAATCGTTTTATGTTCTCGTTCTGGCGTTGGTGTCCGCTTCACCACGTGCATCCCAAATTGTTGAAAGATAAAACTCTTTTTTATTTTAAAGTAACAACTGTAGCATTACCACTGTGTGTGTGTCTCCTGACTCATCATGGTCTTGAATCAGTTCCTACAGCAGCAATTCAAATTTAGGAAGCCGTTATACACATTTAAGAAAGTTTTCCTAAACCAAAGGGAACCTTCCTAAAACAAAGGAAGGTCTTCCTAAACCAAAGGGAAACTTTTTTTTATTGTTTAGGAAGAATTCTTACAAATTTAGAAAAGGTTTTGGTAATTTTTCTTGACTTTCATCATTTCTGCAGGTTCGTGTATTTAGTCCACCTCCAAACTACCAGAGGTTTATTGTTGCTACAAATATTGCCACATGAAATTTAGAAAGGCTTTTTGAATTTTTAGGAAGAATTCTTACATATGTAGGAAGTATTTTGGGATCGTATGTTCTTACTAGATCGAACAAACATTTAAGAAGTATTTCTAAACTTTCAGGAAGACCTTCCTAAATTTAGAAAGTTTTTTTTAAATGTTTATGGAAACATTTATAAGTATTTAGGTTATCTTTCTAAACTCTTAGGAAGACCTTACTAAAATTTGTATGACTTTTTCTTGAATATCTAGAATTTTTTTATTAATTTAAGAAATTTAGGAAGCCTTCTTGAATTTCTAGAAAACATTTTTATAAATTTAGAAATGGCTTCCTAAATCTTATGTTAATTACTAGTAGATCAAATAAACTTATTAGCATTGTTTCCGGCCAAATTTCGTGAGAGCATATGGATCAGAGGTATTTTTCTTGTTTTTATAGTCAAAGTTGCTTGATTTAAAATGAAGAAAAGAACGTCAAATTGCACTTTGTATGCCCTAGAATAACATCAAATCAAGTTTTGAGGAAAATTTTCTAGACTTTTAGAAAGACTTTTTCAAGTTTTTAGAAAAAAAATCTAATGTTTATAAATACATATTAGTGAAGAAATGGTGGCAGCTCGGTATCTTTCCACATCAGATCAATACGGTCAACATCAAGGGCTTCAACCTCATGATGCTCCCAACCCATATGCTAATACCTTTATGCATATACTTCCTGAATACAAAATTGGACACAGTTATTACCAAATGATCTGAGTTTCGTATTACATATCACTAATGAGAAGATAAACGCACCAATTAATGGGTCTTATAACTGACCTCCCCCGGTTGACACAACAACTTTTTAGAAGCTGTTATATGAGCTGCAGTGTCTACTTTTGTCAGTCTCTCCCTGTACCTCATCTTAAATGTTAGAGTCGTGATTCGTACCCCCTCTAAAAGGCCCGATGTAAATCAAACTCGGCCCATTACAAAATTTAAGAGTAGTCGTTGGCTATTTTAGGTCGGCCTATATAAATGGAAACCTTCTGTTTATCTCTATAAAAACCAGGTCGGCACAAATAAATGGAAATCTTCCATTTATCCTAATCAAATCCGGAGAAAGCGCCAGGTCGGCCATCTTTCGGGAAATTTTCCTATTCCAAAAGAGAGAAGGGAAACCCTTGAAGACCGACTTGAAAACACTATAAATATAGGAGGTCTTCTCAACGATGAAGGTCCATTCAGTAATCGAGAGAGAGGATATAGGGCAAACTTAGCAACTTATCGCTTTAAACGCTTTACCTTTCTTCTCTTTCAAGTTTAGGTCGGCGTTCTTATTCCGACGACCTAAACTCACCGTGTATCTTTCGAGCTACGACTATTTTCAATAAAGATCTCTCTTGAAAACCCATTAACTCTTATTTTCTTCGTAGAACCGATTTGAGTTATTACATTTGGTGCCGTCTGTGGAGAATAAGAGACTCAGTCTTTAAGAAAAACCGCGGAGCTCGAAGATGGCTGACAATCCTACATCAACCGACCCGAAGGCTACAAACACCGATGAAGGACGATCTGGAGACCAAGCAACAGATCGGCCCATAGGCGTCAACACCACGGATCAACGCACCGATCCAGTGTCAGGTCGGCCAATCGATCCCATGATAGGCTTGCCCGTTAAGGAAGAAGCCGATGACACGCTACGCACCGACCCGCTGCCTGAGACGAGGAATCTGCCCGAACCACCACCGGTCAACATGACCGACATGATGAAGATCTTCACAGCCTAAATCCAAAAGGGAATGGACGATCGTCTCGATCTGTTCAGAGCAGAGCAGATCGTGTATCGCGAGGACGTGGACCGTATCCTCAAAACTCACCTTACTTCTGATGATGTCGAGAACGTAGACGGGGAAACAACACCACGGCGAAACCCTAACACCGATCGAGTAATCAACAACCTTTTCGGGGTCACTCCAACGACCGACCTGCGGAGAGGCCAGGACAAATCTATTGCCCGTTCAAGAGTCACCGCCCAGACCTCAACCCTTACAGCATCTGAAGCCGATATGATTCACAAGCGCCTCGACAGTATGGACTCCAGGGTCCATAACGCGATCACAACGGCCCCCGAGCTGGAGAAGCTCCTCAGGCAGACCGACCAAACTCCATTCACGTCGCCTATCACGAGTGCCCCCATGAAGGACCTCGGCAAGATTAAGCTACCGCCCAACTACAACGGAAGCACCGACCCAGAAAGACATCTAGCGGCATTCAAAGTTGCCATGGGCAGAGCACGCGTATCCGAAGACGAGCAGGACACCCTCACCTGGTTCTCGTGGCTCCCCCCGAACTCAATCAGTTCGTTCAAGGAACTACGGAAAAAGTTTCTCACACACTATTCGCTCTATATCGATACGTCGACATCTGAGCTTGACTTATGGGCCTGCGTACAAGACGATACCGAATCACTTCGCAGCTTCCTAGACCGATTTCAGACCATCGTTTCTCGATGCAGACTCCCTGACGAGATCACTCTCGGGATCCTGATCAAAAACTGGCGCGACGACCAAACATTCTGCGAAAGGTTAAAAACCGGGAAAACCAAAACACTAGAAGAAGCATTGCACAAATCCACTGGCTACATCATGGTGGAGGAAGACAAAGCAGGCAAAGCGAAACTACTGGCATATGACAAGTCGACACGAGACAAGAAGTTCCGACCCGCCTCCCAGGACGGCCACCAAGAACCCCGTCAACACCAGGACGGGGGCGACAAGAACCGACGTAGCGTGAACACCGCATCTCGTCCACCAGGCTGGAACAAGTACGACAGGAACAACCCAAAGACTCCAGACACAAAGGGTCCGTACTGCAAATATCACAACTCCTACAGTCACGACATCGACGAATGTCGGATCTTCTATAGCCTCCTCAAGAAAAAGTGGGAGGACGGCGAGTGCAAGCTCCCCGAGCCACGTAGCCATGACCGCCGACCCAACAATAACAACGCTTCGAATAGACAAGGAGGAGACGACGACAAGAGAGAACGGGACGACGAGAAAACACCACCCCCTTCGCCCACCCGACGAAGAATCAACATTATCATGGGTGGACTCCTATCTTGTTCGGACTCCATCAACTCCATCAAATGGTACGAACGCAAAGCAGCAAACATACTCGCCGACTCGCCCGCCCTCTTCTCTGACGATGTTCCCATCACATTCACCGAAAGGGACGCACGCGGTATTGACCGACCTCACAATGACCCTCTTGTCATATCCCTCGTGATCGGCGACGATGAGGTGTCAAAGTTTCTTGTCAACACAGGAAGTTTTGTCGACCTGATTTTCAGGAATACTCTCCGAAAGATGGGCATTAAAAACAAAGAGATTGAGGTCGCACCAACACCCCTCACTGGCTTCGCAGGAGACTCCATCTCAACGATCGGAACCATTCAACTCTCCGTTCGGGTCGTAGGCAAAACTTCTATCGTCAAATTCGACGTCATTGATAAACCTGCGATCTACAACGTCATCCTCGGCACACCTTGGATCAATTCCATGCGAGCCGTACCATCCTCTTACCATCAGTGCGTAAAGATGCCGATCAAAGGAAGCATTTTCATTGTTCGTGGCGATCAGACAGTATCACGACACTGCTACATCGACAAGCAACGAGTTCGGAACGCCGCAACTTACATGATCGACAACGGCAACGACCTCGACCCCAGAGTCATTCACCACGAGAAGCCGAAGAGCGACCTCGTCACTCAGGTCAACATTGACGACAAGTATCCAGAACGATGCGTCGGGATCGGCACGGAACTACTTCCAAGCATAAGGGAGGAACTCATCGCCTTCCTCCGGGAAAACGTCTCAACCTTCGCCTGGTCGATGGCCGACATGAAAGGCATTGACCCAAAAATCACCAAACATGAACTTTACGTGGACGCCACATTCCGACCGTTCAAACAGAAACGCAGAAAACTTGGACCTGAACGCGCACATACCGTTCATGACGAAGTAGAAAAATTATTGCAATCATGTCGTGGTTAAGAAGAAGAACGGCAAATGGAGGGTCTGCGTTGACTTCACCGACCTGAACAAAGCCTGCCCAAAGGACAGCTTCCCACTTCCTCGAATCGATCAGCTCGTCGAGGCAACGACAAGAAACGAACTTCTCTCTTTCATGGACGCCTTCTCAGGCTACAACCAGATCCTCATGCATCCAGAAGACAGCGAGAAGACTGCATTCATCACGGATCAAGGGACATATTGCTACAAAGTCATGCCTTTCGGCTTGAAGAACGCAGGCGCAACCTATCAATGTCTGGTCAACAAGATGTTCCGCAATCAACTTGGCAAGACGATGGAAATCTACATCGACGACATGCTCGTCAAATCACTGAAGGCCGACGACCACATCTCCCATCTACGAGAATGCTTTCGCATACTCAATCAGTACGGGATGAAGCTCAATCCAGCAAAATGCACATTCGCGGTCACTTCAGGCGAATTCCTTGGATACTTGGTCACCCAGCGCGGCATCGAAGCCAATCCGAAGCAGATTTCGGCAATCTTGGAACTACCGTCTCCACGGAATACTCGCGAAGTCCAACGTCTCACAGACCGAATCGACGCTCTAAACCGCTTTATCTCAAGATCTACGGACAATTGCCTGCCCTTCTACCAACTTCTCCGCGGCAATAAACGGTTCGAGTGGGATGACAAATGCGAAGCAGCCTTCCAACAACTCAAATCCTACTTATCCACACCACCAATCCTCGCAAATCCAGAACATGGCGACACCCGTCTCTTATACATCGCCGTTTCCAGCGCAGCCATCAGCGGAGTTCTAGTTCGGGAAGACCGGGGCGAACAGAAGCCGATCTTTTACATCAGCAAAACTTTGGACGGTGCCGAGTCCCGCTATCCGACGTTGGAGAAGTTAGCATTGGCCATCGTCGTTGCATCTCGCAAGTTACACCCGTACTTTCAATCACATTCGATCGCCGTCCTAACCAGTCAGCCACTCCGAACCATCCTCCAGAGCCCAACACAGTCCAGACGAATGGCAAAATGGGCGATCGAACTATCCAAGTTCGACATCGAATATCAGAACAGTACCAGCGCTAAGTCACAAGTCTTGGCCAACAAACGAGCCTTGGTCTCTTTGGCGTCGGTATTCAATTACATTCACCAACCCGAGAGGTTCTCGAACAATCCATTCGTGTCGAGTTCACAGCGTCCAACAACGAGGCCGAGTATGAATCGTTACTAGCCGGGCTCCGTTTGGCTCAAGGCATGAACATCGAACACATCAGAGCCCACAGCGACTCTCAGCTCGTCGCAAAACAATTCAACGGCGAATACGAGGCCAAAGACGAACGAATGGGAGCCTACCTCGCCTTGGTAAAAAATTTCGCCAAGAAATTCAAGACTTTCGAACTCCTGCAGATCAACCGATCCGACAACAAAGGCGCCGACGCTCTAGCCGCCTTAGCATCCGACTAGGATTCCGACCTACGACGCACGATCCCGGTCGAATGCATTACATCACCAAGCATTGCAACGACCCATGTCGTCCTCGCCATCGAATCCGCAGAAGTCGATGCCGACGCAACACCAACCCCAGATCCAACCGACGCACCAGATTGGCGGATCGAGATTCGACATTTCCTCGAAACCGGCGAGTTACCCGCAGAAAAATGGTCAGCTCGGCGATTACGCGCCCGCATTGCGAAGTATACTATCGCCAACAACATCCTATACCGCTGGACAGCCTCAGGAACACTCCTCACTTGCATCCACGGAGACGAAGTATATCGCGCTATCAAGGAAACGCACGGCGGGGCTGGCGGAAACCATTTAAGTGGACGCGCACTCGCTCTCAAAATCAAGAAACATGGCCTTTTCTGGCCGACCATGCAAGAAGAATGCGAGAAGTATACATGCAAGTGTGAGTACTGCCAACGCCACGCCCCGATGATAGATCAACCAACCGAGCTGCTCACATCGGCCATTCCTCTGTATCCCTTCATGCGCTGGGCAATGGACATCGTCGGTCCAATGCCATCATCCCGCCAACGCAAGTACATGCTCATCATGACGGACTACTTCACCAAGTGGGTCGAAGCAAAAGCCTTCGCNATGCGCTGGGCAATGGACATCGTCGGTCCAATGCCATCATCCCGCCAACGCAAGTACATGCTCATCATGACGGACTACTTCACCAAGTGGGTCGAAGCAAAAGCCTTCGCCAGCATAAAAAGATAAAGAGGTCCAGAACTTCGTCTGGAAATACATCATCTGTCGCCATGGCCTACCTCACGAAATCGTCACTCACAACGATTAACAGTTCATCTCCAAAAACTTCGAAGGTTTCTGTGAACGCTGGAAGATCCGCCTCAACAAATCTACTCCTCGACATCCACAAGGCAACGGCCAGGCTGAAGCAACAAACAAAACAATCCTGGACGGCGTCAAGAAATGTCCTGACGCGAAGAAGGTGTTCTTTGGTCTCATCGTACAACACCAAAGACCGCAACGGGAAAGACTAGCTTCTCCTTAGCCTACAGATGCGAAGCAATGGTGCCGGCTGAAGTTAATGTCGGTAGCTTACGCCGAACAGTCCTCCCGGAGAACCCCGACCTCAATGACGCAATGCTGATCGACAACCTCGATACGTTCGAAGAGACGAGGTACCAAGCCCTTCTCCGAATGTAGAATTATCAGAACCAGGCGGCGCATTACTACAACAAGAAGGTTCATAATCGACACTTCGAAGGCGACTTAGTCCTTCGAAAAGTCTACGAAAATACTAAGGAGCGGAACGCCGGCAAGCTCGGCACTAACTGGGAAGGTCCCTACATCATCACAAGGGTCGTCAAACCTGGCGTTTATCGACTGGAAACCACCGCCGGCAATGAAGTTCCTCGAGCCTGGAACTCAATGAGCCTCAAACGATACTATCATTAAGGTCGGCTTCAAGATAGCCTTGCGCTAAAAAAAAAAAAAAAAAAAACGGATACATGAAAGGGGTACTCACATGAGCACTATGAACTACGGAGCGGTTTGATCCCCGAAAGGGGTACGTAGGCAACCCGTCTTAGGACGGATACATGCTCACATGAGCACTATGAACTACGGAGCGGTTTGATCCCCGAAAGGGGTACGTAGGCAACCCGTCTTAGGACGGATACAACTGCTCTCCCCAATCGAAAAAGAGGGGACTTAATTCTTTCACTATGTACAGCCTGTTCGGCTTCATATCGTTATCCTTGCCAGATGTCCGATTCGCCTAAAAAGCTGGGTCTGATCCACCCAGTTCGGCACAAAAAGCCAAGTCCGCTTACATACGTTCGAAACGCCGCGCATTGCCGCATATAAAGCCGACTTGCTTCGCAATATCTAAACCATATAGTACGTAAGCCAATCAGACTCACAACCTATTTTCGACTTAGATTTTTTCTAAATGGTATCAATAATGACGCCGATCTGCTTCGCAGTTGATATTCACACTTAAAAAAATAAGTGGTACAAAACAACTTAAGCCGAGCTACTCGCATGTTTTGTATTTACACTTACTCTAAGCCGGATCCTGTTCCGCGATCTTAATTCCTGTAAAATCATTTAGCCGGCCAGGTCGCATCTTACAGTCGACTTGAGAATATTTCTAAGTGTTCATAATACTGCCGACCAGATTCGCATATTCCACACTTATAATTTTAGTCGCATGATTATTAAAGCCGATATCGTATCGCAATATCATGTTCGTACTTCAAAAATTACACGATCATTCGTTAAAATAGAAATTCCATTCATTGAAATACTTCGAAATTTTTACACAAAGATCCAAGTCGGCCGTAAAAACACTTGGATAAAATTACAAAGAAAACCACGATGAATTCTCATCGGCTACAAAAAATACTTAAAGAAATAAACACAATTTTGGGGATGATTAGTCCCCAGATTTTTCGATCGTCTTCTCGACCGTCTCCTCGGTCACTTCCGTTACGGACGCGTTCTTCTCTAACGCGTCCTGATCGGCATCCTTGGGTCGACTGTCCTTTCCATCCTTCTCTTGATCTTCAAGAGGAGCCGACTTTTCCGCTGGAACTGTTGCGGCAGGCTTAATCACAACCTTAGGCGCAGGAGCGGTAGGCCTTCTCGAGACGACCGGTCTATGTTCCCCAAACAATTCATCGAGGGTCAGAACTCTCAGCTCACCTTCCTCGAAATTAATTTTCTCGAAGGCAGTTTGCTTGGCTTCCCAGGATCGGACGCTTTCGATCACCTTGTCCTTCACAAAGTCGGGCAACACGAGACCTTTCTTCTCAAAGATCTCGGTCGCCCGCTCGGCTCCTTTCCACTGAGCCGTGGTGGTGATAATCTTCTCGGCCTCTTCCCTTTGGGCCAGATGCTTTTTCATCGCGTCCCGAGCAGCCTCGCGACTTTTCTCTCTCGCGCTCTTCTCCTGCTGAAATTGTTTGGCGGCGCGACTCGCAGCCGCTTTCCACTGCTCGACCTCCGCCTGGGACATTTTCAAAGCCTCTTCGGCCGCTTGAATCTTTAGTTTCTGAACGTCAATCTCTTGTGCCACTACTCCCAGCTCGGCACTTTTCTTTCTCTCGGCCTCTAGGGCCTCCTTGAGCGATTCCAGCTCAGCCTGTTTGTCCGGTTGGCTCTTGATGTCCCGATCGTAGCCACAAACAGTATGGAGTATAGTGCTAAGGGCCTGCAAGGACGACACTTAAAGCTGTTAAAAAAACACACATTGACAAATTTACGAGGACCAAACGATAGATCGACCGAAACTTACCCGGGCCTGGTCTATTGCGAAACGTGCAGCCTCCTCCCTTCGGATAAGGACGGAAGAATCGGTAGACGAGCCCGCTGGATGATCCTTAAGCTTAAGGAAAAAGTCCAGACATGCCATCGGATCGCTGGTGATCGGACCGGATCCTCGATAATTGTACGAGAACCCAAACGAATGCAGAGCTCTCTAGTACCGAGATCTTTTTGTCGTAGATGGCCTCTCTTCCAGGCCAGACGTCTCGACATTCTCGTTGACCGATCGGCCAATGTTGAGGTCGGTCGCTTCTACCTCCTCACCCATTTCTTGGGTCTTCTTGCGCTTCTTTCCGGAAGCCTTCTTCTTAGCCTTAGCGACCTTTGCACCAGCAGCTTTCTTAGCCGGTTTTTCGGCAGGATTCTCGGCCTGCTTGGTCACGTCATCTTCTCCTTGGACGATGTCTGAAGGATTTTGATCCGCGACCAAAGTCCCTTACTCTTGGTTAGTCGGCGGACGGGGATTGGGAAAATTCATGACGTTCTCCAAATCACCCAAATTGTCTAACGGACGAGCCTTCATTTTTCTACGGTGGGCTATGTCTAAAGCAGCTGCACACAAATAACAAACTATTAGGTCGGCGTTAAATTAAAGAGAATCAACAGACGTATCAGAAGCTGACCTTGAGTTCTGGCGAGTTTCGCTTCCGTAATACTCGGCCACGTAATTGCTGAGAGCGCCGCGAAACGTTCCTCAATCTCAAAGATATCATTTGGATCATCGACAAAGGCGATAGAGTTATATCCTGAAAAACAAAGGAAAACTGTCAGAAATGATATCGGCCATTGTTTAAAAAACACAAGCCAAAATTTCTACCGGTAATCTTTCCCCATTCCGTCCTGATCGGTATATCACGATCAACGATGGAGAACTCATTGATCAGCACGAAGAAGTAATGATCACGCCAGTTCGACACCTTAGAGGAATGTCCGCCAGTGACGACGTTAAATCGACTTTTCATGCTCGTGTAATACGAGCCTCGATACTTCAGATCCTCTTTATTCCTCCGCGTCAATGTCATCACGTGAAACGCGACATAGCTCAGCGGGATCTTGTGCTTGACCGAGATATAAAGAAGACTGACGATCAGGCGGATGGTGGCATGTGAAAATTGCGAGATCTGCATACTCGAGCAACAGTCGTGGAAGGAGAAACCACAGGTGGAACTTCCGAAAGAAACTCTCATGCAGACATATCCATCCCGGTGGATCATCCCATGGACGTTCTGATGGACTGGGGACCATGAGGATCACATTCGGATCGTTACCGCATTCTACCTTCAGAGACACTAGCGATTCCATGGTGGATTTCGTTGGAAAGACCCCATGGACATTGTCGGCTATTGGTTTGACTTTCGTCTCCCCTTTCTTTGGTCGAACTTTCTTCACCTTCGGATTCAGATTAATGACGCCGAACTGATTCGCATGCTCCTCAGCAAGTATGAGATTCAGGTCGTCGCACAGCGCCATTTCATTCGATCCTCCGGATCGGTTATCTTCATAGACCACCATAGCACCAGATCCCTCTAGTCGGTCATCTTCATCATGAAGATCGGGGATCAAGAAGGGGGTGCGCGTTGACGCCTCAGCATCATCCCTAGGGACTGTCCCGACCTGGTCGGCGACGAAGCGATCTGCTGCGGCTTTCATCACCGCGAATTCAGCTTCGCCTTCTTCATCCGACCCAGAATCGGATCGATTTGGAGATGAAGTGATCTTCTTCCCTTTAGATCGGCTTTGAACAATCGCGTCTTCCTTAGACATCCTAAGGAATTCGTCCAAAGTGACGCCGATCTCGTCGGCTTTTTCTTGAGCCGACCTGGAATTCTTCGTCCCAGATCGGTTTGAACAAATCTTCAACATCTCTGAAGAACACGGCGTTGAATCTTGTTGTAGATCGGAGAAATCAAGGCGGAGCACCGAACAAAGACGGCGGAGGGAGATTACCGGCGAAAAGAAATAAAATAAAAAGCAGAGAAAGTCGGGAGTTAACCTTGCAATCCTTTCTCTCGCAAAATGCAGAAGTGTGAAAATGAGAGAGCCTTGCGCTATTATAGAGAATTCCAGAGCGATTCCCAAGAGTTATCATTGCATCGGCGACTGTTCGCATTTCTTTGAATTATTTCTAATCGGAGATTCATTGCATGATCGACACGTGTCGAACCTAGGTCTACATGCCTACGAAGCTAGATCCGAAATTCGCGCGCTGATATTAGGGTTTTCTTCTATCAGTCCGACCAGATAAAGCAAAGGTACGAGTTTTGTTTTATTTTTACTAACTTTTTATGAGACCGACCAAGATTTACATCGAACCGTTCCTTTCTAAATTCAGTAAACTTGATCCATTTATGTTTGCCGAAATGGGGGGGGGGACTAACTGTTAGAGACGGGATTCGTATCCCCTCTAAAAAGCCCGATGTAAATCAAACTTGGCCCATTACGAAACTCTAAAGTAGCCGTTGGCTATTTTAGGTCGGCCTAGATAAATGGAAACCTTCCGTTTATCTCTGTAAGGGCCAGGTCGGCACAAATAAATGGAAATCTTCCATTTATCCTAATCAAATCCGGAGAAAGCGCCAGGTCGGCCATCTTTCGGAAAATTTTCCTATTCCAAAAGGGAGAAGGGCAACCCTTGAAGACCGACTTGAAAACACTATAAATATAGGAGGTCTTCTCAACGATGAAGGTCCATTCCGACCTAAACTTGGTCGGCCTCATTCAGAAATCTAAGGCAAACTTAGCAACTTATCGCTTAAAACGCTTTACCTTTCTTCTCTTTCAAGGTTAGGTCGGCGTTCTTATTCCGACGACCTAAACTCACCGTGTATCTTTCGAGCTCCGGCTATTTTCAATAAAGATCTCTCTTGAAAACCCATTAACTCTTATTTTTTTCGTAGAACCGATTTGAGTTATTACATTAAATGCAGTCGATAGCAAGATTCCAAGCGTTTTATTTGTAACCATGTTACCATATCAAAGAGTCAAATAAACTATTTGGGCTACCCAAAATTAAAGAAGCAATCAAAAGAAAAATTGAGCCTAGCATCTTCAGAAAATCTTCACAAACCTACGACAATGTTTAAACACTCGATAGTGATTAAAATCCGTGCCATTGGAGATCAGATCAAGCTCATAAATGGTGATCATAAACAACAAGCAGAGAGAGAGAGATTACATGTCGCATATTCAATTTGGATGGGCCCTACTGAGATCGCTTGTTCAGGGCATTGTTAGTTACCATAAATCGCGTTTTGGTCGTCGTTCTTTTATCAACGCCGGAGCTGGGCTCGTTGCCATCGCCGTCGTTCTCAATTGATATCACCGTCGTTCTCGGTTGCTACGCTGCCGATATCGGTGTGATTCTCGGAGATCGAGTTGACGCGATGCCGAAATCGAAAGCTCGAATTTTGAATTAATATTTTCTGATTTGTGTGTGTTTGGATGGTTTATTAACATAGAGGGCATTTTAGTCATTGTACACTTAATGAATGTTATTTTTGGAACTTTTGATCCGTGTGTGTTAGATATGGAACAAAAACTTCATTTTTGTGGTATTTAAGATAATTGTCCTAATGAAAAACACCTTTAATAAAATCGTGCCCAACCACCTTCATGAAGTAGACTTCGGAAAACAGTAGAAAAACAGAAATGAAGAAATTAGATATCAAACAGTTTTAAATATATTTTTTCTTTAAATATATTTTTTCTTCATAATAAAAAACAGTTTTAAATATATTTTTTCTTCATAATAAAACATTATATAAAAAGAAATGAAGAAATTGAATCTTGTAGATATTTCAAACTAAGTTTTGAAATATTTCCTATTTTCCATTTGTTTTATAGGAAGTGATCTGGATCTGGATTTGGATCTGAATCTCAATCAAGAGTTTCTTTTTCTTTTATTAATCACTTGATCGTTGTGATTTGTATTTTTATATTCCAAATAGCTGTTTTTCTTTTAATTAAATATCACTTATAACTTTAAGCTTGACTCTTCTTTGATTTGAAAAATGAATATATTTCGGCATTTCATTTGCCAAGCCCAGATATACTCAACCATCACACACAATAAGTTTGCCTAGGAAATCACAACCATCATACACTCCGGTTGTTCTTTACCTGGTTTTACACATAAACCGGAAAAAACTCTTAATTTAATATGTTTTAGTCGCTCTTTATGTGTGTAATATATCAAAAATTCAAAAAATGAACATATTTATCCAAACTAAATACATATGCAACAAATTTGACAAACGAAATAATCAAGTTAGGTACCCATACTACAAAAAAAACTGTATTTAACTACAAAATTTAATTGTAGCTATGGTCAATTTGCCGTGGCTATTTTGCTATTAGCCACGACTTGATACAACAACAAATTGTAGCATTGAGCTCATAGCTATCCGTCTCACATCGCTATTTGTGGCTACCATGCCACAACATAGCCACGCCGAAATCTGTGGCTAATTACCACAAATAGACACAACTGTATTTGTATCTATATTTACCACGTATTGCCACAAATTAGCCATAGCTATTAGACACCAATAGCCACAAAACTAATTGTGGTACATAAACACAAAATACCACAACTCAAATGTATCTATATATCTACAACTTAGCTACGACCAAACATTTAATTGATAGCGCGCTAGGGGCAGCCAATGTGGTTTCCCTTTTGGTTTTGATTTGGTTGTTCCAATTTTGGGTTTATGCGGAATAATAATAGTAAACAAATTTGCACAATCAATCCCTAATCACGTTTACACTTTACAGTAAGAGTTAATTATTATAAGATTTATTAAAGTTCTGATTGGTATGTCAGATAAATAGTATAATAAATGAATAATTAAAAAATTGTTAGCGGGACAAACTGAACAGAATAAAATTTTCATCAAAAAATTATAAACGCTGAAAAGCTAGTTTTAATAGATTAATCACATTTTGTTTAGTTATTTTTAACACACTACAGTTGTATATAACGAAATAACCTTTTAAAAACGTAAAAATTCAATGAATAATGTGAATGGTAAAAAATAGCGCAATCATATTTTCAAAATAATTAATTTTAAAAAAAACAAAAACATAAAAACGTGAAAAAGCTACATACCATCCAAGCCCTTACCTTTTATGTTTTCGCCTTTTTAAAAATTAATTATTTGTATATAATGCACAAATATTAAAAAAAAAGTAGAATATGGAAATGTGAGACTCTTTTGAAATTTTTGTAATTCTTCATTTTCTTAGGACATGAAAGTGTGCAATATCTCCCTTTAAGAGAGAATCAAAAGAAAACAAAATACAAGTTAGCTGATTGGTTGGGTTGTCTCCTAAGTTTAATCACATTATCGGTGCATCATTGTTGGCTCCTCTTGTTTGTTTGTGTTAAAGTTTTGCTCTTTCGACTTTTTCTTCCCTTAATTAAATGTTGCAATGCGAATATATTCCATATAAAAGCATATCGACATTTCGTTTACCCAAGCCAGATCTACTCGACCATCATAATTCATTCATACATTACAAACATATAATCAGAGTAGCAACACTTTTGATCTTGTAAGAATTTAATCCAAAATCGCCATGCCTTCTTCAAGGTAAATATTCTTTTCTTCTGTCTTCACATTTGTGTGTATCTAGTACTACCCATATTGTATAAAACTGATCAAATGTGTTTAATTAGTAGTAGTAACCCTTTCGTAATCCTAATATATTATGCTTTTTCTTTATACATTTTAGGAACTCTTTCATGAATGTTCTTAGTATGAACGGTGGAGATGGAGAACACAGCTATTCTAGTAATTCTGATAATCAGGTACTCCACGTAGTAATTATTTTTGATGAATTTGATTACATGAGATTAGTGGTTCGTGTATTTTAATAGATTTGCATATACATATATATTTCTTGGCAGAGAAACATTATCTCTAAAACACGACCGATGGTGGAAGAGAACATCAAAGAAATGCTACTTAAGTTAAATTTTCCTGAGTGCATCAAAGTGTCAGATTTAGGATGTTCTTCAGGACAAAACACTTTTCTGGTGATGTCCGAAATCGTCAACACGATCACAGGATCGTACCAACAAAAAAACCAAAACCTACCAGAGATTGAGTATTGCCTAAATGATCTTCCACAAAACGATTTCAATACAACTTTCAAGCTGGTCCCTTCCTTTAATGAAGAGGTTAAAGGAAAGTGTTTCATATCGGGAACCCCAGGCTCTTTCTACTCAAGACTCTTTCCAAAAATATCTCTCCATTTTCTTCATTCATCTTATAGTATTATGTGGCTTTCTAAGGTTCCTCAAGGGCTTGAGGATAACAAGAATAACTTATACATTAGAAGTGGATGTCCTCTAAATGTGTGCGAGAGTTATACGAATCAGTTCCAAAATGATTTCTACTTATTCTTAAGGATGCGTTCTGAAGAGATTTTGCCTAATGGACGCATGGTTCTCACGTTCATAGGAAAAAAAGATGTAGATCCTTTATGCAGAGACGGGTTCTACCTCTGGTCCTTGCTATCTGATGCACTTATCGACCTAGTTTCGGAGGTACTCATTTACTAAATATAACTGAATAGATTATATTATATCATATTTTTATCAACAATTCAGTAACAAGTACAAATCAGTAAGCTAACAAGTATATTAGTACTGCCTAGATTGAATCAGTTTAAGTTAATCATTATATATATATATCTTTTTATTATATAAAGTGGGATGCGTCAAAATTGCTAATTAACATCATCGTGACACGTGGCGAGTCAATCTCATTAGATTTCAACATGTGTCATAGTTTAAAAAAATAAAATAAATTAAAAGTAAAAATAAAAAGGAAAATAAGTTTCTTTTTCGATTACTAATAAGATAAGGAAAATAAAAAAACGAAAAGGTAAATAAAAGACGCATCAAAGTTAATAATAAAAGACGAATCAAAGTTAATAATTAATATGATTGTGACACGTGTCAAGTTAATAGATTAATAATACAAAAAAGAAAGAAAAAAATCGGAAAGGTAAATAAGAAAATTAAGAAAAAGTAAAATAAGTTTTTTTATGTTTTTCATTTAAATTAAGAAGATTGTATGATCAATTACTAATAATAAAAGGAAAATAAAAAATTAGTATTAAAGATAGAAAAGGAAAATAAGTTTCTATTTCGATTACTAATACCAAAAGAAAAATCAAAAATCAAAAAGGTAAATAGGAAAATTAAGAGAAAGAAAAATAAGTTTCTTTTATGTTTTTCATTTAAATTAAGAAAATTGTATGATCAATTACTAATACTAAAAGGAAATTCTAGATGCTAATGATATGACATTAGACGATGATGAGATCAGTGAGGAGAAGGATATCAAGAATCATGTAGAGAGCCTTTTGATGCGAGTCTTAAGAAACATAATTTCTCTAGAGAGCATAGAGATTATATAAGGGGATGAATGTGAAGAGAAAAAGAGACTTTATTTGCTTGAAGAGAGTTAATGGAAAGATCGTTAACATACTCGAATTACTCAAATTAAATACCCAAGGTTTTAACGCAGCGGAACAGAAAAAGATAGTTCATAAAGTGTGTGAACTATATGAAAGTAGGGTTAATGTTGCTTACAATCTGCAACAGATTCTGTGTTTTGAATATTTTAATTGCAAATAAATGAGGATTAAAATAAATAAATAACTTTTAGGTTTCGATTTTGTGTTTTTCATATATATTTTTAGTAGTGATCAGATTATACTTTCTATTTTCTTAAAAAAATATTTTAACGGGTTTTAAATTTTATTATTTTCTTAAATTTTGTTATTCATTTAAGTTTCTTTTCGATTACTAATACAAAAAGGAAAATATTCGATTATTCGTTTTTCTTTACAAATTATTCGATTTTGTTTTCAATTTATTTTTACGGATTTAAAATATTTTATTAAAAACCCGCATATATGCGGGTCCTATTCTAGTATATATATATATATATATATATATATATATATATATATATTTCTAAAGGATATAAAAACATATTTATTTGGAAGATAATATGTTATTTGAGAAATATTTTTTCCCCATTTGCTTTTGTAACTTTTCGCGTGCTTGATTCAATAAAATTCATTTAGATGAGAAAATATGTTATTTAAAAAAAACAAAGATTAAAATATCTAAATTTTATCTTTTAAATATATATTTAAATTAATTAAATTCAACAAAAATGTAAGTTGTGTTGTGTTGTATTGTGTTGTCATTAGAAAAAAAAATAGTATATATATTTCATTTATATATTAGTTTAAGGGTCTAATTGGTATGAATGAAGGGGTAAAACAAAAAATTGAAAGGGAAATGGGCAAACAAAGTTTAAGTGAAAGAGATTTATTGTTTTCACTAATTATTTTTAGTGAAAAGTTGTCTTTTTAACACTTTTAGAACAACTGAGCAGAATTATCTTCATTTTTTGTTTGTTTTATTGGTAACTTTTCAGCAAAACCAAGAATAGTTTTTTTTTTTTCCTTATAAGAACAACGAGTCAAACCCAAAAAAAAACATTCTATGCATAAAAAATTAATGTAGAGTTGATCATTTTTATCTCTAGGTACTTGTTATTAGAAACAATGATGGATTTCTTTCCTATTTTCCACTAAATATTGTAACATAAAAATGTTATGAGGACAGGGGATCGTGAAACAATCAGAAGCGGGGTCATTCAACTTACCGTTCTACAATCCGAACGAAGGAGAGGTTATGAAGATTGTCCAAAATGAAGGCTCCTTTGAGATTAACAAAATAGAGACACATGAGCATCTTGTTTCCTACAAAACTGATGAAGAAGAATTGAAGATGGAATCAAAGTTGGGAGAAAGATGGCAAATAGAGCAAGATCCATCACTGAACCAATGCTTATTGCTCATTTTGGTGATACCATTATCATTAACCACCTCTTCAACAAATTTGCACACCATGCAACCCTAAAATATAGCTTTTCGGGCCCAACAACGTTCAACATCATCATATCCTTGATTAGGAAATAAAATCAGTATTTGTAATGAATTGAATTTTTTGTTTTTTTTTTTGTTTTACAACCATGTTACAACTTCGATTCATCTACATTAACAAATTTTATCAATGAAATAAAGGTTTTGATGCCACTATTAAACAGAAATCAAAGAAGAACCCCACACTTTTAGTTCGCGAGAACATTCAAATCCATCTGAGAAACTGAAAACATTCAAAATTAGGGCGAAAAGAAGCGTGGAAATTCATTCTGGTAGCTTTCAGGATAGGTTATATTTCTTCGGTTAGTACTTAGTAGTAGTACCGGTTATCAGACCAAATATACCGAACCAGACCACACTTTAAAACCAATTGCGATTCGAGGGAGAGTGTAGCTGAAAAAATTGGATTTCTTAACGATTTCCTTTCTTAAATACATTTCTCTTATTATCGTTCGTCATAGAGAACCAGCAAACTTAACATAACTTCCATAGATACCAAGATTCACATTTATCCTGCCAATATACAATTTCCTAAAACATTGAATGTATAGGTGAGGATCATTCCAGAAATTCCCATTATAAATATCCTCATGACCATTTAACGAATCAAATATCACATACAGTATAACTTTAACATTATAGAAATTGTTCAAGCCAATCAAAGTAGATCACCAATGGCATCATCGCCACACAAATATTTTGCCCTCTTGGCTCTTTTCGCAGTCTCACTAAAGTTTTGTTATTGCCAAAATGTCACAATAGATGCCGGTGGCTGGAGAGACGCCGGTGTTACTTGGTACGGTGAAGCTGGCGGCGCCGGTAGCACCGGTACATATATTACCTTTGTATTTGTAACAAAATATATACATTAATTAGTTACATATTTTGAATAATTTGATTTTAGATATGTTATTTGACATTTGTATAGGAGGAGCTTGTGGATATGGCTCGGCAGTTGCCAATCCACCGTTTTACGCGATGGTGTCAGCCGGAGGCCCTTCACTGTTCAACAATGGACAAGGATGTGGAACATGTTATCAGGTTCGTTCCTATTAATCTTATTCCCCTATTTTAACATGAGATCCATCTACTTACCTAATTGTATTCAATAAAAATGATCCTTTTTCGTTTATATACATTTTTATATACTAGATTTTGGTTTGAAAACACTTACGTAACATAACCAATTGGTAGTAGGCTAATAGTTATTTGAGAAAGAGTTGTCATGTTGGTGTAGATCAATAATATTCTGATGAACCAGAGGTGGTTCCCTTTAAATATGTGTAATTATCAAATCTATTTGGATAGTCGAAATGATATCATATTTTATACCCATTTGAAAATCAGGTGAATGAACTATTTAATTTTATAAAAAAAGACTTATGTAGCATGCAAGTCTGAATATCATAGGGTTACAAATATTTTTTTTTATTTTTCTCAACAATATTGTAAATATATATTATTAGATTATGTGCTACGGGAATCCAGCGTGTTCGAGGAGACCAAAAAGGGTGACGATAACCGACGAGTGCCCGGGTGGTCCTTGCGCCTCCGAACCGGCCCACTTTGACCTTAGCGGCAAAGCCATTGGTGCCTTAGCCAGACATGGCCAAGCCGATCAACTTCGAGCCGCTGGTGTTCTACGTGCTGTTTACAGACGGTACGTATCAAACATAATTAATTATCATCATCTCCTAAAACTCTAAAAGATGTTTCGCTTAGAAACGTCCAATCCAATTTCTAGTTTGGAAATATATATTTTTCTTTTGGTTCATATTCGTTACTAAACGCGGTTTTGATATATTTCCGTTACTTTTTATCATTTAAAAAATACATAATAAAAGTAATTATGACGTATTAAATTAAAAGTATATAAACCGAGAAACATACATACTAAAAATCAGTTTAAAAGTTTTTTTCGATTATTTTATAAAAGCTCTATTCCACTAAATTGTATTATTCATGTATTAATTATGTTATTTCACTAGTTAGAGAAAATTGCAACAACAAAAAAAAACCTAACAAAATTTGAGATGTAAACTAAAACCCAACTTATTTTTTTTTCCCAGTGTTCCGTGTTCATATGGAGGGACTACTATAGTTTTTCATATTGACGCCGGAGCAAATCCGTACTACATTGCATTTGTTGTGGAATACGAAAACAGTGACGGAGATTTAGCATCCGTTGAGATTCAACCGGCTGGCGGAGGATTTATTCCCATGCAAGAAATGAGGTCTGCCGTGTGGAAGGTAAACTCTGGCAGTGCTCTGAGCGGTCCGTTCAACATTAGACTTACTTCTGGCAAGAGTCATAAAGTAGTCGTCGCTCAGACTGTTATTCCGGCGAATTGGATTGCTGGTGAGAATTACCGTTCAATCGTTAACTTTTAGAGTTTTTTTTTCTTTTCTTTTTACTTATTTTGTCGTGCACTCTAGTCATAATACTCATGTTTAAAATTTCGCTAGGCGCTAATCAAGAGCTCGGATTGGGCTTAGCGCCTAACGAAAAATTAGAGATTATTCGGGGATTAATCGGGATTTTTATTATGTTTTTACTCTCTTTTGATATGTTTTAATTTTACGAATCCATAATAAGTTATATAGTTTGATGTTTAAGTTTCATAAAACAAATATGTGAAAAAGTTAAATTTTCATCATGTCATCATATCGTATGATCTTAAATATATATATGGATTAATCAAAGTTCCAATCACATGATACACAAAAAATGGCATAATCTTGATCTTGAGACACAAAAATATTGAAAAGTCACAAAAGAATGAAAACTAAACTTTTTCTTCCTTTCCTTCCTTCTACGATCAAATAATCACAATGTGTTGGACTTTTGGTTTTGTTAAGAGTTTTGGTTATCTGCAAATGATCAAAAAAATGTCAACTAAAAAGGAAGCAAACAAAAATTACAAACATAAACAAATGTAAACTAAAAAGGAAGCAAAGACAAGTTACAAACATAAATTAGTTTTAGCTATGTGAAACGAACATGAAAAAATAATAAATAAAATTTTAATAACATGAATTAAACAAATGCAACAAAAGTTTAGAAAACAAACCTTATTAAGTCAAGAGAGTGTCAAGAAACAAAAGTGCTTCATGAAACACATCTTTTGATCCTCCTTAGTTGACAATGGGCAAGCAGAAACATTCCCTTTTTGATGAGCAATATGTTCCTTAATTTCTATACACCCCACCAGACATTTTCTTTCCCACACAATTTGCATTTCACCTTATCTGGACTTTTTAGATCATACAACATTCCATATTCCCAGCCTACATCTTTAGAGTTTCGTTTAAGATGTAAAGAATCCATTCTAACTTGAAATATACGACAAGACAGAGACTATAAGAGAAATATTCCAATTATAGAAATGCACTTCTATGCCACTGTCCTCTGAGATAATTCAGATTTGAAACAACTGATTTAAAGTATTACTTTTAATCACTGAAAATAACCGAATAACACAAGATAGTATTACTCAATAAGGCACTTTAGAGAAGTCTAATATCAAGATAATAACCCAATTTACCTCGTAAAATATTAAGAATTCTAGTATTTACGATTCCGTAAAAAAAAAGAAGGCAAACCGAGAAACTTCTTCACTTTTCACACATATCACCGTCGTATCCCTCTATCGCTGACAAAATCAAAACCCTAGAACTTAAATTGTCGTTCTACAAGTTCTGCAATCGGCAAATCGAGTATCTCCACCTACTGAACATTATCCTACTTTGAATCTCGGTGAAGAAGAAATGGGCCAGCGATAACAACCCGAAGTCTGCACTATCTCGCGTAATCCTAAAGTCGAGGACTTCCCAGATTTCTCAAATCCCATTCCGCAATCTCAAGCTTCGGCTTCGTCTCCAATATTTTGAAACTGAGTTTTTGGGTCAACGCTTTTAAAGAAATAATCCGACCACTCTCCGTTTTGTTTCTTTACTAGCACCTGGCGAAACTCACCATTTACTTTGTCATGCTCATATGAAGCTAATCCATTACTGTGCATCCATTTAGTCAATGCTTTTTCATCGACTCGTACTCGTTTCCATCCATTAGTTCACTCGAACGTTATACTATATATGTTCAGTCGACTCCCATACAATCACTCAACCATGCTTTGATTTGATAACTCATCCATGTCTCCACATCCATTTGTTCATTCGATTATCAGACATTTCATCACTGTGTAACCATTTAGTCAATGGATTTTCAGTAAATGTGGTAATCGTACACGATAACTCATCCAGCTGTATCCATCCATTTGTGCAACCGACTCTCATTCATTTTACACTCGTACACGTTTGCTTGTCCATCCTTTTTTGCATATCCATCCTTTAATTTTTGCTTGTCCATTTAACTTGTACATTTATGATCCTTAATTTTGCATCCACACTTTCTGCTACACACAATTCTTTTTTAGAGCATATCGATATATGCTCACTTCACTGTTTTCTCAACCACCGTCCACCACCTTGTTTTGACAAATATCTCCAATCTTTTCCTAGGCGCCATCAATTTTGCGACCAAGACGAATGGAGTTGGAGGAGGCAAGTTCGATTGTGGCTCTATTGGTGATTGAAGAAATTCAGAATATCGATATCATTCTTATTAAAGGAACTAGTGAATTTGCTATTCATTGTATTGTTTCTGCAATTTTGCATTGTATCCATGTGTTTACAAAGTTCTATACTTGACTCATATTTCTTACGCTGTGTTCACGATACACTGTCCACGTTACGCTGTGTGTATGATACGATGTGTTTTAGATACACTGTCCACGTTACGCTGTGTGTATGATACGATGTGTCCACGATACCATGACCTAGACTGTAACTCTCAATTGATCTAACGACCTTTGAACCATAAATTCTCCTCAAATCGTTTCATTCTTCACACTTACCTATCCACATGGATTGAATCTAAGAAACCTAATAAACCATTGTACTACCGCAAAAAAAGAGAAACAAAAATCGTTACGGAACAAAATAGTTTGAAGAAATGTTTTACGGCTTCGAGAAGGGAAACGTACATCTCGAAGCCCATGATCCAGCATCTTGCAAGTACTACCGCGATTGCAATGCAACCAAAGCAAATCGATGTCTGTGTCCAGAGCCACAAGGAACCAAGTACGCGGTGTTCCCACGGAGACATTGGCATAATCCAGGCTGAAACCAGATGGTTATACAAACCATATTCAATAAGCAATGGAGTCAAGCATCATATGTTCACACGTTAACGCTTTACTTATATCACCGATACCAAATTATGTTTGCATTAAAGAAGAAAACGAAATGTTGTGTATCAAGATTAGGAGAGGAATTACAATCCCATAAAATTGAGCGCAAGCGTGATTTTGCCTCCTGCGGAAGTGATGAGGCTTTCTTCGTTGTTGGAGGCAAGACCATGGGAATGTACCAGAATATTGAAAGACAGACAGAGCAAATCATCATTGGCCTAAAACCACCAAATATAATATGTTTATGATACAGTAAAAGCTACTAAATTTTCTCATGTACAAAAAATATATAAAACGCTTACAAGATATAACAAAGACATAGATTCATAATATGAATTTCAGCTCCATCTAGACAAGGCCCTTGTCCAGCTGCCATCTTCTCCCATTGTAGTTGAGGAGCAACCAAATCTTAAAAAGTTGCAGAATTGACATCTCTTTGCTTCTCTCTATTCTTCATTAGGATTTCACAAAATTTAAACAAAGGTTAAACAACCAACTACATCCAACCAATTGCATCCACGAAACATTGTATATTTAGATTCAAGATTATCCACAAAGCTTTTGCTATCCATGCTTTCTCTATCCATAATATATGTTCATCGTATATGCATTCCATATCCACGCAAGAACAATTTTGTGATGCACCATGCATATCCACGCCACGTCAATCACGTTACATCATCCACGAAAGACGCTTGCACAACTAACACACCATCCACATTGAGATGGGAAACTCTTCTCACTCGCTGTCCACGCTATCGCTATCCTTATTATATCAATCTCGTTCACGCTGCAACCATCCACATCAACACATCCACGTTGATCAGGCACCTTAATTAAAAATTGTTCTCATAGGCTATCCACGCTGTCGCTATCTTTATTATATCAACATCGTACACGCTTTGTATATCTACAAATTTACACCTTTTAAATTCTTTTCCACCACAAAAAATCAACAGTTTCTACCAAATGCAAAACTGAATCCAACCAATTGAAAAGCATCAATTTATCCCTTCCAACCACCTTTACCACTCTCGTCTTCCCGTCCAACACGTCCACGTACTTCCTTAACCATCCACGTTTATACTTGATTCATATACGAAATTGATTCATCGAATAACTTTGGCCCAATGCTTATCCATACAATACCGTCCTTCACCACACACAATTGTTACGTCCATCCTATGAGAACTGTCCATAATACCTCATCCATACGATATGTTTTCTTTGTCTCTGCGTCTGATAATACCAAAGCATCCACGTTCACGCGGGTTTGTTGGTCATCCACGTGTATCCATCCATTTAATTCCACTCACAACCTTCCCTTGGTCGACTAAGCTGCCAACAAATCATACAAACGAATCAACGTCCATCATACTTTGTCCATTATCAACGTCTCCTCCAATTTTCTCATTAGGTTTCACAAAAGAAAAAATAAAAGAGGCTACGCCTCCACCGCCTGCTTAGTTATCTTACACTAGTTTTGCTTTCTGCAAAATCCTACCAACCTGTTCCATCCCGACACAACACGATGGCTATCGCAATTGTCGCAACAAACGCGAGTGACATCCCAATTCCCTTGCTCAATCCTCCGATCTCCAGAATCGTGCCATAGCCCAAATCGTAAGAATTAGCCGCCAGCGATGAAATTAATTCTCCTCTAAATCCTTTGTGTGATTCAATTTCGTATGTCGGCTCGATTTCAAATCTCAATTCCAACTAAAATTAGCAACATCTGTCTCAACCCAAGTAGACGGCGTCTAAAACTCTTTTATCGTTGCTCTATCTCAGTTTTTCTACAGCTCCGTCAATGTCACCTAAAAAAATAAGACCCGATTGTAACTAAAATCACCGCTTTTATTCATTAAGGGTAAATTAAACAAATCATATAACCAAAATATGTTCAAAGTGCCCTCTTAGTGATAAGACCATGAACAATGGTAAATCTCATGTAAGGTTTTTAATAAAAAAAAATTTTGATTTTTTTTTATTTTATGAAAAGTTTATTTGATTTATTGAAACATAAAAAAAAATTGATTTTTTTTTTATTTTATGAAAAGTTTTTTTTACCGACCCTCTCCTTCAGACACGTGTCACTAAGATACATATCTTAAACATGACTCAAAGATCCGATTTTCTTATTAAAGCCCAATTTTTATTTATTTTTTAGCTTTAATTGCTTAAGAACCTAGAGTAGGATACACCATTGTTCATAGTTTAAGTGCTTTTTTTTGAAACGAGATTTTGTAAAGTGCCTTATTACGTAACTCTTATAACACAAATCACAACTCCACATGGAGGACTCAGAAGGAGAAAAAGGCAAATACAAGAAGCCAAATTTGATCAAACTCAATAATACAATATGCACCACTCTTCGACTTTATCTATTCAAAGGGAGAAAAAGGCAAATACAAGAAGCCAAAAAGTTATGTCACATAATCAATTTCTCTTATCCATGTTGCTTTACGAGCAAAAATGAAGCCAAAAAGTTCATCACACTATTTCTGATTTAAAGTAAAGCAAACATTTCATATACGAAGGAAAAATCTTTGAACTATAGTTAAATGCAGAGCTTAAAAAGATAACAAGAGGAAGCATAAGTAAAAGTACCATTCAAAATCAACAGCATCCATTGTTACAATTAGGGCGGCGGTTCATATCACATCTATTTATCAAATTCATGGTTCAATTCGACTTTAAACATTAAGAGCAAATTTCTGAACTTCAAAAATTACAGAGCTTAAAAAAGCCTCTTTAACCAAAATACCAAGATTAATCGGGTCAAAAACTAAAATTAGAACCGAAAAAATTATTGATTATTAAAATATTAATTTATCAGATATTAATTTATAAAGGTTAGACCGTAAATTAGATCTGGATCTGGATTTGAATTAAAAAAAATCGCAGTAGGTTCGAAATGACGTTGTGATTTGTATTTTTCTATTCAAAATTGCTCTTTTTCCCTTAATAAAATACTAATAATAATATATTCCAAATCCTTGACCCTTCTTTATATATATCTATCTACATATATATCAATCACTAAAGCCAGATCTACTCCACCATCATACACTACACACATCATCAAAGAGTAGCAACACTTTTAATCTTGTAAGGTTTTGATCCAAAGATTAATATACATCAACATGTCTTCCTCAAGGTAAAGATTCTTTTCTTCTGTCTTCACACTTGTGTGTATCAATATTATGCATATTGTGTAAAGAGTATACTCTTACTAATTAAACACACTTAATACATTTTAGGGACTCTTTCGTGAATGCTCCTAGTATGAATGGAGGAGACGGAGAACACAGCTACTCTAGTAATTCTGGTTACCAGGTATTGTACATATAGAGTAATTATTTATGATGACTTTGATTCAATGAGCGTTATTAAATTTTTGTATTTTAATTGATTTATATTAATAACTTTGGCTTGGCAGAGAGATGTTCTCGCTAAAACACGACCGATAGTGGAAGAGAACATCAGAGAGATGTTACTTAAGTTAAATTTTCCTAAGTGCATCAAAGTAACAGATTTAGGATGTTCTTCGGGACAAAACACAGTTGTAGTCATGTTTGGAATCGTCAACACAATCATAGGATCGTACCAACAAAAAAATCAAAACCTACCAGAGATTGATTATTTCCTAAACGATCTTCCAGAAAATGATTTCAATACAACTTTCAAGTTGGTTTCTTCTTTTAGTAAAGAGGTTGAAAGAAATTGTTTCATCTCAGGAATCCCTGGTTCTTTCTACTCGAGGCTCTTTCCAAAAAAATCTCTTCATTTTCTTCATTCATCTTATAGTATTCATTGGCTTTCTAAAGTTCCTCAAGGGCTTGAAGATAACAAAAAGAACGTTTACATTAGAAGTGGGTGCCCTCTAAATGTATGCAAGAGTTATATGAATCAGTTCCAAAATGATTTCTACTTGTTCTTAAGATTGCGTTCTGAAGAGATGTTGTCAAATGGACACATGGTTCTCACCTTAGCAGGCAAAAAAGATTTAGATCCTTTATACAGAGACGGTAACTACCTTTTTTCCTTGCTATCTGATGCACTGGCCGACCTAGTTTCAGAGGTACTGATCCCATCTTTATATAATATAGTCTAGTGGTTTGTGTTAATGCAATTAATTAATGTGTGAAATTAAATCCCATTTGACTAGTCGAAATAATGCCATGTTTTAGATCCATTAGAAAATTCGGTAAATGCTCTATTCTACATCTACACTCATAATATTAATCGGGTGTTAAAAGTGCGGATTACTCACCTAATGCAGGTTTTTGGTTAAAAAATATTAGTTTGTTATTCTAAAACATTATATAGATAGATTAAATGATGTAGATTTTATCATTTTTCTATTTTAATCTTAAAACATGTTGCGAGGACAGGGAGTTGTGAAGGAATCAGAAGTGGACTCATTCAACTTACCATTCTACAACCCGAACGAAGGGGAGGTTAAGGAGGTTGTTCGAAACGAAGGCTCTTTTGAGATTAACAAAATAGAGACACATGAGCTCATTTTTGATCCCTACAAAACCGATAGAGAGGAAAATGAAGATCAAGATAATGATGATGGCTATAGTGATCAATCACATGCAATCGAAGTTGGGAAAAAGTTAGCAAATGTCACAAGAGCCATCACCGAACCCATGCTTGTTTCTCATTTTGGTGATACCATTATCATCGACCACCTCTTCAACAAGTTTGCACACCATGCGACCCAAAGTTATGCTAACTTTCTCCACCAAACAACGTTCGACATCACCATTTCTTTGATTAGGAAATAAAATGTGTTTTTGTAATGAATTGATTTTTGTTTCTTCTCATCCATGCATGTTTTTTTTTTTGTTCGAACGATGCTTCATTAAAAGAGGGTTACTCTCCACTTAGGGAGGGATTACAAAGGGAAAGTCCCGATTTTGCTAAGAGATCAGCCTCGAGATTAGCAGATATGGGAACAAACCAGAAAGATAAAGCCGAAAAAGAAAAAGCTATAAGCCTAATCTCCGATAAAAGACCGAGAAATTCGGTCGATTGACCACCAGAATTGAAGAGGAGGACAAGCTCCTGACAATCTGAGAAACAGGTCAAGCTTGAGATGTCAGCCGCCTTTGTACTAGCGAGCACGGATTTGACTGTGATGGCTTCAGCAATTAGGGCTGAGCCAATGAAGATTCGCGGTTCCGAACGTTGTAAGATTATCCTTCCAGCCGGATCCTTAATCAACCATCCAAAGCCACAATGGAGATTGTTCTCTACACAAGCGGCAGCCGAAAAGCAAAGATACGAATCTATGGGAGGCGGCTCTTGAGGAGGGGCTTGGGAAGGAACAAGTTTCTCTGGTAATGATAATTGGGCACCTTGCAAAGCTTTTACTTCCGCGATTGCCTTGTGTAGCTATCCGTCGGGAAGGATGAGCGGTTTTCAAAGGAATGTTGATTGCGTTCCTTCCATAGAAACCAAAAATCCATGGATAGAGCGGTGTTAAAGACACTCCAACTAGAGAGAGCGATACCATTCTTCGTGCATTCCTGAAAAGGGTTTTTGGAGACGGTCGGAGAGAGTAAAAGGAGATGGCTTATACAGCACTGGGGCTAGAGACCACACATGGGCGGCATACATCTATGTCTACAACTCTAAAATCATTTACATAAATTAATAATATCAACGAAATAGAAGTCGTGTAGTATCTTACCCATGATTTGACTAATATATCATATGAATAATGAAATACCAGAATAACCAAATGATCGAACATACTAATAAGCATTTTAACTAATTCATTAGAAAATATTACTTTAGCAAATTATTGACTTTTCAGTTTTTGTAATTATATTTTTGACATGCCCAATGTTAATATCCTATATAGTGGAAGTCTTTAGTACAATGGTTATTAAATGATTAACTAATAATACTTATATATCTATTACGAACTGGTTATTAAATGATTAACTAATAATACTTATATATCTATTACGAACAAGAGATTGAGAGAGAAAGGTTGAAGAAGATATTTTCTAAGTAGATTAGAAAGTATCCGTTTACAAACTTATATACAAAACTATACAATTGAGCTAAACCAGTGAAAGGAAGCTGGTCTAACCAAACCGGAATAAAGCTATTCTAATGTTACTAAACCAATTTCAATAGGCCCCCTCAAGATGTGCAGATGATATTGTGAATGCTAATCTTGGACTTCAAATGTTCAAATTGATAAGGGAATAAAGGTTTAGTAAGAATGTCAGCCACTTGATCCTCAGTTCGCACATGAAGTGTCTTGAGCAAACCTTGATCTAATTTATCCCGAACTGTGTGGCAATCCACCTCGATATGTTTTGTTCTTTCGTGAAATACCGGGTTGGTGGCAATGTATACAGCTGCAGTGCTATCTGAAAACAGAACGGGAATCTCAGAAGAAGCAGCTTTAAGAGCTTGCAGCAAAGTCTGCAACCAAACCATTTCACAGGAGGCCACTGCTAACGCCCTGTATTCAGCTTCTGCTAATGTCCGAGAGACAGTAGCATGTTTCTTCGATCTCCATGATATCAAAGAAGAACCAAGGAACATGCTAAAACCCGTTGTAGAGCGACGACTATCAGGGCAGGAGG
Organism: Alliaria petiolata; assembly: GCA_020283515.1. Taxonomy (NCBI): domain Eukaryota; kingdom Viridiplantae; phylum Streptophyta; class Magnoliopsida; order Brassicales; family Brassicaceae; genus Alliaria; species Alliaria petiolata. The sequence continues at coordinate 11,963,330 of JAHZTW010000005.1, read as the reverse complement.
CCCAATCTGCATCGGCAAAACCCTTGAGAGTGAGGTCATCCGAAGCAGAGTAGAACAATCCCTGTCCAACTGTTCCTTTGATATATTGTAAGACCTTGTACACAGCTTTCAGATGAGTAGTACAAGGGGCAGAAGAGTATTGACAGCAAAGGTGATGTCTGGTCTCGTGATTGTCAAATACATCAATCTACCAACAAGTCGACAATATAACTCCTTATCGTCAATCAAATCACCGTCTAGTTTGGACATCTTGAGATTTGGAACCATAGGAACAGAAGATGGTTTGCAGCTAAGCATTCCAGTAGAAGAAATAATTTCCAAAGCATACTTCCTTTGACAGAGAGAAATACCTTCAGATGTGCGAGCAATCTCCAGTCCAAGAAAGTACTTGAGAGCACCAAGATCTCGGAGTTTGAAGTTCATCTTCAAATCTTGAGTGACCTGATCAGCTTTTGTATCACTCGTACTGGCAATAATAATGTCGTCTACATAGACCAAGATAACAACGAAGTCAGAACCAGAAGATTTCACAAACAAAGTATGATCTCCATGACACTTTGTAAAGTTGAGTTTCAGCAAACAATCAGAGAATTTACGAAACCATTGACGTGAAGCCTGTTTGAGTCCATATATGGACTTCTTGAGACGACAAACAACATTACTGGGAAGAGAATCCCCCTTCATAGCTGCATAACCATCAGGTAGTTTCATGAAAATCTCCTCATCCAAATCTCCATTGAGGAATGCATTTGAAATGTCAAGTTGACGTAGAGTCCATTTCTTGGAAGCAGAGACCTTTAAAAGCAACTTCATTGTGGCCATTTTTGCAACAGGAGAGAATGTTTCATTATAATACAAACCCTCTTTCTGAGTATACCCCTTTGCTACCAACCGTGCTTTATATCTCTCAAGAGTTCCATCAACATTAAACTTGAGAGTAAACACCCATTTACAGCCAACTGCCTTCTTTTCGGGAGGTAAAGAAACAACATCCCAAGTATTCGTCGACTCCATAGCACCAATTTCTCTGTCAGCTGCATCACACCATTCTTTGGATTTATATGCCTCATCGTAAGAAGAGGGAATGGGAATTTTGGTGATGTTATTGATGTAAGACAGATGAGATGGTGAGATCTTATTGTAAGAGAGAGAGGAACTAATGGGATATGGTGTTTCGGATTGGAAAGAATAACAATGATAGTCCTGTAAATGTGCAGGTTGTTTTCTTAGACGAGGAGTAGAAATAAGAGAGATGGGAAAAGTGTTTGGTGATGGTAATTGGGAAGGAATAATGAAAGGAGATTTAGGTGATAGATCAGTACCTGAGGCAACAGGACCCATTGGTGTGAAGAAATCCAAATCAATATTTGACTCTCCATCTTTGACCAAGGGAAAAATGTCCTCATGAAATACAACATTTCGGCTGATGAAAATCCTCTTACTCTCCAAATCCAGTAACTTATATCCTTTGAAGCCAGAAGGATAACCCAAGAAAAGACATGCTTTATATCGAGGTTGAAACTTGTGTCGTTATTTAGAGGAAGTAGAGCCATAAAACAAGCAAAAGTTTTGAGTTGGGAATAATCCGGTTGTTTACCCGTGAGAATCTCAAAAGGAGTCTTGTTGTAGAGAAGAGAAGACGGAGTACGATTGATTAGGAAGACTGCAATCAAAACACAATCACCCAAGTATTGAAGAGGAACTCGAGACTGAAACAAGAGAGCTCGAGCCACGTTAAGAATATGTTGATGCTTTCTCTCGACAACAGAGTTTTGCTCAGGTGTCTGATAACATGCATATTTTACCCATTTTTACTATCATAAGTGAGTGCTTTAATAAGCATTTCACTAAGGTTTTAATGCATAAACACTAGATTTCGAGTATTTGGTTGTTCAAGACTCTTTTCAGGTAATCTTAGCAAAAGACGCATATTTTGGAGCAAAATTGACACTACCGGAAACAGTGCTCGAGGACAAAAGTTCAACATCAAATGAAGGCCTTCCCACCACAACATCAATCTCATATTTGGAGACAAGGTAGCCTTATCAGCTGTCTTTCACCTTGAAGTGGTTTGAGAACAATCCCACGGTTGGATCTCAAGTTATGAAAGAAGCAAGAAGGTCCATCAAGCACCCGAAAAGACGAGTTGGCCGCACCACGGCCAAGCCAGACGACTAGTGGCTGCGCTACAGCCGGTCGCTCGCGCGGCCAGGCCACTCACGGTTCCCAAGCCCATTTTAAGCCCAACTTAAACCCGCATCCGTCTTATGCAAGCCAAGACCTAATCCACGACCAAAGGGACTTGAAGACATATATATACTCGTTGTTTAAGGTTTTTTTTAGGCATCACGAAATACTCTAAGTTACAGAATTCTTTTTGTGGCCGCGAATCTCTGATTCGTGGTTTTCAATTTGTTCTTCGAGGGAGATTGATTTCTTCTTGAACCCTCTTTGTTTCTCATCGATTTATACAAGTCATGCATTCATCAATCACGTTTTCTACTTCTTCTTTCATGTCTGAGTAGTTTATTTTCGTTGGGTGTTCTTTAAGGGGATCTATGGGGAATTTTATTAACTGTTTTTAAACCGATTGATTAGGCCGAAGATTAGGGTTTTCTGTCTCACTATACTCGTTCTTATTGCATGACTCTAGCGTCATGAACTAAAAGTCTGATCGCAGGGTCTTGAGAGCGACTAACGTCCTGAATCTCAGATCCAGACCATAGTAAGGTAGAGAGCATCCTTTAAAAGATGTCAGAATGTTTATTGTCCCGATCTTATTGCGTGTTCGTCTAGGATGCATGATACGACAGTATACCTGCGAAATAGACGTTCACAGATCGATCTTGCTTGTCAGAGTTAGGTCGTTAAAACCAGTGAATCAGTTTAGGGAAAATCGCCTAGTCTCGTTAGCTTAGCTTTTGTGAGTTTGATCTCTAATTAGAACCCCACAGATTTCCCGAGAAGATCCCCAACGTGTTTCCCCCATCTGCTTTTCAATCGAGATTTACGCACTTCAATATTTACTTTTTATGCACTGCTCATTTGATTTACTTTTTACAAGTTTTTAAGTTAATTTTCTTTTTCCCGTTGGTTATAGAATTTATTAACAACCTCCTCTATATAAGACGTAAATCTGTTTTCTTTATTTCCTGCAAAAACCGTGACACTTACCCCAAAACCCCAGTTCCATGCGTCTTTGGTTGCCCTGATTTTCTGTTTTGCAGTTTACCTCCTCCATGTGGTTCGATACCCTAAGTACTACAACTCACGCTGTGCACTTGCAGCTTAGGGTCCTACAAATTCAAAGCTCGACGAGTATCCAAAGAAATCCTCCAATCTCGGACGACTATTTAGACCCCATCAAGCTTTTGGCGCCGTTGCCGGGGAGGTTGCGTTTCTCTGTCTAAAGCAAAGGTCAGGATCACAACTCAAAGACATTATTTTTCTCTAACTTCTAGATTTCTTTCTATAAGTTTCAGGAACTACCACACCATGGAACACGCAAGGATCGACCCTTGCATTCCTCCGAACTCACGCCCACCTGCAGAATCCCTGCACCATTCTCGAAGATCAATTCCGACGCCGCCACCCCACGAACACCCCACGCCTGAGGAAGAACCTGCACCCCTAGCGCGAGATTAGGCAAAAGTTCTCATCAACAAACCTCCGTTCTTCCTCACCATAACCAGAAGGTCCTGCCCTTCTTCCTGCATCAGCGATTGAACCAACTCACGGAGCTGATGAAAATCATCATGGATCGCGGAGCTGAATCCGAGAAGTCTTCCCATTCCCAGATCAATTCAATGCAAGCCGAGATATCTCGCAAGGTGCAAGACATCGCAGATCAGGTCAAGAAACTTGAGACCCAAGCTTCAAAGGACCAAAACAAGTTGCTGAAACTAAAAGAAGGATTAGGATGCCAAGACTACAACCTGACCCAGATCAAACGAAGGATCCGAGAGTACGGCTGCGAGCTCGAAGAGACTAAGGAAGCCGTTGATGAAGTCAAAGATCATATCGGGAGATACATAGATGAGGCGAGAGAATGCCGCTTCGCGATCAAGAGCCAGACCAGCAGCAACAACAGGGCAATCGAGGGCATTGCCTTGGAGATAGGAAGAAGCGGGGACAAGTTCGAAAGACTCGCCAGAGACCAACAGGAGCTCGTCGACATGCTACCCTCTTTCAAGAGAGTCATGAGAACGCAAAGAGACCTCTGATTCTTCAAGCGAGGAAGACGTGGCACCAGGCAGCCGATCGAGCGTGAAGCTCAAGCAAGTTATCATCGCACCTTGCAACGGCATCATCCGCCTCGGAGTGAAGAGAGGTGCCATTCTTAGGGCAAGGCACGTTTGTAGCAAATTCACCTTCTCGAACCATCAACCGCGCCAAACATCCACATCCCCAAGCCATGGAAGATCATTTCCGGAGCCAGCACTATGTGAAGCCCTAACTTGCCAATCAGACAACAAGAGGATCCAGGAAGAATCACGATTCGGGAATCGCATCAAAAGAGAAAGACTGATCGAGTTCCATAAAAAGGCAAGGAAGATCCCGATATATGTTGGATTCGATGAGGCCTTAGAAAGGAAAGGCCTGAAGGAGTACTTCAAGGATAGCTAGGAAGACGTTGGCATCATCAAGTGCCACTTCATGCAGGCGAGATTCAGCGCCACCACGACTAGGATCATGGACGTTCATAGATACAAGAAGGTAGGGAAGGTTCGCGACCTGATCAGCAGAGAGGACCTTATAGAATTCAACAAGGTGGGAAAGCCTTCCTCCTGAAACCTCTTTTACTTCAGCATGGAAGGAACATCTGATCGGATATTACTTCCATGAGAGTGATGAGACTACGCGAGAGATACTTCATCTCTACGAACTTGCAAGGGCCAAGAAAGGAGCCCAAGGTCCGAAGAGGACCCGGAGCAAGAAACATCTTCTCGAGAGGGATGAAGATGCAAACATGGAGAGACTCGAGGAGCCCTCAACAGAAGAGGCCGCGCAGAAGGCAAAAATACCTTGCCTAAGGTCGAACTCCACCTCCAACTAAGCTCCCAAACTACCAAAGTCTAGCTAAACTAGCAACACATGTCTTCCGGGATCCCGAACACATCACCGGATAGGCCAGCATAGACCCAAACTTCAAGTTTCTGAGATGAAGCAATCTTCAAGACGCAAGGACGGAAGATTTTTCATCTCTCATTAAAGGTGTTTCACAAAGGTCAAGGAACCAAGACAAGTACTCAACAACTGGAGTACCTGATCTTCTCAACAAAGGCGAGCCAATCATCACCACAAAACGCCTATCGCCACCATCATCCATCACCACCACACGACCACCACCACCAAACAAAGCAAGGAAGCTCAACCGCGCAACACATTTCCTTTCGAGCTAAGTTTTCGATTTCTTTAGTTCAATTAAATCGGTTCTAAGCATTGACATAAGGAGAATGATCAAGTCCTTAGCTCAATCATACCACACGACCATCCACCCATACCAAACTCAACGCCACTTTCAAGTAAGTCTTCACAAGCTTGTACTTGAATTTACCTATCAAGTTTGATTTAAGTCAGGGGGGGGGTTCTTATATTACTAACTATGCTTTGATTTGATGAGTCTTGAGCATACATGCATCATTTATCGAATCGTTTTATAGAGTCAAAACTTTTTTTTTCTTTTAGTCTGAAACTATGAACTTTGCTAGGTACAAGTCATTTCGAACAAGGAACCTTAATGACCATTATCACGGGTTTAGAAGCAAGGTTTACTAAGTTAAACACTGCGAGTGGATCGTTCCAACGGAGAAAGTTCTAATCTCTAGAGTACTTGAAGGATCTTGCGTTGACTCCGCACCTAATGAATCAAAACTTCTCGTCAAGGGGCTTGAGGTACTTCAAACTTTGCTCCTCTTTTAAACTCTAGCATGACTAAGTAGATGCAATGCAACCTCTCCTTGATCTTTCCTTGTTATAGAAAAGAAAAAAAAATAGAAACAAAAGTCTTAGTTTGAGGATGGCAACCCGAGTTCCTTAAAGGACCATGACGGTTCGCAGACATCATGAAAAATTCAAAGAAGTGATCATTCTCAAGCTAAAAAGAAAAAGAAAAAAATAGAATAAGAAAGTCGATAGAAAAAAGAAAATGATACCCTAGAAAAGTAGGGAGAAATCGACTAAGGGAAGAGAAAATATGATAGTTGTGTCTGAAATGACTTTGTCTAGATGTTTGGAAGAGAAGAGTATAATGTCTCGTCGACCAATACTTCCTCGATAGAGACCGCACGCCTAAATAAATAAAGGGGTCAACAAGAGAGAGCTCGAAATACTCAAAGGGACCATGAAGCGTATCCGTGAAGGATGAAAAGCTCGAGGTAACTAGATCCAAACGCCTTGAAGTTGAATTCCGAGTTACGTGGCTCAATCAGTTCAATTGCTAGACTTGATGAGTTCCCAAGTATTGGTGAGTTTCCATGTTTTCAAACCTCTTTTCCTTACTTAGATTTCTGTTTTGTTTGAGGACAAACAAAGGTTTAAGTCTGGGGGAGTTGATAACATGTATATTTTACCCATTTTTACTATCATAAGTGAGTGCTTTAATAAGCATTTCACTAAGGTTTTAATGCATAAACACTAGATTTCGATTATTTGGTTGTTCAAGACTCTTTTCAGATAATCTTAACAAAAGACGCATATTTTGGAGCAAAATGGACACTTCCGGAAACAGTGCTCGAGAACAAAAGTTCAACATCAAACGAAGGCCTTCCCACCGCAAGATCAAGCTCATATTTGGAGACAAGATAGCCTTATATGCTGTTTTTCACCTCGAAGTGGTTTGAGAACAATCTCACGGTTGGATCTCAAGTTATGGAAGAAGCAAGAAGGTCTGTCAAGCACCCGGAAAGACGAGCTGGCCGCGCCATGGCCAAGCCAGATGACCAGTGGCCGCGCCACGGCCGGACGCTCGCGCGGCCAGGCCACTCGCGGTTCTAGAGACCATTTGAAGCCCAACTTAAACCCGCAGCCGTCTTATGCAAGCCAAGCCAAATCCACGACCAAGGGGACTTGAAAACCTATATATACTCGTTGTTGAGGGTTTTTTTTAGGCATCACGAAATACTCTAAGTTACAGAATTCTTTTGGTGGCCGCGAATCTCTGATTCGTGGTTTTCACTTTGTTCTTCGAGGGAGATTGATTTCTTCTTGAACCCTCTTTATTTCTCATCGATTTATACAAGTCATGCATTCATCAATTACGTTTTCTACTTCTTCTTTCATGTCTGAGTAGTTTATTTTCGTTGGGTGTTCTTTAAGGGGATCTATGGGGAATTTCATTAACTGTTTTTAAACCGATTGTTTAGGCCGAAGATTAGGGTTTTCTGTCTCACCATACTCGTTCTTATTGCATGAGTCTAGCGTCATGAACTAGAAGTCTGATCGCAGGGTGTTTAGAGCGACTAACGTCCTAAATCTCAGATCCAGACCATAGTAGGGTAGAGTGCATCCTTTAAAAGATGTCTGAATGTTTATTATCCCAATCTTATTGTGTGTTCGTCTAGGACGCAGGATACGACAGTATACCTGCGAAATAGATGTTCACAGATCGATCTTGCTTGTCAGAGTTAGGTCGTTAAAACCAGTGAATCAGTTTAGGGAAAATCGCCTAGTCTCCTTTGCTTAACTTTTGTGAGTTTGATCTCTAGTTAGAACCCCATAGATTTCCCGAGAAGATCCCCAACGTGTTTCCCCCATCTGCTTTTCAATCGAGATTTACGCACTTTAATATTTACTTTTTCTGCACTGCTCATCTGATTCACTTTTTACAAGTTTTTAAGTTAATTTTCCTTTTCTCGTTGGTTATAGAATTGATTGACAACCTCTTCTATATAAGACGTGAATCTGCTTTCTTTATTTCCTGCAAAAACCGTGACACTTCCCCCAAAACCCCAGTTCCATGCGTCTTTAGTTGCCCTGATTTTCTGTTTTGCAGTTGACCTCCTCCCAGTGGTTCGATACCCTAAGTACTACAACGCACGTTGTGCACTTGCAGCTTAGGGTTCTACAAATTCAAAACTCGACGAGTCTCCAAAGAAATCCTAAAAATCTCGGACGACACCCATCAGTGTCTCAGGGCAAGAGTGGAACGCAACAATTCCCTTTGCTTGAAATAATGATGTAAATTTCAATTCCGGAGCATTGTCAGATCGTACAGACTTCACTTTGACATTAAACTGGGTTTCAATTTGTTGAATGAACGCCGGAAAAACTGAAAGAACGTCTGTTTTAGTTCTGAGTAAGTAGATCCAAGTCGCTCTTGAGTGATCATCAACAATTGTCAAAAAATACTTAAAACCATCAACAGTTTCCACTGAAAAAGGGCCCCAAATGTCGATATGTAACAGCTCAAAGGTAGCATTACAAATGTTATTTGCAGAAGGAAAAGAAAACTTCTTTTGTTTAGCCAAATGACAAACATGGCAATAAGATGTCCCTTTATTCTTATGTCGAGTAGTTCCTAAAACTTCAGAGATAACATCCAATCTGCTGAAAGATGGATGGCCAAGCCTCTTGTGCCACATACCAACATCAACCACTGCATTCACCGAGACTGATGGAGCTTGAGTATCCAGCACATAGAGGTTTGCAACCCGTCTACCCTGTCCAATCGTCAAGCCCTTGGTAAGATCCTGAATTTTACAAGAAGACAGGTCAAAGATAACACGGGACCGAAGATCAGTGGTGAGAGAACTGATACTGAGGAGATTCAAACAGAACTCAGGAATGAACAACACATTCTGGAGGATAATGTGTTCATTTATCTGAATCGAACCAACACCACTAATCTTTACTGTTGATCATGTTGGCAAATTCACAGCACTCACAATAGAAGTATCAAGATGAAGGAAGATAGTTCTATCATGTGAGACATGATGAGTAGAACCAGAAGCAATCACCCACGTATGAGCAGATAGAGTATGTTGGGAAACCGTGAGAATCCCAACAAAACAATAAGTCGAGGGTGAGAAGAAGATACCAGAATTGTCAATTACAGACTTTGAGGAACTAGCTTCATTTAGAGCTGACTGGAAACTAAAGAGAGCAATGAATTGCTGGATCTGGTCTTTAGTGAGATTCTCAACCATTGTTTCCATATTAGGAGACTTAGAGTCAACCAAAGGAGTTGTAGAAGGGACTGAAATTTAAGCAGCCACATGGTGAAATTTCTGAAACTTATCAGGAGTTCGACTTTTTGGAGTGAAACCAGGAGGAAATCCATACTTCTTATAGCATCTTTCAGCAATGTGACCCACTCTGTTACAGAAGGAACAAACTGGACGACCTTTGTTAGGACCAGATTGAACATAGCAGATGGAGGAATCCGTAACCGGAGCAGCAACATTCTCTGAAACTTAAAATGCAGCAGGAGAAGGAATGACAGAGGAAAATCCTTTCTGACTGTCATCCTGATCAAGCATGTTGTAAACTTCAGCAAGTGATGGAAGAACCTTCTTAGCAATGATTTGACGACGGATGATTGCATAAGAATCATTGAGGCCAGCAAGAAACTTCACGATTTTAGCCTTCTCTGCTCTCAGCTGAAGACAAACTGCCTTTCCACAGGTACACAGATCATCAGGTTCCTCGACACTCTCAAGTTGATCCCAAAGAGTCTTGAGAAGAGTATAGTAATCTGAAAGAGAGAGAGATCCTTGACGAAGATCCTGGATCTGATGAGTCAGATTAAATGTCCGAGGAAGGTTGGTCATATGAAAACGATCATGAAGATCACGCCAGATATCAGCAGCGTCATTCATTCTCAACACGCTACGATAGATCTGAGGCGAAATAGCATTCAACAGCCAAGATTTTATCAGACTATTGCATATAGACCATAAACAGAAATTAGAATCCACCGTAAGAGGACGAGGGAGAGTTCCATCAATAAATCCAGTCTTATTCTTCGCATCTAGAGCAATAAGCATAGCCGCACTCCAGTCATCATAGTTCGTTCCATCGAGTCGAAGAGATATGATGTTCAAACCTGGATGATCTGCGTTGTGCATAAAAAACGGGGAATGGATCGAATCAACCGAATCCACAATCGTTGCAGGTCGCGAAGCTCCCGCACGACGTTTGAAAACCGTCGGAGGAGAGATCGGAGGAGAAATTGCAACACCGGCGGATTTACGAGCTGAAGCCGCCAAACGAGATTATCGGCGAAGAGTTTTCTTCATTTTCACCATCAGAAAGTAGATCGGAGCTTGCGATGAAGAAAATCGGAAGAAAAAACTTGCGGAAATGAGAGTGAATCAGAAGGAAATCGAGTTTGATGGCTCTAATACCATATTACGAACAAGAGATTGAGAGAGAAAGGTTGAAGAAGATATTTTATGATTAGATTAGAAAGTATCCGTTTACAAGCTTATATACAAAACTATACAATTGAGCTAAACCAGTAAAAGGAAGCTGGTCTAACCAAACCGGAATAAAGCTATTCTAATGTTACTAAACCAATTCCAATAATATCAAAAAGTTTAGAGTTCGAATATTAAAAAATATGAATTTTACAGATTAATTGAAACAAATTTATAAAAAAAATTCAGTGTGGCGTGATGCAAACAAAACCATTCATCGTAATAGTGGATTTTTGTAAAGCCGACAAAATTATTCGTTATATAATTATTCTCATAAGTAGTAAAAATAATAATGGGTCCGATTGGTAACCTAAAACGGTATGAGATTTTTAGCGGTAAGCTGGATCTTTTAACGGTAAGCTGAAGTAGATAAGTGCTTATGAAATAGTTAAAAGCTGTAAAAAAAAGATAAACAAAAGTGGTATAAAAAAGCTGAGTGTAATACTGTTGGTAACGCTTTCTGTACAACTTTTGTGATTGGTAACTATTAAAACGGTATAAGTTTTATTAAGAGCATATGGTAAAGTTTTTGGTTACCATTCTAACCCAATAATATAGATGAACCAAAAAAACAAAAAGTGAAAATAGTGGAATCAATTTAGTGACCACAGGTACGATCCGGCCACCCGCTGACCCGAATTATTTCCCGGGTCAACCATGTTTATCCCAAAATGCTGCGTTTTAAAGGCCTCCGCTTCAAGAGGGCTAAAGAAGCCAACGCCGAACAAAGAAGAAACAAAAAACACAAAAACCCCTAATTTTTTTGTGTCTGTTGTTGTTTCTACTCTCTCTCCTTCAAAATCCTGAAAAAAAAGCTTTCGTAAATCCTTCGGCCATGGCGCACGGAGGTTATGCCAAGAGAAGGGTCTCGGAGCCGAAGCATACGGCGGGAAGCAGCAGCAGCAGCCGGAGGTCGAAAGGATTACGCGTGGAGAAGAAACCTAAGATTGTCTCACTCAAGAATCAGATGCGTTCCGTCGAACGGTTTCTTCGTAAAGTCAGCTCCTTTTCTCTCTCTCTCTGCTTTAGGGGTTTTCTTAGACTAGGGTCTTGTGGTCGAATTTCTGTTAAAGTCTCAGCCTTTCTAGAATAATTCTCGTAATTTAGCGATTCAAATTAGTTTGTCTATGTAGAGCTTAAGGGGTTATAATGATGTTTCTGGGGTTGTGTTCTTGTAGAGAATATGCTCAATTAGGATTTAATAGTATCTAATGAGTGTTGATGTATTTGATTACTGACTTGTAGGATTTGCCTCCTGAAGTAAAAGAGACTCTAAAACAGAAGTTGGATGATCTGAAGAAGCAGCAAGACGACCATACACGTATTGCTGTAGAGAAGAAAATATTCCTCAGGAACAGAAAGATTAAGTTCTTTGGTAAGATAAGAGGCATTGACTTGTCTTTTATTGGCTGTGTGGCTGCCAGAAAAAATTACAACTTTTCTTTCTTGAATTAGAGCGGAGAAAGATCGAAAGGAGCATTAGGCGTCTTGAGAAGCTGCAACGTACTTCGTCTGCTCATGTGGGAGATGCAGAGATTGCTGAGCAACTCAGTAAACTCAAAGAAGACCTTGAGTATGTTAGGGTAAAGTAGCTTCTCCTTTTACTATTTTGTCATCCTTCTGCTTTGTTAGTTATGAATTAGAATGAGCTTAGTTGGAAAAATGTATATCTTTTTTTGTATGTACAATTTGCAGTTTTTCCCCAAAAATGAGAAGTATATATCTCTTTTTACTGGAGCTGAGGATTCAGAAGTGGTTGAGCGAAAAAGTAAGATGCGGAAGCAGATCAAAGCCAACATTATTGTTGCTGCTGCTAGTGGGAAAGAGCTAGAAGGTGAACATTATAACTAGAGCCATTAAGTATATCGTGTAGCTAATAAATGATGGTTTTGTTAACTGTGTGATGTTATGGTTGTGGACAATTAGAGACGGGGAGTGAAGATGATGGTCTTCTGGACCTTAGCGATGATGATTTCTTTGATAAAGGGAGCTCGAGCGATGAAGCAGACGCAGATGATGAATTGACCGATAAAAGCACAAAGTAGGCCTAGTGAAATGTGGAGTACTTTCTTTTTTTGGATGTCAATACTTCTTATTGAAGCTTACTGAATAAAGAACATTTCTCCGACTCTTAGGGAGGCTGCTTCTAGTGCTTCTGGTAGAGCAACATCTGGTATGTCCAGTGACGAAAGGAACCAGGTATTATGAGTTTTCTTGATGTTTTCAAACTGTTTAAAAATCTGAAACCTCGTTGAGGTTATTTGGTAGATGGATAACTGAGACTCATGAATGGACAAATTTTGAAATCTTGTAGAAGCAAAACTCTGCTAGGGCTTTAATGCCACCACCACAAGCAAGGTTTGGATCAAACTCTAGGAAGAATTCATATGTGCAGAGGAATGAGATGCCATCATCCTCAAGAAACACTTCGAACAGAAGAAACGAGTCTTCTTCATATAATGCCAGAGCTGCTGACGCAACTTCATATAGCAGTCAGAGTAGCAACTTGAGCTCCAATTCTGATGCTCATAAACCCAAAAGGAAGAGAAGGCCTAAGAAGAAGAAGCAACAGGTCAGTGTAGGTGTTTTGGATTGTAGGAGAAAGATGTTTGAATAACAAAACTATCCCATCAAAGATCTTTAAACATGTAAAACATAATGGCTGATTCTTCTTTTTTCTTTGTTTTTGCAGGCGTGATCTGGTTCTCGGCTTTCTCCAAACACACACTAGAAACTCTTATCAGTTTTGATTGATTCGCTCGCTTGCTACGGTCTCTCTGCTGGGATCTAATGCGCATATATATATATATATATATAGATTTTGGTGTGGTCATGGAAATGCAGTGAGAGATAAGTGTATGTTGCTTTTGGCTTTTGAAATGGAAACCCTAAAAACTTTTGGGTATAAACTCTTCATTTTGAATCTCTATTTGAAAAAAAAAACAGAGCTTCTGTGTTAATCTCTTTTGCTCCGATAGATTTCAGTTGAGAGATACTTGAAAGTTAAATGTGGTCCAAGTCAAAGGATAAGTGAAAGAGAATTCTTGTCCGTTGAGACAAAGAGAGTTGCGTCGTAAAACAGCGTTTTGTAACCGCCCTTACAGCCAAAAACGCTGTTTTGAAACGAACAATTGTGGCGAATAAAGGAGCGTTTGAGGAAAACAGAGGATCCTCTCATATGTTCGGCAAACTTAAATTAAATCAAATCTTTTCCTTTTTTCAAATTTTTATATAATATATTTCCCATATTTTTTTAGAATTTGTTTTTCCAATATATGTTCTTTCAATAAATGTTATTGTTTTTAAATAAGATTAAAAGTAAGTTAGACGTGTTATGTTATTAATCTAAAAATCTTATTAAGAAAGGATTCAAATAAATGTTATTAGTTTTTTTTTGACTAATTAATGGCTGAAAAAAGAAACAAAATGAATGTAGAAGAATTATAAAAAAAAAAAAACTTTTTGTATAAAAAAAAAGAAGAAAGAAAAACCCAAAGATTTATTGGTCCTGAATCTTAATTGAAAGGCGAGCCACCGATTGACGCAGTTGAAACACATGAATTTATCAATCCATCCCCTCGGAAATTAGATCCAAGGATGTCTGAGATTCATTCAACACAGATAATTTGGTGAAGAAACTTGATCAGAAAGCTGATTTATTATACTCTTAATATTGAGGGGGACTCAGAGGAGTGAAGAGAAAGAAAAAAAAGAGACGATTTTTTGATGGAATCAAACTTGAGGTGGCTTTTGTATGCCATTTTGATCTCTCTGACGTTTTCGGGTTTTGTTCTTGATCATGGAGTTGTCGCCGAAGGTGTTAAGCCTGATGAAGCTAAACAGCTTAGAGACGAGGTAGCTTCCTCAACAGATCTCGATTTTGGTTTTTTTTAGTAGATTTAGTGTTGTCCCCAAATTGAATATTAGAGCAATTTAGTTTTCTGGGACTTAAAAGTCTTGATTTTGAAAGTTTTAATGATCTAAAGGTAAGTTCTTTAGCCTTTTGAGGATGGCATTTTAGTGTTAAACTAGCTGAGATCACTTGTTTGATATAGAGCTACTCCTTGTTGTTCGATAAGTACCTAAATTTGATGCCTTCTGCATTTTTCTATTATCTTTTTGCTAAAAGATGGGTTTGGTTTGATTACATTGAGTGTGTAGGTACGTGAGATGTTTTATCATGCTTTTGATGGATATATGAACAATGCGTTCCCACTCGATGAATTGAAACCGTTGTCCTGCCAAGGAGAAGACACTCTTGGAGGCTATGCGTTGACTCTGGTAAAAAGCTTTAATAGTTTGATCTTCTCTTGCTTAAGGCGCCGTCGAAATCTACAGTTGTGTGTAAAAAAAACCTGAAAGATGTGTGTGTGTTTGTTCCTTTTGTGTAGATTGACTCGTTGGATACATTAGCTTTACTCGGTGACCGAGAGCGCTTCACTTCTTCCGTTGAATGGATTGGTAAAAATCTTCAGTTTAATATAGTGAGTAATGATACGTTTTGGTTTCTCTAGCAAGACCAAGTTTTTTAATTGTTATTTGGTTCTCAACTTCTCCTTTCAGGTTTCTTTGTAAGTCATATAACCTGGCAGTAAAATTGATGCACTGATACAAAGTTTTTTTTTTTTTTAAACTGCAGAATAAAACTGTCTCTCTGTTCGAGACAACTATCCGAGTCCTTGGGGGTTTACTTTCTGCTCATCTGATTGCAAGTGATTATGCAACGGTGATTTTTTTCTTCTGCTTAGCTATTTCATTCGTCTGTGGTTTCATCTTATAGGAGGATATTTGTACATTCTTAAGCTAGAAGGCAAAAGTCGTTTTCTTCGCACCCTCTATTTATGTGTGAGCTTATTGTGCAGCTAATCTTACAATACCTGCTTGTCTTAAACCTTTTATGAAAGTGGTTTTGGTTGTTTACCCTGTGAGCTTGAATTGAATCCTATCTGATGTCAGGGCATGAGAATTCCATCGTATGACAATGAGTTACTAGTCTTGGCTGAGGATTTGACTCGGAGAATGCTTCCTGCATTTGATACACCGACTGGTATGCTCTTTTAGTTATGACTTGTTAGTAAGCTTGCGTGCGTATGGATATGTGAAAGCGGGGAATTGCTTTGTCATCTCCTTCTTCTCTTTTTTTTCTTCTCTGCAGGAATCCCATATGGATCTGTGAATTTGATGTACGGTGTTGACAAACATGAAAGCAAGGCAAAACATCTTCTTATTCCTTCTTTTGTATTTAGTTCATTGATCTGGGCTTTCGGTGACGCGGCTGAACATACGGAACTTAGTTTGCCTAACTTTGCTGGTTCTCAACGAGTTAAAGAGTGTTGAACTTGAGATTGGAACTGCTCATTTTCAGCTTGACGATCTTTTCTTTTGATTCATATATTGGAAGTCATGTTTATACATCTTTGTTTTGTTTGTTCAGATAACATCAACTGCAGGTGGTGGTACTTTGACTTTAGAGTTTGGTGTGCTTAGTCGGTTAACAAATGATCCTGGTGAGTGAGGCTATGGAGCTTTGGTATTTCATGTCTAATCATAAATCAGTTAAGCCACTGAGACATACGTCTCTTTAGCTCTCTTTATTC
This sequence comes from Alliaria petiolata, assembly GCA_020283515.1. Classification (NCBI taxonomy): domain Eukaryota; kingdom Viridiplantae; phylum Streptophyta; class Magnoliopsida; order Brassicales; family Brassicaceae; genus Alliaria; species Alliaria petiolata. The sequence continues at coordinate 11,947,315 of JAHZTW010000005.1, read as the reverse complement.
TCCTATCAAGATGTAATGTTGATTTTTATAGTTTGTTTTGTTTTCTACGTGCTCTTTCATGGTGGTCCAACTTTGTTTTACTTGAAGTTTTCGAACAAGTTGCAAAGAATGCGGTGAGGGGACTATGGGCACGTCGTTCGAGTCTTGACTTGGTTGGTGCTCACATCAATGTCTTTACTGGTGAATGGACACAGAAGGTAACAACACCTATTTTCGTCCATGAACTGAAAGAAGGCTCCTTTATATGTTACAAGAACTACGGTTTTTGGCATACTTCAGCTAACAACTTAAAGATCTTCTTCATTTCGTTGAGGAACTTTGCTTCCACAAAATAATTGGTCTTTTTTTTCTGTCACCCAAATTCTGAATGGTAGTGTATGCTTGGCAGGATGCTGGTATAGGAACAAGCATTGATTCCTTCTATGAGTATCTCCTCAAGGTTAGTAAGTGAAGCCCTTTGATAAGATAATTTCAATTATTGGGATATAATGCTAAGTCCTAGAAATCCAGAAACCGATAAACTTAGATTCTGTTCTTCAACCTTGCAAAAATCTTGACCGGCACTGAGATTTTACTCCCTTGTTTGTTTTGTTTGAGTTGAGAATCACAGGCTTATATACTATTTGGGGATGAGGAATATTTATACATTTTTCAAGAAGCTTACGGGTCTGCAATGCAGTACCTTCACAAGGATCCTTGGTAAGCTTTCTATATCTTTTGTGTATTAGAAACATGAAGAAAGGCAATTCCTTTGTTTGGACTATTGTTTTTTCTAGTTTTGTCGTAGGTATGTAGAGGTCAATATGGATTCCGGAGCTATTGTCTGGCCAGTTTTCAACAGCCTTCAAGCTTTCTGGCCAGGACTTCAGGTAAAACTGATTGTATGTTTTAAAAAACTGTTAATATCTATAGCCCCGGAAACTTAAACTATTCTGCTTTTGTCTATCTATGTTTCTCTCTCGAAAGGTTTTAGCTGGAGATGTCGATCCGGCGATTAGAACTCACACTGCCTTCTTTAGCGTCTGGAAACGATATGGTTTCACTCCCGAGGGTTTTAATCTTGCTACACTTAGTGTCCAGGTAGTCCATTTTGATTTCTCAGTGTCGCTTTTTCGTTTCAGTGATGTTCAACTTCATAGCTATTCTTCATTTTCCATAACAGTATGGTCAAAAGAGTTATCCACTGAGGCCGGAATTAATCGAGAGCACGTATTGGCTATACAAAGCTACCAGAGATCCCAGGTAGACAATTTTACTAGTTAGCTTTTTGAATTCTTATCCTTCATCATATGATTCTGTTGTTTTCGAAAGTGGATACCGTGAAGAAGTTCAAAGACATCATCTTCTTCTTTTTTCGACAGGTATCTTGATGCAGGACGTGACTTTGTGGCTAGTTTGCAATACGGGGCAAAATGTCCTTGCGGCTATTGTCACATCACAGATGTAGAACTTCATAAACAAGAAGATCACATGGAGAGCTTCTTCCTCGCTGAAACCGTAAAACAAAAACAAAAAACTCTGTTTCTTAATATGCATTTTACTTACACTTACCTTAAAGCCTCAACTTATATTTCAGGTTAAATACTTATGGCTACTCTTTGACTTAGCTGTTGACTCAGATAACCTCGTCGACAATGGCCCTTACAAGTAACCTCACATTTAACCCGCTTGTTTTCACGTATAATTACCGCAGCATTTCACTAATCTTGTTAGTTTTGCTGTATCTACAGATACATCTTTAGCACTGAAGGGCACCTATTACCATTAACACCGCAAATATCTCTAGCTCGAGAGCATTGCTCTTACTTTGGAGGATATTGTCCACGCAATGCCACAAAAACAGAAGAAGAAGAAGAGAGCAAAAACGATGATCAAGCCCCTGGAATCGAACTCGGGACTCACAGTAACGTTTACCCTTACCACGAGTCTTTTCCAGTTACCGGTTTGATAAAGGTCAGTTAAGGTTTGTTTCTTTCTTTCGGATTCCATATACAACAAATGCATCAAACTCAGCTTCTTCTGTTGTGGGTTTATGTAGGGTTTATGTCCAGGACTAACTCATGCTCAGAAATACGGTTTGTCTTATGATTTACCGGAGAAGACAGAACGTGAAGATGTTAACAGAGCTAAACCGGTAATTACAAGCCGTTCGATTGTGTTGATTCCGGATCAAAAGAGATCACAGGTTGATGAAGAAGAAGAAGGGTTTACTTCTCAGTCTGAACCAATTATGAGTATCTCTGGTGGTAGTAGCATCCACCAAACCGGTCAAGAGCTAACCTTGTTAGAGTCAGAAACTGATGATCAAAGATTATACTCTTCTTAGTTTTCTCTGTCTTATAATTGTTCCAAAAAAAAAAAAAAAAGGATTGCAATTTTGCTTTGTTTAGAAATATAGATTATCATCAAGAGTCTCAAATCCTTCTTATTTTGATCAATCTTTGCCCCGAATCCAAAATACATTGTTCACAGTAAAGTTCTTGGCTTTATAATCAGCTTGCAGCAAAAACATTTTGATATCAGTTTCTTGGTCATAGTGAAAACATTAGGTTAAAATGTAAAAACCTAGTAAATTGTTGGAGCACAAAGGGGAAGCTTCCTCAAGAAACTCTAATTCAATGAACCTATACTGTTTTCAAAAAGAGGCTCTGATTCCAAGTTTCTTAGATATTATCAGTTTCTTATGCAATAGTTTTGAGATTATTTTAATTGATAGTGGAGACAAATTAGCACAGTTGGTAGATTTACTTGTTTAAGGTGTGGGGGACCAAAGCATCAGTAGGAATCAAAACTAAATAAAAGATAATATAAACATTTCCAAAGTCCCAAAAATTATTCTCACTGCTCAATTAGATTTCTCATTTGTTTAATCTCTTTCTCTCTCTTGTGATTAAACATTTATAATCTAAGTTAAAAGAAACTAGTAGAATCCAAGGATATTTGCTTAAAAGCTGGCTTTATTTCTTTATTTTATTTTATTTCTGCCATAAACCAGCTTTGGTTTATTGATTTGTCTGTGTTCATTTGAAAGTTAGGTTATAGCTTGATCCAATTAAAAACCCATTGATTGACTTAATTAGGGCCTAATCTTAATATGAGACCTTAGTTTGATGAATGATGATGATTAGTGACATTTGTTGATGCATTTTTCCAATTGTTGTTAAACACATTTCTTTTGAAGCAGATAAAAATTAAAATTGTTTCGATGAGAACACACAACATAATGTTTTAGATTAGATCTTTTCAATAGCACACAACCTTTCCCTTTAATGGAGAAGAAAAACAGAGTTACAGCTAAAGTTTAGATTTAGATCTTTCCCACACTTATATGCTTAAGACCATTTTAAGCATCTCTCTGTTACATTTTGTTACCATCAGAATCAAGAAGACCACAAGAAAGTGAATCTTTTTTTCACCGATGAGGTAAAGATTCACAATCATGTTTGTATGAAACATCTCTCCCCGAAAACCCAAGCAGTTCCAAAGCTTTTTATTTCTCTTAAAAACAGAGAAAACAGAAAAACTCTGTTTCTGAATCTTCTCTTTGATATTTTGTCTCTATTTAGCTTTTTTCTCAAACACCACAACCTAAGCCTTTAACTTCTGATCCTTTCATGATCCTTAGCCTCTTACAAGACGATACAAACATCCTGTAACAACAACAAACAAAAACAACATAAATACATAAAACAAACTTTGTGTTTATGTTATTGATTTGAGAGATGAATGAAGTTTTTTTTTTTTAACTTACTCCCAAGGAACATCTCCAACAAGCATCCAATCACCATCTTTGTCTTCATAAGTAGGCACAAAGTCTGAGCCTTTATATCCTTCTCTCTCAAAATACTCTCCCACAGAGAATTTGAACATGTTTTCAAGTGATTTCATCAATTCTGGATATTGCTTATACACCGTTAGATCTATCTTCCTCAGATATGGAGCACCATCCATACTTACTTTCACATACATTCCTTGACCTTCAGATTCATTCTTCTTTGTCTGAAAACTGTTCTTCCTGTAAGATCTAACAGGTGGCCATCCAACAATCTGAGCCCTACAAAAAAAACAGAAATTGCAATAGATTAGTTTAGATCTAGAATCATCAATACACATTTTTTCAGACAATGTTTTGATTCAAAACACTTACTTTGGAGGAGAAGCGGTTTCGGTTTTTCCGGTGGATTCAATATCTTTCTCTGTTTCAGGTAATGCTCGTTTGTTGCTTTTACCGCAAGAAACCTTTTCTTTCTCTTCTTCACATCCATCTTCTGTTCCTGGTAACCCCAATCTCAGCTCTGTTGCCTTTAGGTTAACAAACTCATCACAAACACCAACTTTTTCCATTTCTTAGATTAATCTTCAAAGAAAGAAACTTTGTTCTTGTGTGTGTGTTTAGAGAGAGAAAGACTTGTTGATAATATGAGGCTTTGTCAAGAAGAGTGTTTTATAGGAATTGAAAGTATTGTTTTTTTTTTTTTGTTAATTTAGAAAAAAAAAGGGGTTTAACTTGAATTAAGGACAAAGGCAAAAGCTAAAGCTGTCGGGTAGTAAACAGTAGCAGCAACTTTGAGGCAAAGTGTGTCCCATCATTTTGGGGACATTCGTGGGACACTTTCATCTTTCAAACCAAAAGATACTTTCATTGATCTTAATGGACGGTATAGATTCATTTCCTTATTAACCCTAATTCAAGGAAGTGGGGTTAAGGTATGGTACACTCATGTGCAGAATATAAAAACCCTCTTCTTTGGTTGAGCATTTGAGTTTGTAGGGTAAGCATTACATGTGGTCTGCCATATGCATATGTCACCTCTCTCTCTCTCTCTCTCTCTCTCTCTCTTAAAGCCAAGAACTTACTCTTTCTTCTGTGTGGTTCTTGATAAATCAAGATTAGATCATCCTAGTTAATTGAGTTGAAACTCCTAGCTGACTAAAGTCAAAACAAATTTATAATTTTGTGTGTGTGTGTTTTGAAGATAAGATTTTAAGGAGTTTCATTGACTTATTTATATATATATATAAAATATTAGTTTTAAACTTTTGAGTTTTTGGTGTTTGTTCTCTTGTTAATGAAACAACCACATGACATGACATGAATGATCATTAATGACTCATCGTTTTTCTTTACAAGTCATGAAAAATCCTAACTTTGTCTCTCTGTCTCTATGAAACTTCTTATGATCTTTCATATAAAAGGAATCTTGAAACAAACTGACAAGAAATCTACTCAAAAGGTTTTGTCTTTTGACAGTTCATTATCTATGGGGTCTTATAGTTTTGTGGTTTTGATTTCTCTTTGTCTTTGTTCATGTTACAGCAAGACAGTTGCTGTACTTGTTATGGTTTAGTGAACCAAACTAAACCATAAAATTGCGTAAGACATATAATTAGTTTGAGACCGCGTTGAATATGATTTATGGATTACGACATTTGTGAAGTGAACATTTTGGAGATTATATTTTTGGTTCTTGTCAGAATTTGGATCAAAAAGGAGAATTTTAAATGTAGTGTGGTATTTATTATTATACACGCTAAACAGCAACATCTTTGGGTTCGATGTGAAGTGTGAGACTTTGGTTTCGTTGTGTGGCGTTTAAGATTTAAAAGTTCATCATCACTAGCTAGCTACAAAATATTAAATACCGAAAATGAGATATATCTACAACAAAATCGGTTAATGATATTCTCTTCACTTCAGCTTCATGGTCATAATTGCACAATACAATTTATATGAAAACTAAATAAAATTTGAAAAAGGTTAGGCTACATATAATGTTGGATTGATCCACCGTTCTATCCAATTAGATATAAAATATATACAGATGATCAATGATCATACGTTTATATCATCATCATCAAAAGTTAGAAGGTAGGCACTAGGCAACATGAAGCTAATATTATTCGAATTCGGTCACATGCACAATGCTCATTTGCTGTAACCTAACCCAACATTGCAACCAATTTCCAGATATATATCTTCCCATTTATTTTCTCTGTGAATGATATTCGGGAACCAATTTTCTTTTTGTTTTTTTAGTATATTAAAAAACCTTACTTCCGTCCAATAAGTTAACAAAACAATTAAATAGCTTAGTCGTTTACTGGTATTATTGTGTCATAATCCAAATTTAGATCCATAAACATGTGTGTGTCATTACAAGAAAAATTGGTTTTAGTTACAAAATTAGTTGTAGCTATAGTCAATATTTCGTGGTTATTTTGCCATTAAACACGAACAACCACATTTCATATTTGTAGATATCGGTCAACCGTTGCTATTCGTAACATTGATAGACACGAATTGTCACAAAATAGTGTCGTAGCTAATAGACATTAATTGCCACAACTAAACATGTGTCTATTATAGCTACAATTAAGTTACCAAATAGCTGCCAATTTTTAATAACTAGCAATGAGACTCTATTTTTGTCTATAAACTCTATTTTTAAAGGAAAATCATCTTTAATGGTATTATATATCCTATTTTTTAGAGTAGAATTTTTTATATACAAAATAATATTTCAAAATTTGATATGTTTTTATTTTGTATCTAAACAAAAATTATATATTTTATTTTACACTTAAACAAACTTATATGAATGATAACTAATTATATAATTAATTAAAATAGTTAAATGCAACATTAAAACATATTAAATTAAAAATAATATGATAAACAATAAAAAAAAATTGTGGTAAATATTTAATTTTAGTGAAATTATAATTTTATATTATTTTTGTATAAAATAAATAACTAAAATTTGTATTAATAGATAAAATTTGTATATTTGTAAAGTAAAAGGACCTATAAGAAATTAATAACTAAATAAAAATAGAATATATTGGGAATATTAATTTTTTTAAAGTAAAAGATAGAGGTAACCATTAGAGCAAACATATTCTCTATTTTTAGAGAACTCTATTTTTAAAGTAAAAAATAGAGTTAACCATTGGAGATGGTCTCCAATGAATTTTTCTATTTTTTTCTCTAAAATAGAGAAACTTTAAAATAGTGGTGAAATTCTCATTTTAGAGAAAAAAATAGAGATGGCTATTTTTTCCTCCAAATATAGAGGAAAAATAACATCACTGTATTTTCCTATAAAATAGAGGTGAATTGGAAATGCTCTAATACCACAAATAGCTACAAATATTATGTGACGATTTAAAAAAATTCACTTAAAAATAAAATAAAATCAAATTAAATTACAATAAATAAAAATGCAATTAAATATTAATTAAAATAAAATACATAGAAGTTATAAGTGTGTTCATGAGTTGTGAGAAATGTGCGTTGATAAACATATCGGCCTCACACGAAGTATTTTCCTCCGGTTTCTTTCATCGTTTAGTAGGTCTGGCGCGGAGCAGATATCCGAAAAAAATCAGTATTTATGATTTGCTTCTTTTTTTACCATATATCTAATTTATGATTTGCTTTGCTCCAGAAATATACGGATATCCGAAAATTCGGATATTCAAAAAATTTACGGATATTTGCGGATATCTGGTTTGCTCTGTTAAATACAAACAAAAACTGAAAATATATGCATTTTACGGAAAAAAACAAATTATGTTTATCCAATATGAACTATCAAGTGAAAATAAATGAAAGAAACTAGAATTATTTAAGAAAAAAAAGTATAAAAAATAAACCGATAAAAAATTAAGATGTTCAAAAGGAGAAACAATGTTTCATATTTAAAAAAAAATAACTACTTAAAACTCTAGTATAAGCTTTTCCATTTTTTCTTGTTAATATTTATTAACTACTATAGAGTTGTTATATGTATTTTTATCATACATATTACTTTTAATAATTTTTATTAATTAATAAATAAATAAATTGTATATAAACATTATTAATTTATTATATAATATGTATATATGTTATCTACCGATCGGAGTAAATATCCGATTTTTCTAAAATTAGTATTTACGATTTGTTTTGTTTTATACGGATATTATATTTTAGTATTTGATTTGCTTTCGATCATTACAGATATCCATATTTTTGGATCTAATTGAAGCGAATCAAATCAAATCTAACGGATTTTTAAAAAAGCTTATACTAGAGTTTAGCGTATCAACCTATAATGTTCACATTTGATATTTCTCAAAAACTAATAATAGAGAGCTTTGGATCAAAGATAAAAGTGTGAATAGAAAAAAGATTCACTCACAGCTTTATCCGCGATAATAGTGTTGTCATACTTGATAAGGGCGTGAATCTTTGTATTAAAAAAGAAGAGTGTTATTTATAATTAAAATGGAACACAATCAAACAATAAATAAAGTTAATTATTAAAATAATGATATTTATTATTTCTTACAAAATATGCAAAATCGTTTTTTAGCATATGTAAATAAAACACTCGAACAAGCTCCAATTTTATCCAATTAACTCATTTAGATTTCTCTAGGTTTCGGTCCAGATGTTCAATATATGGTGGGTATGCTATGCAGAATACCTGGTTCTAATCTTAAAAAATATATTAGCATCGTTGAATTCAAGTTTGACTCTTAAGAAAAAAAGTGATCAACGTTTTATAGAACAATAAATAAATATTATTCTTTGTTATCAAAATAAATAAATAAATATTATTCAAAAATTATTGATCATGGATATACGAAAATGATGAAATTTTGTTTTGTTTTTTTTTTTGTTCTGGCTTGGTACTACTGGATTTATAAAAAAAGAACAGAGCATTGAGTTTTCATCTAAGTTTTATGAATTGAATTAGTAGTATTTTGTTTCCTTTGATTCCGGATTGGTACTACTGGATTTATATAAAAAGAACAAAGCATTGAGTTTTCCTCTAAATTTTATGAAAGTATTAAAAATAAAAATAAATATAGTTTTTGCCCTTTTTCCCTACATTCCACCTTTTGATTTTCCTCTAGGTGTGAGTGAATTTTTTTTTTTGTTGATTAATAAAATTTCACTATTTACACAAAAATAGTTTATCTCATAGTTGAACGTGTGACTGTGAACTGTGAGTCTGCGACCGTGTGGCGGGAATCTGAGTGCGTGTGGATATGTGGGTCCCGTTGAGAAACACGTACACGTGAAATCGACGGTGTAGCGTGGGGTCCATTGAAGACTGAAACGTAAATTAACTTGACAAAGGCGTTTCAATCGAATTTTGCATATTAAAGATGATGAAGGCCGCACTAGCACTTACCCATACAACTGAATATATTGAAGCAGAAGTGGAAAGGTGTTTTCTGTTATAATAATTAATATAATTTATCGTATAGATAAATATAAATAAAGACGAGAATTTTATACCCGTAAAAGAAGAAGATATTGACAAAAAAAAATGAGCGAGAGAGGTTTTATTACTTTTTATTGTTATATTGAAATGTGAGTTGTATGTTTTATAATTGAACGAAACGTTCGTTTATTTAGAAGTTAAAAGAGAAATTTACTATATACGCATAGTAATGGTAGACTCCACTGATTTATCACGTTTAAATCATCTGCCTCTTTAGATGATTTTAACGTCGTTGCAATTTTTGACTTTTGTAACACTCCCCCTTGGAGACCAATGTCACTATCGCCTTTTACTAAACGTCTTTGTTACCTCGTTAAAAATCTTTCTAGAAAAACTCAGTGGAAAAAACCATAGCCAGGTAAAAAGTGTACAACCACGAAAGCTCCCCCTCGAATGAGCAGAGTGTCATCTTACAGGTCTTGTTGACGACACATTTCAATGTTATGGACATGTTTTCTGAACATAGTGGTGGGTAATGATTTTGTGAAGAGGTCGGCTGCATTGTCACAAGATCGAACATATCTTACTTCAATTTCCTTATTCTTCTCGAGCTCTTGGATGTATGAGAAGAACTTCGGAGGGTTCTATCACTTTTGATATATCAATCCTTCGTTTGGGCAACGCATGAAGCGTTGTCTTCATACAAGATAGTTGGCTCCGTATTTACGTGAATCCCACTGCTTGATCGGATGTGTTGGCTTATTGACCTTAACCATACACATTCTCTACTCGCTTCATGGAGTGCGATGACCTCAGCATGATTCGAAGAAGTGGCCACAAGCGTCTGTTTCTGTGAATGCCACGATATAGCAGTGCCTCCGATCGTGAAAACGTTTCCTGTTTGAGATCAGACTTTATGTGGATCTGATAAATATCTTGCATCTGCAAAACCAACCATTTGACCGTTTGAATTTTTAGGTTAAAATAAACCTAAATCAGTAGTCCCTTGCAGGTAACAAAAGACATGTTTAATTCCATTCCAATGTCTTCGTGTAGGGGACGAACTGAATCTTGCCAGAAGATTAACGGCAAATGATATATCAGGTCGCGTATAATTTGAAAGATACGTAAGGGCTCCAATTACACTTAGAAATGGTACTTCAGGATCAAGTATCTCTTCATTTTCCTCATATGGTCGGAATGGATCATTTTCAACTTTAAGTGATCTAACGACCATATGAGTACTTAGAAGAGTTGTCTTATCCATGTTAAAGTGTTTTAACACTCTTTGGGTATATGTGGATTGGTGTACAAATATACCATTTTGAGAATGCTCAATTTGTAGGCCAAGACAATACTTTGTCTGTCCAAAATCTTTCATCTTAAATTCTCCTTTTAGATAATTTGATGCCTTTTGAATTTTCCCTTGAGTTTCGATAATATTTAGATCATCAACATATACTGCGATTATAATAAATCCGGATGTTGTTTTCTTGATGAAAACACATGGGCATATAGGATTGTTCACATATCCTTCTTTCGTTAAATGCTCACTGAGACGGTTGTACCACATACGTCCAGATTGCTTTAGCCCATATAATGATCTTTGCAATTTTATTGCACATAACTCTTTGGGTTTGGAACTTAATGATGCTGGCATCTTAAATCCATCAGGAATTCTCATATAGATGTCACTATCTAATGATCCATATAAATATACTGTAACGACATCCATTAGACGCATGTCTAGATTTTCATCAGCTGTTAGACTCATTAGAAATCTAAAAGTGATTGCATCCATAAGAGGAGAATATATTTCCTCATAATCTATTCCAGGTCTTTGAGAAAAACCTTGGGCAACAAGGCGAGCTTTGTATCTCATAATCTCATTTTTCTCATTTCGTTTTTGAACGAAAACCCATTTGTATCCAACCGGTCTCACATCTACAGGTGTGAGTACAATAGGTCCGAATACATCTCGTTTATTAAGCGAATCAAGTTCGACTTGTATAGCATCCTTCCACTTTAACTAGTCATGCCTCTTTTGGCATTCATACATGGACTTGGGTTCTGGATCTTCGCTTTCCTCATTTATTTCCTTGGAAACAAGGTATGAGAAAATGTCATTAACATCATCCATTTCAATTCGATTCCATATCTTTCCATTGTGGATGTAATTGATAGATATCTCATGATTTACTTCAGGTTCATGATGCTCTATATTGTCATTATTTTCATGACTCGTTTTCTCCAAAATATTTTCGGCTATTTTGGGTATGCTTTGTATTTTTAGTCTGCTCTTGCTTTCTAGAATTTTTATTCTTAGAACCGATTGGTCTACCACGTTTCAAGCGTGTTCTACACTCACATGTATTATCTACTTTTCCACGTTCTTGTGGTATTTCAATACGAGCAGGAGCATTTACAGCAGGTATATGAGATTTAGTTACCGTTTTCGTATCAGCAAATGTATCTGGTAGTTGATTTGCTATACTCTGCAAATGCATAATTCGTCAAACTTCTAGTTCAGACTGTTTAGTGGGAGGATCAAGGTGTAATAATGTTGGTACATTCTATTTTATATCTTTTCCCATTTCTTTGTTTTCTCCCCCTAGAACCGGGAATACATTTTCATCAAAATGACAATCGGCAAATCTTGCCGTAAAGACGTCACCAGTCTGCGGTTCTAGGTATCGTATAATTGAGGGACAATCACAACCAATATATATTCCTAACCTTCTTTGTGGTCCCATCTTTGTGCGTTGTGGTGGTGCTACTGGCACATATACCGCACAACCAAAAATTCTTAGATGAGATATATTGGGCTCCCAGCCAAACGCTAACTGTAGTGGGGAATACTTATGGTATGCACTTGGTCTTATCCGAATGAGTGCTTCTGCATGCAAAATGGCATGTCCCCATACAGAGGTTGGAAGTTTTGATCTCATGATCAATGGTCTTACAATCAATTGCAAACGCTTAATTAATGATTTAGCCAAACCATTTTGCGTATGAACATGAGCTACAGAACGTTCAACTTCAATTCCTATTACCATACAATAATCATTGAATGCTTGAGATGTGAATTCACCAGCGTTGTCTAATCTAACTCTCTTAATGGGATAATCAGAGAACTGAGCTCGCAGTTTGATTATCTGAGTTAGAAATCTCGCAAATGCCAAATTTCGAGATGATAATAGACAAACATGTGACCATCTACTGGATGCATCAATTAATACCATAAAATAGTGGAATGGTCCACATGGTGGGTGTATTGGTCCACAAATATCTCCTTGAATTCGTTCAAGGAACTTTGGTGATTCTTTATCAATTTTGGTTGGCGATGGCCTTATGATCAATTTTCCAAGAGAACATGCAGCACATGTCTTTTTATTCCCCTGATAAATCTCCTGGATTTTCAGTGAATGACCATGTGAGCTCTCTATGATCTTGCGCATCATTGAGGTGCCTGGGTGACCGAGGCGATCATGTCATAGTGTGAAATCATCTGGATTTCTTTTTATCACAAGGTGCGATTCTATTGCATCTATATAAGTGTGATGCAAACCCGAAGGAAGTTATGAGAATTTTTCCAAAATAAGCTTTTTGCCTGAAGTATTACAAGTTATGCACAAATACTTCTTTCCATTCTCAGTTTCAGACTGAGTGTCATATCCTTGCAGGTATATGTCTTTGAAACTCAACAAAATTCTTTTAGAATTTGCAGAATACAAAGCGTTATTTATGGAAAACTTTGTCCCATTACGCAACGTAAAGTTTGCTTTACCAGTTCCTTCAATCAAGTCTGCAGGACCCGAGATTATATTGACAATGACGTTTGTCGGTTTCAGACTAGAGAAAAATCTCTTTTGTCTCAGAATAATGTGCGTCGTTCCACTATCTGCTATACAAGTTTTTCAAATCCTTTTCTTGGATATTGTTCCATTCGTATTGTGATCCATCTCTGTAATTAACATAAACATTAATAAACTCAAAGCAAATCTTTATTCATAGAAAAGAAACACACAATAATTATACATTATATTGTTGTTAAAAACAACATTATTCGTTTTAAAACTGGAAATGTAATAATTATACATGGCATTACTGGAGACTATTCGGTAGTCTCACTACAAGCATTTCAGTCGACATCGTCGAAATCATTCGTAAAGTCGGGAGACTCGAGGTACGACGTACCCTCGAAGTGTTCCGTGAGGTTCACTTCTTTTACTTTGCCCTTTGTGGCCTCTTGGTACAACTTACAAAGATGTGGAGGGGTTCGGCATGTACGGGACCAATGTCCTTTACATCCACATCTGTAACATACATCCTCACGTTTACGGATGGTAGTTACTTGGGTTTCCTTCCCTTTGGAATTCTGTTCAGATCTAACCCATTTGTTTGATCCCCTCCCTCTTGCGTTGTAACCTCTCCCACGTCCGCGATTAAATTGACGACCACGACCTTGATAGTTTTGACTATTCCGATGATTTTTCACATCCGTTGCATTCACTTCCGGAAACGTTTTGGCTCCCGTATGTCTAGAATTGTGGTTTTTTAATGAGAAGCTCACACTACAAGAATAAGTTAACATAGCTACGGTTTTTGTGACAAAAAAAAATTGTAGCTAAATTTTCTTACATTTAGCTATAATTTGTTACAATAAAAGGTAAATGATAAATTATAACAAATTTGTAACTTTTGTAGATATTTTATTACGGTTTGCGATAAAAATTTTTTTGTCCCCAAATATGTTTCAAAAAACCACAAAAAATACGTAACAAATTTAGTTACAAAATTGTTTGTAACAAATGATGACTAATTTACTACAGTTTGTTATAAATTTAAATTTGTCTCTAATTTGTATCAGATAGCAACACAATATTTGTATCTAAATTACAACAATTTTCCTTTTGTAACAATCTGTATCAAAAACAAAAACCTAATTTTACCAACACTTGTTCAGTCTTCTCTCCAATCCCACCATAGATGCGCCTCCTTTGTCATAAACACTTAATCTCAGTTTTACGATATAGATGGTTGTTCTTCCCCTTCTCTAGTTCTTTCACTCTCACTCGATCTCTCACTCTCTCGTCCTCGCTCTCACTGTGTTTCCCTCCCCCTTTCTCTCTTCTTTCGATCTCTCTCTCACTCTTCGAATCTGGCTTAGTTTCGTTTGAAATCGAGAATCCTGTTTATGAATCAAAAGAGTTAAACTTTTGGTTCTTCCTTTTGGCTGATGATGAGAGTGCTCTTGTGTTATAGGTGGTGTGGTCGGTTCATAAACAGCGACTCACCTCACGCTCAAGTACACGCGTCGGATGGGATCCAACGCCATGTTCCAAACCGCGTTCAAGGATTCCGAGACCGGAAAGCTCAGCAACCGTGACCGTTTTCTTTCGGATGTGGCGCTGGCGTTCTCGAAGCTCTCGCCATTGTTACGCCCTTTGAGGTAAGCTCCATTCCTTGCCTTCTCGCCTACTTTACGGGTCAAACTCTGACGAAATCTCACATGTCCAATGGAATTAAACAATAGTCTCATAATCGTTAGTTGGGTAGATTTGGTGTATTGAAATTCGAGATTATACATGCGGGATTCTCGCACCCAAAAAATCATATGTTCATGCCAAATCTTGATCTGGAGATCGTAAACTATTAGAGTTAAAAGTTTTGATTTTTGTTTTCCGGGAAATTCGAAATTGCAGTGCTGCAAGTGAAGATCGTTCTTAGTAGGTATAGAAAGCGGGAGAGAGAAAGAGAAGCTATGGGTATTTTGCTAAGAGAAGCGTTGTCTATATTCGTTAATAATCAATGGTCTTATGCTGTTTTCTGGAAAATCGGCTGCCATAATTCAAGGTACTAATTCCATTTTCTAATTACCAAAAACCTAAGTTAGTTCTTTCAAAGTTTGAATGAAGTTTATATCAGTTTA
The DNA here is from genome assembly GCA_020283515.1 of Alliaria petiolata. Lineage (NCBI taxonomy): Eukaryota > Viridiplantae > Streptophyta > Magnoliopsida > Brassicales > Brassicaceae > Alliaria > Alliaria petiolata. The sequence continues at coordinate 11,932,165 of JAHZTW010000005.1, read as the reverse complement.
TGTATTTGTTTGTTAGTTTAAAGTTTGAGAATTTAATTTAAGGGTTCTTCGAACTCAAATCTCGAAGATGATTAGAATTATTTATCCTTGTTTTCTTGGAGTTTTGTGTTTGGTTCGATCTTGGTTGTCTAAAAGAATCAAACACTATATCCTTTTCTTTAGTTATTGTTTATGAATTGTCCAATAGTTCAAGGTCATGAGTCATGACGTTGTTCCTAACTCTCTTGTCATTTCATTTTTTTTTGTATCTGGTCCTTCTTGCTTTTTCTTTGTTTAGCCGAAAATCGTTTGTAGTAGTAACTAGAGATGATTCTCCAATTCTCTGCTGGTATTCAGGTTTGATACTTTTTTCTTCTTAAATATCCTAAGTTTGGCTTCTTGAGTAAATATATATAGTTTTGTTTCTTTTGTTCTTCAGGCTATTGCTGTTTTTTGTTGTGATTATGATAAGAAAGTGTCTTCTCCTAGCATATCTGATAAGTTGAAGGTTTTTCTTCAGGTGGAAGGGAAGTTACCACTGCCTACGAATGTGGCGTCTAGGATGCTAGATGGCGCCGTGAAGCTGCCAAGACAGTTGTTTGGTGAAGGCGGAGGATAATCATATTTGCTTTAGTTTTCTCTGGTTTTTTGCTTCTGATGATTGTAGGTTAGTATCAATTCTCTTATACTTGGAAAATAATCGTATTTGGTGCTGTTTAGTAATACAGAGGTATAATAGTTAGTTTATTGTAGAAGGATTATTGTAGATGTAAAACTTTATGGGTTTTAAATGTTGAATTTTTAGACTAATAATTTTTTAATCGCATTTTTTATATATTGTAATTTTTTTTTTTTAATTAAAAATTTATAAATAGTCACATAATATTTGTAGCTATTTGTGATATTAGTCACATATTAGCGACAAAAAAAGTGTAACTTACATATATTTGCTGCAATTAAATTGTGACAAATTGTAGCACATTTGCTACGAAATTTTATAACTATTTGTAGGTATCAGTAAAATTGCCACACATTATTTGTAACCAATTTGCTACCAATTTGCTATAAACTATATCGTATCTAATTACGATAAAATCGATTTGTGAGTAATTTGTATCAATTTTGTTACAGGTTGCTACAAAATTCAAATAGCTACGCTCCCATACTCGCGAAAAAATATTTGTAGCAATTCGTTACTATAATTTTTTTTTCTACAAAAAAAAAATTATACCCACATAAAAAATTGTAGCTATGTTTATCAATTCTTGTAGTGTCATTATTCTTCTCAGCCAGCATGAGTGTCACAATTAACTCAGAAAACCTTGTGTATCTACATTTCTGTATATTTGTTGCAGGACAAAGTGCTCTTTGTGGAAAGTAAGATAAGTCTTCTCAAGCATTTCTGCTTTTGTGACTCGCTTACCACAATATTTTAATTGTGAAACTATCCTCAAGATAGCGGAATTATATTCCTCCACTTTTTGGAAATCTTGAAACTTCAAATTTTTCCACTCTTCAAGAGCATGGGGGAGGTTGACATCCCTCTGGTTGTCAAACCTTTCTTTTAGAGCTCGCCATAACTCTGCTGGGTCTTTTATGCGTGCATAGTCATGCGTCACATTTTCATCTAGATGCTTCCTTAGGAAGATCATCGCTTCTGCCTTCTCTGGCAGATGATTCGTTTTCATCTTTTATCGCGTCGGATAAATTTTTTGATTCTAGATAGAGCTCCACATTGGTAACACATGCTATGTAGTTTGCTCCGATTATTATGAGAGCCGGGAACTTAAGCTTCTCAATATTTGCCATTTGTTTTTCTAAAATAAAATGACAGATAACATAATTAGAAAGATGATATTATTGAATTTAAAATATGCGTGGTATTGGAATAAATAACAAAATTACAAAAAAGACAAATGCATAAAATACTAAAATGAAAATCATAACAGATTTTTCTGGAAAAAATTCTCCGACGAGTAAACTATAAAAAGTAGCAAGAACATAACCAAGTACAAAAACTAAAAATAGAAAAAAACATTTGTTTTTTCTTATGAAAACAAAGATTTTGTTTGGAGAAGATTTTGGAGAAGTATGAAATATTTGAGTGAGATGGATAGATGAAATATGAGAGTATTTATAGATGAAAATACTGTTCACTAGCCGTTTGAAAAGGTGAAATTTTTTTGAAATTATTCTTTGTTACTGTTGGATGATAAAGAGTTAAAATAAAAATCAATCTGAAATTTTAAATAACAATCAATTAAATTTACGAAGTTTGAGATGAAAGGTTTATATACAGGTGACCAAACCTCGTTATATGATAACCATAATATAAATAAATATTTAACGGTAATATTGTAGTGACGGAATCATCCACATTTAAATAATAAATAAATTATAAGGCGGCTCAGCAGTCCAGTATAAGGCGGCTTAGCCGTTCAATATAATATTAACAGTATATAAATAATTATGGTGCATTTAGCATCCATGATATAAAGATAAAAATATTAATAAGGCGACAAACCGCCCACTATAATATTAAGCGAATAATGGTGTGTTAAACAACCATTTTAAATATAATAAATAATTATATATATGCGATATACCGCATGCTATATTAGAAATATATATTTAGCCGTATCATAGAGTGATCGTGCTGATAACGTGTTATAATAATTAATATAATTTATCGTATAGATAAATATAAATAAAGACGAAAATTTTATATCCGCGGAAGAAGGAGATACTGATAATAAGAGAGATGAGCGAGAGAGGTTTTACTACTTTTTATTGTTATATTGAAATGTGAGTTGTGTGTTTTACAATTGAACGAAACGTTCGTTTTTATAGAGGTAAAAAGATAGATTTACTATATACGCATAGTGATGGTGGGCTGCACTAATTTATCACGTTTAAATCATCTGGATCTTTAGATGACTTTAACGTCGTTGCAATTTTTGACTTTTGTAACATTTTTATCAATTGTTTTCTCTTTGTGGGATTTTTAAATTTTCCCCCAATTCAAAACAACGTCTTTTTGTAATCCTAAAATTATGAAAAAAATTCAAGTAATTACAAAATCGCAATCCTTAATTTTTAAAATTTCTCTCAATTCAAAATAACGTTCTTTTGTGTTTTATACTAAAACCACCATAATGACGTCGTTTTGAGACATACCGAGCATACCTCGTCGCCAACGTGTCATCTGACTCAACTATTGACTAACACTGTTTATGTCAACACTGTTTTGTGCACCAATTACTTAATTAAAGTGGTTAATTTAAATTTATATGCGGATTTGGGTAACAAAAGACATGGGATTTGTTGATTCAGACGCAGTGAATTCGCGTTGTATAGTCGAAACCCGTCGATCAATACGAAAGCCTATTTTTCTACAACCACATGGGATTTGTTGATTCCGATTGAGACTGGATTCGTATGAACGGGAACCGCAACGTTCAGTCGTCAATAAAAATATGGTAATATTTGATTCGATAAATTATTTCTATCAAACTATGATTTGTTTGGGTGAATTTATGTTGTATCTCTTTATTTGATAATCTGAGTCATTTGAATTTATTCATATTCCTAAAACCTATAAAGCGGCAGAACTAATTACAGGACCGTTAGACAAAAAAAAAAAAAATTACAAGATCAAATTAGTGAACTTATCTCGGCCAAGTTTAGCTCAATCAGCAGAAACTGTGCTCAGACTCTCGGCCCATTTAGCATAAAAGCCCCACATAAATAACAAGGCCCACTATTCTCACGCTAGTAAGTACTTACAAAGAATTGTCTTTGTGAGTTGTGATCGTATGATCCCAAAAAAAACTTGAATTTTTCAACTTTCTCCTTCCTTGTCACCAATAAACTTCCCTACAAGAGTCACACGATTTCACACGACGAGTATGTTAGCCCGTAAAGTAACCGCAATTCACGGCTGGAGTTCTTTGCTTTGATAAAAGAGTAGAACAGAGTAGTAGTCTAGAGACGTTTTGCCTCACCTTTCAAACCCGGAGTTTCTTTTTCGGCTTGTGCGAAAAATTGTTTGGCCTTGTGTGCTACTTCGGCTTCAAGAACTGCCTCCAGCATTATATCAGATCCTCTTGCACTCTCTGCAAACCAAATGAATAAAGGATAAAAAGTTTCAGTCTTTGTAGCCGGAACAACTTCAGTTTCCAAACAGAAATCACGTATTGAAGAATCAGAAATCTTCTTACCTTTGCGGTGAGGGAGCAGCTTAGCCATCTCAGCTGAAACTGGAAGAACAGGCGAGAGATCTAAATCGCTGCTTAAAGTGTGGCTTTTGCCACTGACCGTCTCAGATAATCGTGCAAATGCTGTTGCTTGCGCGTGCAGGTTAACTGAAGCCGACGACGACGAGCCACTAAATTCTTGAACCTTTACGGACATAAAAAGAGAGAAGAGTGTGATTTACACAACTATAGGAAACAAATGAATCAAGAAAGATAATACCATAACCAAAAAAAGACCTTTGTCCAATGATCTCTACTCTTCTGTCTTTCTTCAACGTTGTTGACCGATGTAACATTCCCTGAAACGACAGAATCAAGAACAACCAGAACAAACAAGAAGTAAAAAGTAGTGAGTGTGGTTTATATACCATTGGTGCTTTGATTAGATTCTTGAGAACGGTTGTCCACTCTTCGAGTCAAAGGCCTCGAATTAAACAGAGAGAAACTTGCTCCATGGCTAATAGCATCAACCTGTGCTCGCAAATCTTGAACTTCTTTCGAAATCTAAACAAGTTATATGAGAGTAAGTAAAGATACACAAGGTACCATTCTACATATAACCATCAAATTCACTGCAAAAAAGTTTCTTTGATTCAAGATTAACTTAGAAAACTTGAGATCAAACAATTGTTTGAATTTTTTTAAAAAAATCAAGAACAGAGAAAAACAAAAGGAACCTCCTGCATTTGAGGTTGTTTCATGACACCGTCTATGTGGCCACGAGCCATTTGGATGTAGCCAATCGCTCGTCCGAATAATCTTCCTCCTGCTCTAGCAATAATCGGAAGATCCTTTGGCCCTGGAAAAATTCGATACTCACTGAGTCAAATGATCTCCGTTTTCACTTTCACCAGACGAATTAGGCTGAAGAAGACAGAGATCGGCGAGGAAAAAAATTTACAGGAGATTTGAAGAGACTAACCTACAACAGCGGCGGTTGCGCCGATGATGACTAAAATCTCACCGTAAGAGAGCCCAAGCATCGCTTCCTTCCTCGCCGGCGTCCGAGTCGTCGGTTTCTTCGCCTCCGTTTCCTCTCGCCGTCTTCGGTGAAGGAGAGGAATCTTCTGGATTCGATTTTTTTCCTTACAAGGCCGAAATAAAACTTATTGGGCTTCATTGATTTGTTGCAGTAAAGCCCATTTAATTGATATTTAAAAGCTAATATATGTTTTTTAAAATTAATACTGTATTTTATTTCTTTTAACCTTTATGGGAGAAGAACGAATCGACTTCTCGTGGACAGTCTCCGAAAGCGTAAAATCCAAGGATGTTTTTGATTCTTCGCCGGGCGTAGATATTCTAGAAACTCCTCCGGTGAAATCCTTTTGCTCCGATCGATTCGAAGTTATTTTTTCAGTTTTTGCCCGCTCCGATTTTTCCCTTCACTTTCCCGAGAAACGAAACAGTTTCAATGGAATAAAACCTCACCAAAAGTTAGATAGATCCATGGAAATGGGTTTGAAAATTCGCAATCAGTAAATCGAAGATCTAGCTATGGATTTCCTAGAGCTAGAAGCGATCGAGGGTTTACGCTGGTCATGGAACTCATGGCCGACGACAAAATCCGATTGCGAATCTCTCGTTGTTCCTCTAAGCATCATGTATACTCCATTGATGCAGTTCTCCGAGCTTCCCACGATTCCTTACGATCCGCTTATCTGCTCTCGATGCCGCGCAGTGTTGAACCCTTACGCTCGTGTTGATTACCAATCTCGAATCTGGGCTTGCCCCTTTTGCTTGCTCAAGAACCCTTTCCCTCGCTCTTACGCCGGAATCACCGAAACCAATCTCCCGGCGGAGCTTTTCCCGACTTACAGCGCCGTAGAATACTCCCCGCCGCGTAAATCCGCCTCCACCACTACCCCGACGGCTGCTTCGACCGCGGGTTGGACTAACGGGATCAGCCAAGGGCTTCATCCATCGGGATCGATGTCTTCCACTTCATCTTTCTCGTCTCTCGCTTCCACCGTCGGCGGAGCTGGTGGTGGCAGCTACGGCGAGCTTGGGCCTGCGTTCGTGTTCGTGGTTGATGCGTCTATGGCGGAGGAGGAGTTACGGGCTTTGAGAAGTGAGCTTCTGCTGGTGATTGAGCAGTTGCCAGAGAATTCATTGGTGGCTTTGATTACTTTCGATTCCATGGTTAGGGTTTATGATTTGGGTTTTTCAGGATGCTCCAAAGTTGTTGTTTTTCATGGCGAACGTGAGCTTCCTCCAGAGCAGGTAAAAACCTTAATTTGTGACTTTGGTCAAAGCTTCTTTCTTGCGCGAATGGTGGGATTTGATTAGTTAGATACAATAGAGGGGATGCAAATGATTTGAATCACTTCCTTTCTTTTCATTTAGAAGATTCGAATCTTCTGATTAGTGTGTTGTATTGTTGATGTGTAGTTTGTTTGCTGGTGTGATTTGAAGTTTTTTGTGTGGATACAACTACTCTTTTAAGGCTTCTTGTTGTTGTTCTTGAGGCAGAAATCTACTTTCTTCTAGTGTTTCATCTTGATTGTTTGTTTCGATAGATTCTTCTTTTTTTTAGCAGTGCTTTTGTTCTGTGTTGAATTTGAATTTTGACAAACGTTTTTCATCAGATACAACAATTTCTCGGGCTTGGATATTCGAAGCAGCTTCATCATGGGAAGATGTCAGCGATTCGGAAGCAGAGTTTCTTGCTTCCGTTGGCGGAATGTGAGTTTAACATAACATCAGCTTTTGAAGAAATCGTTCCATTGGTTAATGTCAAACCAGGTCATCGGCCTCATAGGTCAACAGGTGCTGCGATCTCAACGGCACTGGGACTGCTCGAAGGGTGTTCCGTAACAACGGGAGCCCGGATTATGGTTTTCACATCGGGACCTGCAACAAGAGGCCCCGGGATCGTGGTGGACTCGGATCTAAACCATTCGATCAGAACCCACAGAGATATTATCACCGGTCAAGTGCCTTACTACGACAGATCTTGCGGGTTTTACAAGAAACTGGCAAAGAGGCTCTGTGATTTGTCTGTTGCTCTCGATTTGTTCGCTTGCTCTCTTGACCAAGTTGGAGCAGCTGAGCTTAGGTACGCTGTGGAAACGTCTGGTGGGTTTCTCTTGCTTGGAGAGACATTTGAATCCGAGCAATTCAAGAAATGTCTCAGACATATATTCAGCCGCGATGCGGACGGGAACTTGAATATGTGCTTTGACGTTTCTTTAGAAGTTGTGACGACTAAGGATATGCGAATCTGCGGGGCGCTAGGTCCGGTTGTGTCGCTTAGAAGGAAGAATGATATAGTGAGCGAAACAGAGATCGGTGAAGGCGGAACATATACATGGAAGACGAGCACTGTCACGAATAAGACATGTGTTTCCTTCTTCTTTCATGTGAGCAACGAACAGAACCGAAAACCGCAACCTGGTTCAGCGTTCTTCATCCAGTTCATCACTAAGTATCGGTACGGCAACGGAGGATTCAGGAAAAGGGTTACAACAGTTGCTAGAAGATGGGTTGCTGGAAAATCACCGGAGATCTCGTCCGGTTTCGATCAAGAAACAGCTGCTTCGGTAATGGCACGGCTTGCGATAAACCGAGCAGAGGAGTGTTACTCTAGAGACGTTATTAGATGGTTGGATGACGGTTTGATCCGGTTCGCTTCACGGTTCGGAGATTAAATCCAAGAAGATCCATCTTCTTTCAGGTTGACTCCAAACTTCTCGCTTTACCCTCAGTTCATGTTCTATCTAAGGAGATCACAGTTTCTTGACGTCTTCAACAATTCCCCAGACGAGACCGGTTTTTTCCGGTTAATGCTAAACCGAGAAGGAGTTGTTAACTCAATCATCATGATTCAACCAACGCTCCTCCGGTATTCATTCGACGGACCACCGGTTCCAGTCCTCCTCGACATCCGATCAGTGACCCAAGACGCGATTTTGCTGTTCGATTCTTACTTCTACGTGGTGATCCACCACGGTTCGAAGATCGCTCAGTGGAGGAAGCTCGAGTATCACAAAGACTCGAACCACGAGACTTTCCGGAATCTTTTGGATGCGCCGGAGATCGATGCGGCGCAGTTAGTGAGCGATCGGATTCCGATGCCGCGGATTGTGCGGTGCGACCAGCACGGAAGCCAAGCTCGGTTTCTTCTCGCTAAGCTCAATCCTTCTGTTACTCAGAAAACCGATCATACCGGTGGTTCTGACATTGTTCTCACTGATGATTTGTGTCTTCAAGATTTCCTCGATGATTTGCAATCACTGGCGGTGAAAGGCTGAGAGAAATGTCAATCAGCAAACCGGTAAATTGGTTTGGGTTTTAATCGGTTCGGGTAACGGTTTTGACTTAATTGGTTATACGAACGATTTACTTATAGTCTTATAAAGTTCAGCTTTCAGAATCGTTTTGATGGGAATGGAATTTGAAATGTGTGATTTGATTTGGCTTTGATTCATTTTATTGAAACGGTTTTGATCTTGTGAAACAAATTGTGCAGTTAATGCATCAATGTTTATATAATTAATTGAAAATGGACAAATGATTTTCCATCTTCTTCACCGTGTACCCAATATTTTTCTCTGACTTTCCCGAGAAGACAAATTGTACCCAATAAAGTCAGGGAAAATGTACATGGTGAATAAGATTCCAATATACACACATAATCAAGAAATAAAAAGAGAACCAAGATTCAACTGGACCTCCAATCCAATTTTAAATCTCTCATTCCAGTAAAATCTTCTGCAACCTTACTATATTTTCAACTCCAAAATAAAGTAATTTCATTTTTTGGTCCCATTTTTTTTCTTTCAAATATAGAATAATCTCATTTTTTACTTCATATTAGAGCTAAACTTTATTATTTATAAAATATTCATTCAAATTTTAAATAATTTTATTTTAAAAAGTTATAAATAAATTATCTTTATAAATTATTTGGTGATTTTTTTTTTAACTTCTCTTTAATTAAACATTTACTAGTTTATCAAATTATATAATAATGTATAGAATTGTGATGTATGGGATAATAGTTTTTTTGGGTTTAAAATGTAAGTATGTGTAAATTAATGGATTAATATATAAATTTCATAGATATAATATATTATTAGCAATTATGATAAAATAAAATAAAATATTTTTTATTTATTTTTGAACTCTTTGTTGCATTATTTAAATTTTTTTGAAATTTTTTTGATATTTATAGTCTACTAGATCTAACCAAACAATCTCATATTGGGTTGAGTTAGGAAACCCAAACTAAAAAGATAGCCCAACCCAAAAACAAAAAGACAGAAAACTGGAAACCCAGTTAGACGAAAACCCGCAGCCGAGATCGAACAGGACACCTCCGCCTCGAGCATCCATCTTCGATTTTGAGACTGGTGCGGAGCAGAACACCTCCGCCACGACAGAGAAGAGATCTTCGCTACTAACCACCGACCATGCCGACAGAGAGAGAACCAACATGGCGTTGTGCCGAGGGGCGGACGCATAAATGTATTTAACACGGGGCACATAATTTTTATTTTTATTAATAAAATAATTCAAATAATTTATTAAAAATATAGTACTAATAACAAAAAAAACATCTATAACCAAACGAACAGAAAAACTTAAAAAATATTATGTCACAAAAAATATTTTAAAAAAAAAAAACTCTTTCAAAGTTACCCTACGATTCTATTGATGGTTAGATAAAGTGAAAACACGGGAAAAAAAGCAATAGATAGAATGGTGGCAAGATAAAATTAACATAATTCTACTTGTATTTTTAAATAGATTTTGAATTTTGTGCTTTTGAAGTATCAAGTATAGAGTACTAATGGGTAAATAAGATGTAGGATACTATTTAACTACTAAAAAAAAAAAAATCAGTGTGAGACACGTGCCACCAAATTTTATACATGCATTCGCCTGTGGTGCCGGCGGACAAGAGAAGAGAGACCTTACTTCATGAGAGAGAACAAAGCGATGGAGAGAGAAAAGGACTTCCCGGAGAGAGAAAAGTCATCGAGAGAACGCCGCCGATCCACCGATCAGTTATCCCCTAGCAAATCGGTTTCTCGGAAGAGACATCCGGCGTATCTCAAGCCGAGAGCTCACTCTCCGTTTTTTTAAAAAGAGAATGAACTGAAATAGATAGAGAGATGAGATGTAGAAACTGATTTTTCCATTCTGGACCATACATAATATTACACAACATCTTTTTTTTTTTTTTTACATCAATATTACACAACATCTCATAACACATATTTATAAAAGAAAAACAGAGTAGTCTATGTTCTCTCTACTCCTTACACGACATTGAGCCCCAAAATAACTACCCACACTGGACATAATTAACTCTAAGAATTTTCCTAAGGAAACAAGCAACCTCAAGTACTAAACCATATGAAACTGAACGGTGGACTTCAACAACTACTTTGACTTGTTGTACTTTGTCTTCTCCTTTCTCATTCCCACGTTTTTTTTTATCTTTCTCTTGTGCAGCAATTAATTAAAGATAAACTTCCAACACCACTTTCGCACATTGTATAGCTTGACTCTCCGCAAAACTAGTGACTGATCGGATTCTAAGTCAAGCTCGGTTTCTTTCTTGCTAAAACTCAATCCTTCGGTGACTCAGAAAACAGATTATACGTACCGATGGTTTGAGTCTTCGAGAATCAAGATTTCCGCGACGATTTGCAATCTCTGGCAGTCAAAAAGGCTAAGAAACTGCAGCAAACCGGTAAATTGGTTTGGTTTTTGTCAAAGTGGGTACTTTTTAGTCATGATCTAAACCGGTTAGAGTCATATTTTGGATGGAAAAGCATACAAGTCGTTCAACTTTGGACGGTAATAGAGAAAATATAACTCTACCTGAAATACACGAATTGGTCAAAACTCAAAAGTCGTTCACACAAGGAAATTTCCTATCCTAAGACTAAGAGTAATGTGACACATCAAAAGAAAATATCAAAGACTATCTTGCAATAATAGAGGGAAACTAAATAACTACATCAACACATAAATATAAACGCTGCAAAAAAAAAAAGCAATATTTTTTGTAAACTTTAATCATTTTTCTTTTTGTGAAAAACACATGAATATACTGATATTTATAAAAGAATAACTAAAAAAACACATGAATATACTGATATTTTTTTTTAAAAAAAAAATCGTTTTGTGAATATAATAATATTTTTTATATTCTAACTAGATAATAATACACTTTTTTTTGTCTCCACCGTCTTGTGTTTAACAACTCAAAATAAAAAAAAATTTGAAAAAATTGAGAAATAATGGTGTTGGGTGAAATAAAATTATTACACAATTTCCATCAAAACTCAGTTTAGAAACTGAAGATTAAACCGGTTAATAATCTATTTATGTGGTTATAGTTATTTTCCCGTTATTCTCTAACAGTTTCCAAAAAAATAAATAGAAAATTAGAAATCCTATTTCACGATGATGGTCACATACTCACATCACTGCTAACTAGAGAACAGTAAAAGATAAACATCGACAAAGAGGTTTTAAACACTAATAGCGACTATCAGATTTTTATTTTCGATTAAATATATATATATATTTTTTAAGAAAAGGGATATTCGATTAAATATTAACCGATAGTTTGGTATAAACAGCGGATTTCTTCTATTTTCCACGTAAACTTTAATTCAAAAAAAGAATTAGAAAGGAACGATTAACATATTTGATCCAATCTAATTAGGATTAGGGTTGACATATAGATTTATAAATAAAAATGTATAGAAACCAGAACGTATACACAAAACAATAAATCCAAAAATCTTAAGAGATATATTTTTGTCGCCTTTCAATAACAACAACGTAACTAATTAAGAAGAATAGAAAAAAAAAACAACTAATTAAGAATCTGACAACCGTTTTCAAACACAGATCGCCAAAGCTAAGTTTTATATCAACCGATGGCGAGCTACACGATTTTTTTTGTAGCAATCAATGATTTAATTTTTTAGCAAAAAAAAAAAAATTCTATGATTTAAACACGTGTGAAACCAGTTAAAACAAAAACAAATGGTTAAAGCTTGAATGTGCCACATAATTTTCTAATTTCTTTTGCCAATATACGTCACTTGAAGGTTCCAAAAAAAGAAATATACAACGTCACTTGACTTTCTTCTACCAATATGTTTTCTATTACCAAAAAAAAAAAAAAATGTTTCGACAATTGGCTTTGTCTAGAATTCTCCTTCATACGTCACTGACATAAACAAGAAAGTGGGAAAACTATCCATTGACCACGTGCTGAATATTTTTCACGTGCGTTAAATTAACAACACCCACGTGTTTAAATAATATGATATATATATACACACACGAGGCACACAACATCAAAGCACAGCGCAACATTCTAAAACAGTGAGAGAGAGAGAGACTCAGAGACAGAGAGATGGATAATTTCTTTCTAGATTCTTTTTGCGAAGAGGAAGAAGAAGAAGAAAGGTACTGGGATCTGATCGCCGGTGACATCTCCGGCAACGGTGACGGTGAAAAAACCGTAAGTGTACTAAACAGAAGTGCCTTTAGGTCATACGTGAAGGATACGGAACAGAGGAGGATGTCTTTTTCACCGACGGTGAACGTGAAGAGGAGAATGGTGAATCTGTTGAGGAAGAATTGGGAGGAGAAGAAAAATGCGGTGGCGCCGGAGAAGGAGAGATGCCGGCGACATATGATGAAAGAGAGAACGAGAAGAGAGAAACAAAAACAGAGTTACTTAGCTCTCCATTCTCTTCTACCATTTGCCACTAAGGTACATTACTTAATTGTGTTCATTAAATTTAAATCAAACAGAAAACAAACAAACATTTAAAAATAAATTTTTTTTTTAATGTGTTGGATTCCTTATTATATAATTGTAAAAAAAAAAAAAATCAGACATATATTCGATAGAGACGGATAAGAATTACGGATCCTAAAACTAGTTTTTTCAGGGTTCCTAATATATATACTTTTTTTTCTTTGCAATCTTTCCTTCGTTAACTTACTTTGGGATTACATCAGATAATACAACAAGACTTGCAAACATCTATACTATTAATTCAGAAACACATGATATGTTTAAAATATTTTATGAAATGACATTGGTATTTTTGTTTTTTTCTAAAGATTCATTAATGGCAACTATGGAATACAATATTTTACTAACTAAACATATTTCCAAACAATACAATAATTAAACCGGTTTCGAACAATCTAAATTTTTTAACAATAAATGTAATATACAATTTGAATAATTTTAAAAATGAAATAAATAGATTAGATTTGCATATAATATTATTAGATTTTAAATAATTATAATTATCATAAACTAATATAAATTATATTTTACTATCATTTACACAAAAATAAAATTATCAAGACTGGTTAAATTTAGTAAAATATATAATATATTTATACCAAAAAAATAAAACTAGCAACACATCTTAAATTTTTACATTCACAAATACATTTATTCCAAAAAAATAACTAAACATCAAAAAAATAAAAAAATAAAAATTTCGCCTTCGGGGCTAGGTAGAATCTAGTTAGAAGTTCAAACATATAAAATATCATAATTAAACGACAACGAATCCAAAAATAATACCACATATTAGATATTCGATAGAGACAAAGCAGATGAATACTAGTTTTTTAAAAGTTTCTCATACTCCCTTTGTTTCACATACAGTGTCATTTTATTTTTTTCACACATATTAAGAAACTTATTGAAAATTCTATTTTTCTTCTTAGTAATACACCAAACAAATTTTTATTTCTAATTAATACACTAATATAACAAGATTAAAACTGAATTTTTGTTTAAAAATTTGCATTGGAAATGCAAAACGATGCTATTTGTAAAAAAAAAAAAATCTTAGAATAACATTATTTGTGAAATGGAGGGAGTATATATTAGTGATATCGAAGGCCGTTTCAAAAACAAAAAATTAGTGATATTTTATGCTTGTATATAATTAACAAATTAAAATTTTTTGTCTAAAAACATAAAATTTTATACTGAGTAAGGAGGTATGATCTAAAATTTTGAAATGGGACCGATGTGGAAACAATTTTGAACAACATAATTTTCCTAATATTTTTGTTTTGTCAACCATAATTTCCCTAATATCTGCATTAATAGTTTTTTTTTTTTTCAGAATGACAAAAACTCGATTGTTGAAAAGGCTGTGGATCAGATTGGAAAATTAGAAAGATTAAAGGAAGAATTAGAGAGAAGAATGAATGTGTTGGAGGCAAAATCAGCAAAGAATGATGATGAAATGAGTGGAACAAAGGTTAGGTTTAATCTACTAGAACCTTTGTCTGGGATCGATTCAATGGTAGAAGTTCTTCAATGTCTAAAATCAATGGGGACAAAACTCAAAACGGTCCAAGCCAACTTCTCTCCTCACGAGTTCACTGCGACCATGAACATCGAGACTCAGGTACATATTAAATTTGATATTTCTTTCCAGTTTTTGGATTTTTGTGTTTTTTTCTTTCTATGATTAGAAAATTATAGGCTGAGGCTTGTACATCTCTTAAGTCGGAGAATAAACCTCCTAATCATCAAAAAGAAAAACAAAGCGTAACATATTACTTTTAATACTATAACAACAAACTAAAAATAGTTAGCAAAAAAAAAAAAACTAGACAATTTTTTTTAAGAAAACAAAATTTAAATACACTAGAATCATATTTTATTGGATTGTCTAAGTTATTTTTGTAAAACAAATTATATATTAATTATTAATTTATTATATTAATGGAATCATATATTTTCATGAAATTATTTGAAGAATTTATTACTTAACTCGAGATCTGAAAAATAATAAGATAATAAATTTGGATTTATATTTTGTATATAACTAACTCGAAAACAAAAAAATGATTAACTTTTTGTATTAGTTAATTTATTAAATATTAGTTTATAGAGTTTTTACTACAATATATACAATTAGATAGAATGGTTTGTATTGTCTCAGAATTCATAATGTAGATTGTAGTTAAAAACAGATTTGTGAGCTGAGATTAAATTTAATTTAATTTTTGGCAGATAAGAGGAGAAGAGGTGGAAAAGAGAGTGGAGAGAAGACTTCAGGAAAATGAATGGAAACTCCTCTTTCTCCCAGAAGCTTCGTTTGTCAAAGACTATTGAGTTAATTGTGCACTTTTAACAAAAAATAAAAAAATTAATTGAGCACTGATTTGTTGACAAAAAAAGAGTAAATATATTGGGCATCACTTTTGAGTTTGATCTCTACCGTGAGCGTAAATGGTAACTGAGAAATTGAGGAAATTTTTAGAATTTTTAGCTAAGTTTAATTAATAATGTAAATAATAATAGAGGAATTGCAAAATAACTGATTTTTTTATAAAATAATTAAGAAATATGAATTAAGTTAATATATGTGAAAAATAAAATTATTTTAATATATTATTAACGTATTAAACAACATAAAAATACAAAAAAACAAAATCAAGAATTGAAATAATAAGAACCAAACTGAAACTTGAACCGAAAATCAAATGGGTATTCAAAATATTTATACCTAAAAATATTAGTTATATTTAGATTTACCATAAACGAAATAAAATTACAATTATAAATCGAATATATTATTTATATAAGCGCAAAAAGCCGGGCCTCCTTGGCTTAGTCCGTTTAGACTAAAGGCTTTTGGGCTTAAGCTCGACCGGGTTCGGACCTACCAAAAAAACCCTATAATTTATATTTTAGTCCAATTAAAGATTTTTATTAAAGATTTATTTTTCTAAAAATAATGAATTGAAATATTTTTTACTGATTGAAAAAAAAAATTTCCTAGTTAGTGTGCCTATCTATAAATCTCAAACTAAACTCGATTCTTATCGCAACTCTACTACATAGATTTGAAGTGGTTTTTATTTTATTTTTATTTGATATTATCAGTTATTTGAATTTATTAAATTAAAATTTTGCTTTTAACTTGAATTGGATTTGATAAAACTATATAGATGATTGTTTCATTTTAGATTTGTTTTTATGTATTTTTATTTTATATATATTTTATCTTAAATAAAATCACAAAAATCTGAAATAGTCCTATTATTCTGTTATGGTCGGACCGGACTTTACAATATGGACTCAATATTTATTCGAGTTAAGCCAGACTACACTTAAATATATATGGTTTTACGAGTTTTGCGCCGAACCAATCCGAACCAACCCTATTGACAATCCGAACCAACCCTAGTGAATACTTTGAAAGTAAAATTTTCTTAACAACATAGATGTTACTATTTTTGAACTATAATTATAATTTAATATATAAATAATAAACAAGTTTAATATTTTGTCTATTATGTGGACTGGAAAAAAAATTAGCTAACGTGAAAAAAAATCAGGCAACTAAATTCAGCTGACTCCAATGGTGTACATTTTTTTTGTTCAGTCAATATTCCTCTCAATTCAGTTATTCTGCTGATACCAGCGTATTATTCAGTAATCAGTGGGCCATTTATTATTATCTAACTGAAATGTTCAGCCAATATTCCTCTTAAAATATAAGTAATACTGCAAATACCATTTTTAACTATAATGTTCTTCTCTAACTTAATACTAATATATTAATGTTACGGTCAGTAATAATGCTTGGTTACAATCTTAATTAATCTAGTTGTGAACTATTTTATTGACATCGAACACAACGTATTCAACTATTCATCATAAGGTCCATTACATAAATGTCTCATAAGATGTGAATTATTTTTAGAAGCGTCACACTAATTTCATAGGGTAGATTGATTCCATTTTTTTTCTTCCTTCAACGATCTACATATCAAATTTTGTTTTGGACGATGAATAAACGTGTATATTTTCAAAAATATTATATTTTTAGGTAATTGTTTCTGTTTTAAACTTTTAATTGGTACACCTAGCTGTTTTTAAATTGTTTGATACGTGAGGTATACATATAACCACATCATAATTTAATGAAATTTAATAATGCTGCATCTGCATATCACACTTATAAAAAAACCCATTCTACGATTTAAAAAAAAAACACTATTCTACTTGTCAGTTAGCACATTGCTTCGCTGTATATATGGGAAACATTATTCAAAGTATATTATACACATCTACTTTTAAAATCGTCAAAGAGGACCATAAATTTGTCACAGAAAAAACAAATAATTAATAAATAATTCTCACCTACTTAGTCAACACGAGAAACAGCTCCTTCTTACTTGAATCAAAAATTTATTCTGGAAATGATCACTATTTGAAATACTTTTGAATACGAGAGCTTTCTAAAAAAAAGGTGGAAGTAATTAAGTGTTATTCTAAACCGTAGAATGTTCTAGTTACGAAACTTCCATAAAACCATTACCAATTATTTAATTAATTCCATAAAAAAACACATAAGTTTTATATATATGAATGTTTGTACTCTGGTTTTCATTGGTACTGTAAATATATAATTTGGCGGTTGATATATGTATCATTTAATTATGAAATAAATCCAAAAAATAAGTGGTGATATTTTTTATGAAACGATATCTTCTACATTATGTTATTGGTTCTTATATTTTAATGGATTTGTAAATCTAAACCAAATCCAATGTTATTGGTTATATAATTTGAAAATCCATATTAAAATCTTCTATGATTTTAAAATTTATATTGAAATCCAGTGTTATTGGTTCTATGATTTAAAATCCAAGTATTATAAAGATTTGATTTTTATTGGATTTGAATAGATTTAAAAGTGTTTTCATGACTAAAATACAAATACCCAAATACAAGATTTAACCTTGTTATTTGATTGGATTTGAGTATTTTTTAAATTCAAAGAAGATTTTTAAATCCATTAAAATATAAGAACCAATAGCCCCACCTAAGTTAATTTTAAAAAAAAACTTATGCCCAAGATATCTTGAAAAAAAGAAACACATAAACATAAAGATAATATCTTTTTTTTGGGTCATCAAACAATAAGATATCTCATTTTACACGTTAAAAACAGGAACAGTATTTGAAGTTTATAATATAAATCTTAAATGAAAAAATTCAAATATTTTATTTAAACGCATGAACAAAGAGTTTAGACGAGTTTAGACAAAAGCTAAAGCAGGGAGAATCGAAGCAGAGTAAAAAAAAAACAGAGAAAATGTTCCAAAAACAAAAAGAAAGACTCTATTTTGGAGTTGGAGCATAACACAAGACTCTGAACAAGAGTTTATTCACTTGAGAGGGATAAACCTGGAGGAGTTGGTAGCACCAACACCAGGCCTACCGTGCTTAACCGGTT
Source organism: Alliaria petiolata (assembly GCA_020283515.1). Classification (NCBI taxonomy): domain Eukaryota; kingdom Viridiplantae; phylum Streptophyta; class Magnoliopsida; order Brassicales; family Brassicaceae; genus Alliaria; species Alliaria petiolata. The sequence goes on along the minus strand of JAHZTW010000005.1, from coordinate 11,913,654 downwards.
TATATGAGATTGAGAACTCCGCCAAGTAATGTCCAATCATCTCCGGTTTGATCTCGACTTGGTTAAAAGTCTTTCCGTTGTACACACCGATGATGCTTCCAATCATTTCAGGCACAATGATCATGTTCCTCAAGTGGGTTCTCACTGGTTCTGGCTTCTCACCAGCTGGCGCATCTATTTTCTGCTCAAAACATAAGAAAGGTCACAATCTTTTAATTAGTGATGATCTAAAAGAACGAGCACAAGATTGTGTATTACAGAAGCCTAGATATGGATATATGCATAGAGACAGCGTTAGAGTCGCACACACAGAGACTTGAGAAATTTAAAGACAGATTTTTAGTGTTTAGAGGAATATATGGTCACAACTTGTGTATGCATAGAGATGGAAATACGAAACAAACATTATCAAAATGTATGTTTATGCATAGAGATGAAAATACAAAACAAACATTATCAAAATGTATGTGTATGCTTAGAGATGGAAATACAAAACAAACATTATCAAAATTAGCACGACAAAAAGGTATATATTCTCTGAAATGGCATATTAGTCACACAAGAATATTAATGAGTAATTTATAGACAGATACAAGAGTTTAAATTCAAGTTGATAATATTTCACGAAGATTATCAATGGGCTTGACTGAAATGTATGGAATAACTGAATAATTGTTAGCGGAAATAATATATTGATGGTAAAAAATAGTGCCAATGATTCCAAGTGATATACCATTCATACCCAATGATTCTATTAGCCATCATTTTAACCAAATTCAGCAATCAATCACACAAGCAAAAAAAAAAAAATTTGATCATCGAAAATCTCTTAAAGTAATGAGAACAGACGATTTTGTAAGTGACAATTCAATTCAAATTAGCGATTAGAGAAATTTAGGGTTTTACCGCTTTGCGCAATTTCTTGATCAAAGCCATAGGCTTCCTTGTCAATCCTCTAGAGAACCTATAAAGAGAATTTACAAAAACAAAAAAACAGATCATTCTCAGAACCAAGAGACAGATCTACAACTAAAATCGAGACAAAAGCTTTTTGTGGTTCAAAGAATCTAATACCTTCTACGAATACGAGAACTGAAAAGCTTGACAAGATCATCGGTAGACATGTCGAGAAGAGCATCGAGATCGACTCCTCTGAAAGAAAACTTCTTGAACGTTCTCTTTTTCACAATTCCAGCCGCAGCAGCAACCTCTGGTTCGATATCCGCCTACAGATTTTTCCAGGGGAGAAAGAGTTACAAACATAATGATGGAAAATGTAATCAGGAGGATGGAGGAACAAACCATTTGTTGGATCGATGAAACCCTAAAAATCCACAAAGCTTTCAAACAATGTCTGCGCAAGCGACAAACAACTTAACTTAAGCACCAAATATACACACACCAGAGCTAAACCTAGAAGAGTTTTTATTTTATTTATTTATTAAAACGTACTTATCTTCTTTTATAATTTGCATCTTGGCCCCTATATTTGCAAATATGGCCGACAAACCATTCACTTATTGAAAATTTTCAATATTAAACCAAAAACAATTCAATAATACAAAATAGCTTAAAAAACAACAAACCTTGCATCATAGACAACAAATTGTTAGACATGATAGAGTCGTCACCGTAAGCACTATAACATAGTATATTTATTTGTTAAAATCAGAGTTGATTTGAATGAGAAATGATAGTGGGTGACTTAGAAAGCTTATAAAACTCGAAAATTTGGCTAAATGTCAAAAACATATAAAAGTCCCTATTTAAAAACTTGAGATGAAATACTTTTGTATATAAAATGAAAAAATTCTAATAAGATTCAAACTTCAATGTCTTAGGTCAACTTTATGGAGAGATGGGCACACCCATTAACTCAGACTCGGGTTTGGGATCGGCTATATAAGCTTTTGGTCCAATAACCTAATTTATTGCATCAAAGTTTTGTATGTCTAATTGATCACTATATAAATCTAAACTTGGTAAAAAAACAAAGTTGCACTCTTCATTACAACAATTAATTCAGAGATAAATATCAAAATCAATGTTCTAATCAAACCTCCACAATTATGAAATGTTTCTGGTTGAAAGTTTCATAGACAAAAAATTGTTAGCTTTTGTTACCGAGTGCTACATAACAAAAAAACTATGCGGTTTGTATCATAGGATTCAAATCGTGTCAAACCATTACAATACGGGCAATTAAAGAATTAAAGAAAATATTTTATCACCGCACAAACCATTCTTTGTTCACAGTATTTTTTAGCCCTGTGCACAAAATCTGGACCCGAAAAATCAATCCGGAACCGACCCGAAAAAATCGGTTTGGATTGGATTCGAATCCAAGAAAATAACCGAATGGGGCGTAACACTGTGCAACTTCGGGTAAAGATTCAGTTCGATTATTAACCGATGCTCGAATAGTATCCGAACAGTAACCAAAGCAATTTAGCCGTTGTCATTGTTAGTATCGATCGATACAATCGAGACGATTGAATCGACCATTACACCGACGATTGCTTGTTCAGCTTCCTCTCTCTCTCCAATTTTCGCCTTTCCCAAGCCCTAAAAACAAAATCCATGGCTAAATATAAGTTAGTAAAGCTGGAATCCCTAAATTTCTTCTATCGACCGTTTTCTCCTCCCTCTGAGTCTTCTTGAAATCGATCTCAGGTATGCATCTTCTTCCTCTTCTAGTTCACAGATCAAGTTGATTCAATCAATGAATCAAACATAGTTTTAAGCTTCTGATTTGACAAATTTATGAATTCTGATGGTCCAGATTTTGTTTTGACAAGTCACATACATGCTATTTAAAGTTCTCCTTTGTCGATTTTATGATGGATTTTGATTTATTTTCGTGTGTTACATAGTATTTGTATACTGTTATGTTGCGAATTATGTATTTGAATTTAACAGTGTGCATACGTGTTGTTTGATTTTGCTCTTAGTTGAATGATTTTGATAATCGAATCAGAGTGTGTCTTAAAGTTATTATGGTTGTGTGAGTTATCTTAGAACAAATGTCTTATGAGTTGTTGCATGTTGAGTTCGTGAACAACATTCAGGTTTGTTTGATTATGATTTGGGATGTAATTAATTTAACTTCTTTAGAACACATTTGTGGATTCACGAATGTTGGCTCTTTTGTTTAGAAAATCGCATTAGGAGATGGTTTTAACATTGTCTGATAGCTAGTTCTTTAGCCATTTTCTTTCGAATTTTTTTATGCTTTTAAGTCATTTTCTTAGGAATGTTTTTATGCTTCTAATCTGATTTTTTTCTTTGCTTCTTACTTTCAGATGGATTCTTTATCATCTCTAAATTCAGATTACATTGAGTTAGACAAACCTCAAGAAACGGAAGAAACAGAACAACAGTTTAGGACTCCTGAGAGTCGTGGAGGTAAAAGGAAAGATATTCCTGAATCAAGTAGAGCTAATTCTGAGTCGACCAAGCAGAATAAGGAACTCCCTACAAGGTCTGATGTTTGGGGACATTTCACAAAGATAAAAGAAAACCGTAACAAATGCAACTGTCACTATTGTCACAAGTTATTCGCATGTCCAACATCCTCAGGGACTTCAAATCTGCAAAAGCATCTATTATGTTGCAAACATTTCAAGGCATTCCAAGAGAGAAAGACTCAGACAGTGATCAATGAGGATGATGGAGGTCTGAAGGAGGCAAAAGTGTCTGAGAAAATATTCAAAGAGGCTACAGATGAGATGATTGTGATTGTGGAATTGCCACTCTCTTTTGTTGAAAGTATGGGTTTCAAACATTTATGCAAAAGGGTGAACCTGTACGACCCTCATTCAAGAAGAACAGCAACAAGAAACATCGTTGAGATGTATGCGAAGAAGAAAACAGCCCTGAAGGATTGGTTTGTTGCTAAAAAGCAGAGAGTCTCTCTTACAACAGACATATGGACATGTCAGCCTACATGTATGATTTTCTTAGCTACTGGTTTGTATGTTACCATATTCTTTCTTATTTCTTTCATATTAAAACTTGATTTTAATTGATCTTTAACAGGTGCGAGTTATATGGTGATCACATTGCATTTTGTTGATGCACAATAGAGGTTAAAGAAGTCATCATTGGATTTAAGAACATGACAAATCACAGAGGTCAGACAATTGCAACTGTTCTTTTAGAGTGCTTAACAGAGTGGGGTTTAGAGAAGGTATTGTGCATAACTATTGATAATGAAACTGCCAATAATTTGGCTCTAAGGAGGTTCGAAAGTGATTTTTCATTGCTGTCTAACGAGGCTTTCGTGTTAAGTGGGAGATGTATGCATGTTAGATGTTGTTCGCATATAATAAATTTGATTGTGAAGGAGGGTTTAGCTGAAGTAAATGACTGTGTGAATTCCATACGCAATGCAATTTTATATGTTATATCATCTACAAACAATTTGAAGTCATTCGAGTTGAGGGTTGATTCGGGAAGGGTAACAAGAGGTAGTTTGCCATTGGATGTTAGAATACGATGAAATTCTACATTCAACATGTTGTCAAAGGCATTGAAATTTAGATTGGCATTTGACAAGATGAAGGCTGAAGATAAGCTATACAATGACTACTTCCTAAAGTTTGAGAATGGTGTCAAACAGATTGGACCTCCAAGTAGGAGCGATTGGAATGCTGTTGAAAGATTATCTAAGTTCCTAGTGATATTTACAACATTGGTTTTGTCGGCTTCTAAGTCTCTCAATGCGTATAAGTGTTATGGCGAGATAGTCACTATAGAGAGAAACCTGATTCAGCTGAGTAACAATTATAATTCAGAGTTGAACTCAAAGGCTGAAGATATGTTGAAGAAATTCGACAAGTATTGGGATGGAATGAAAGGGATCAATAAGATGTTGATTGCAACTACAGTATTTGATCCTTGGAAGAAGATGGACTTTGCTAATATGTGTTTCGAGAAGTTGTATGGGGAAGAATCGCCTGATGCTATACAAATGAGTAAACCAGTCCTTGATTTTCTTCGTTCATTATTTGATGAGTATACACTTCGACATCATGGTCCAATTCAGCAACCGTCTCAATCTACTCAGGCATCCTCAATGAGTTTCCATTCGCAAGAAGCAGTGCAATTGGTGGATGATGATTTCATCTATGAGAGGATGGATTTTATGTAAAAGGAAAAGGTGGATGAATTGGGAGTCAAAGACACCATAGATGAATTGGAAAGATATCTCATGGAACCTGTTGAGATACCGGCAATTATGAGTGAGACAGAGTATGACGTATTGTCTTGGTGGAAAGTTAACACATCCAAGTTACCTGTTTTATCCAAAATCGCTCGAGCTATACTTGTAATGCAAGTGTCTTCAGTTGCGTCTGAAAGTGCTTTTAGCTCTAGTGGTCGCATCGTAACTCCATGTAGGAGTTCTCTGACTCACTATATGATTGAGGTTTTGATGTGTACAAAGCAGTGGCTGAAATCAGAAATTTGGTTGAGTGAAGCCAGAGTTTCGACTACTGTGGAACAAATACAAGCTGAGATTGAATACGAGGATAAGCTTAGGAGAGGTAAGTTTTATTATTCTACTCGATTTTAAGTTTTATTCTTACAATCTTATACTTAATTGCTTAACACTATGTTTGTCTCAATTTATTTCAGAGTTTGATACTGAAACAATACAAGAAGAAGAAGAGTGAAGAATTTTTCAACTCGGCTATAAGGTAACAAACTAACTTAGTAACTAGTATGTAGTAACTTCATTTGAAATTTTGAACTATTGTGAGTTGCGAATTGTGTATTTGAATTTATTCGAAATTGTATTTTCTAACTCAGCCATTGATTGTTTCCAAAATTCTGTATTTGCTTCGTGATTTGGTTTTCATGCTAATCTGATTTGGTTTTAATGTCACAGGAACATGGAGATTGATATATTTTGCTTTGGAATTCTCTATTTGCACTCGGCACTCCTTTGCTTCCTTATCTCTTTCTCTATCTGATCGGATTCATCTCATTTGCACTCAACACTATACTTTATCATTTCTTATTTGTTTCTTTAAATGTTTGAAAACAAACTTGGTTTTTTTGCTTAAGACTTTCATGTTTCAAACATATTTTAAATGTTATATTGGTGTTTGGTGTTTAAAAACAGATTTTGGATTTTACTTGGTACTCTTTCTTATGTCTTATTTGTTTATTTCAGTTTATGAATGTCATTTGATTAATGTGCAGATTCGGTTTTCAGGTACTTAATGTACTTAATTGGTTATATACGATACTTAATGTATCCGATAGACCCGAACCGAAAGGTAAATATGAGTACTATGGCTATAAAAATCTAAAATTACCCAAAACCGATCGGATATCGGGTAATCCCCGGTTCCTCATCCTTGGTACGATACCGAACCGAACTCGGCATGAACCGATCCGAACCCGACCCGAATGGGGCTTATAGCGTAAAACCGAAGTAATCAAAACCCGAATAGATCCGACCCGACCCCGAATGCCCAGGGCTAGTATTTTTGTATCAATTATTGTTTCTTAGTTATGTTTTGTATCAATATATTTTACAATTAATTAGTTTTGTTGTAACGCCCGAACGGCCATACCACTGGATCTCCACGTCCTCATTCAGCCCGTGGGCCCACTCCTTTTCGACGGTTGGTGCGTTAACTGAGAGGCTCGAAAGTCGTGATATACTGACCTTGCAATCACCATGTAATCTTTTCGCGTGTTTTGTCCTCACTCACACGGTATCAGAAATCACTTTCCGATAGGTCATCCATCCTAACTAGTACTACTCCACCTCAAGCACGCTTATCTTTAGAATTCTTTTAGGACAAGTGACCGGAAAAATAAGTGCACTTTAGTGACATAGATAATCAAATCAATTCTTTTAAGCCTCTCCATATATACATTCATAATCTTTAAATCGGAGTGTTACATTTGCCACATCGTAGAAATTATGGTTTCACACAAATATATCACCCTAAAACGTAATTACTCAACAATTAGGTAAATATCTTGAGATATAGATTTCATTATTTTCTTCAAGTTCAAATCTCCTGAGTTTGATGGTTCGATTTGGTGAATGATGTTCGGGTTGCCTCCATAAATCTTTGATTACATCCATTATTTACAACATAAACTTATTTTTAAATTACAAAAATATGAAGTGGAGTGGTGTTATAATTAATCGAATAGATAAGAAAATTACTAGGGGCTGTTAAGATTTTTGTAAAAGTACAGAAATATACATATATGCCATCAATGGTGACAATCATCAAATAAATGATAGATGAGTTATGTGATGCCACATCTACTGATAGTCACGTAAGGAGCGGACAAACGACGCAAAGAGTGATCGATGGGTACACACTAACAAGTACTAACCTCGCTCAGTTTGGTGTTTATTAGTGTGTACCCATCGATCACTCTTTGCGCAGTTTATCCGCTCTTTACGTAACTATCATTAATTGTGGCATCACCTAACTCCCCTTTCAGGTATTTGATGATTGCCACCATTGATTCTATTCATACATTTGAAGATCTTTATGCTTTTACACCTGACTCTTCCATCTCATTCTTTGTTCTTCTATCATTTCAACTGATGATGATAATCCATGTCCCTCAAATTTATATAAGAGTTTTTCGCAGCTCTCGGCTCTCCTGCATCATCTCAACACAATACAAGACAACACAACACATGAGAGTGCTATTAACTACGATCTCAATGACTACTATACCCACTCAAATATGTATATTTACTTCATTTTACGGATGATACAATCCAAACAGAAACAACCAGAGATAATAGAAGTGAGACGTTGTAGGAATTTACAGATTTATCCCCCAGAAGCATTCATCATAATGTCCAACATCCCTTAACTTGGCCCATTTTCTACAAAGATAAGTTTACTTGATTAGATTTTAGTTTCAGAAGAGAATAGATTACATCAATCTCAAAATGAAATCAACACATCTGATTTTGTTAACCTAATTAAAGCTAAGAGCTCAGAGTTCTAGATGCAAAACATTCAACATAAAAAAAATAACTAAGTTCATCTAGAAAGCAAAAATCGTTTACAACTTAAAGTTGACCTACAAAACATAATTTGCACAAGGGACATATAAGAGAGTTCAATTCAAAATAAATAACTTTGGTCAACAAACCAAGATAAAATCACACAAAATTGAAACCATAATTATGAATGCTAACACAGAAATGCACAAAAATCTTATAACTATGAGTAAATAATTCACTAAACATATACAAAAATAGTCAATCTGACTCAATCATATGCCAAATTTCACAAACTTTTATCAGATATCAACAAATACTCCTAAATAATGCAGCAAATCATAATGTAGATACTAAATCTGGGCGAAATTATAACATATCATCAACACATGATGTATCATCAACACATAATTCTGAGATCTATTCCAGAAACTCATCGACACACCAAAATCAAACAAAAAACGAACATGAATAACTCGATTCAAATCAACTGCTTAAGCTTGAACTCAATAAATATAGATTAATTCTAAAAACATAAATCCAAGCCAATAAAAGAATTAAAATCTCGATTCAAACTGAATGGATCTATGGAAATTAAAGATTACACTGAAACAAAGCTAAAGAAATAGGAGTTGGATCCTAACCTCGGCAAAATGGCATAGAGTCTGACTATCTTGAAGAATTCCCGAGATTTATCGGCTAAAAAGAGAGTGAGAGATCAAAATCTGGATGCAAAATTGATGTTTGGATCCAGAGGTAATTAAAATGCAGATAGAGAGAGAAACACATAAGGCGTGATTGGCAAAGTGGGAAAGAGAGGAGGAGCTGAAAGCAGTTGTAGCGGGAGCTGGAGCGGGAGTCGAGAGCTGGGAGCTAAAGTTGGGAGCGGAAGCTGCGAGCGGAGACTTAAAAAAAATTATTTTTAAGAAAATAAAACTAATTATTTAAAATAAAAATACTGACCAAAAATAATAAATTTTTAAATAATATTTAAAATTCACTAAACCTTAAACATAATCTATCTACGAGCTCTCCATATACTATCTGCAATGTTGTTTCAAATACCAGCCATATATGCATCACCTGTAGGCATGTAACCTCTTCTTTGAGTTTCTTCAACATCATCATCAACATCTGAATCAGAAAATAGCAGTAATAAAGAACAAGTGTTACGATCAATTGAAAACACAAAATTATAAACATATAAGAGTTGTAAACAAACTATAATTTATGGAAAACAAGAGTCAATTGTGTGAGAATAGTTAAAAAAGCAGTAACAAAGAACAAGAGTCGTCACTTTTTCTTTTGCATAAAATACTTTTGTAAACATACTTTTATGGAAAACTAATTTAATGCTAAAAATTAAATTGTAAGAGAATAGTTAAAAAAACTTACAAAAATTGAAGAACTCAATTGTTTGAAAGTGATGATCGTTTACAATGAATGCTTGAATTTATAAGGAATTTTTTTATATTAATAGTAATTTTATCAAATATATTCTACATAAATTAACAATCAATTTTAAATTTTCTATGCATATTATCTTAACGGAGAATCTGTTATTTTTTAAATTGTCGATGCATTCCCAAAATAATCCACTCAAATTCATTGTTTCAAAATAATAATTTTTAATTGATATTGTTATTTTTAAAATGTTGAGTATCTAAAACTCTTCCTTCTTCTGCGTTCACACACCAACAATTAAAGCAATCATTAAAGCACACGTGTGCCACCACTTTTTTTTCCTTGATTGGCGTTGACTCAACTACGGCACTCCGCAACGTTGAAGAAAACGTCTTTCCAACACGCTACAACAACCACAAATTGGCACTTTAAACACTGTTGGAAAAGTGTTAATCACATTGCCGATTTGGTGGGAAAAGCATTAGATATTGCATTGTTTATTCCCGCCAAGATGAATTGCGTACCTGGCCCCATTCCTTTGATACCAAGAATCGGGCTGTCTGGATATCGGGATGTCTGGATGTTGGTTCTACGATTCTAAGACCATGTGTCGTTCATCCTTCCCAGCTTTCGGCGGGAAGACGAATTCTCATTCCTCTTGACCACTCATTTTCACACTGTCTAGCTTCCAACAGTGCAGCCACACTGCCGATTACCAGTAGCCGAGATTCGGGTGGCCTCTGTGCTAGAACTCTTGAATCTCAAGGATTCGAGGTCCGATGCCAATTTAACTTGGATCACTTAGCTTGTGCTGTAGGCCCAAGGCCCATTTCGATCCTTAAGGATCACCTGCAAAAAAGTCACGGCGTGGCGACACGCGATTCATGAATGGTTCATATTTCTTCAAAATAATAAACATTTTTACCATTCAAAAAATGCTATAAATATTATCTTCATATGGATTTGTTTGTGAATTTCAAATAAAAAATATTAAATTATTTTGTATATAATTAGTCAGAAAAGAAAATCTTGCATTTATGAAATATATGTAATTAGATTCGAATATTTATTAAAATTTCAGAATGAAAACAAATTCAAAATTAAGATTGATTTGATAAACAAATTATTATGAATAATCATAGCTACCAAAATCATTTTATATCTAAAATATATCTCTAACTATTTGTAAAGATTGCATTCTTTCCAATATATGTTCTCTGTATCTTCGTCCAAAATGAAAAAAAAAATATTATTAACTAATTAAGGTAGCAAATCTGATTTTTGTAACAAAAGAAATTAATAAGATATTTTTTTTCTATAATTTTCACCTTCCGACTTCTATAAAATTCACTATATAACAAACCTTTTTTCAACCATTTATACACAACATATCACAACATTTAACATTTTTATTACGTCTCATTATGTTTTTTTTCATGGTTAGCATTCTTTTTAAACATCTGACTTAATCTTTGATTTTGTAGATCGACATGTTGGGATCTTTAAAAACTACTAGGTGATGCCCCGCGTGTACACGCGAATTTGCATTTTATTATATATTTTTATTTTATGATTAATATAGCATTTTACTTTAAATATAGTGGTGAAATCATTTTGAAGTTGTTAACTATGTAAATATATAAATATTGTTTGAATTAATCTGTATACTATTTTTAAAAAATTTTCTCATACTAAAGTTCTCTTTGAATTTTTTTATCTCGAACTTATTAAAAAGATAATTTTTTTTTTCATTTTTTAACATAATTTTATGTTCAAAACAAATAACTTACGTTTACAAAAAAATATAGAAATCTTTAGCTTATAAGAGAAGCACTAAGGATTGTTAGCCCTGAAAAATGAAGGAAAAATTGGGAAAATAAGTCAAAAAAATTAATTTATTGTCCTACTATACCTTTTTCAACTTTTGTCAATTTTGTACTAAACTACCTTTACATAAATATTAAAAAATTCCAATAAATTATTTTAAAATCAGAAAAAATCAGATTGTGTTATGAAAAATACATAAAAGCAAAGAACTATAAATTTATGAAAAAATTTGCTTGCAAAAACTAATTTTCTAATGTTCTACCGAAATCTAGAATTCATATTCTACCTTATACGATATATTATAGTACGTGTTCTGCTATTTGCACTATCATCTACCAGTCGTAGAATACATATTCTAACATTTACTATGTCGTCTACTCAATTGTAGAAGTCGTCCTTTAGGGTAGAGTGTCGTAGAATGTGTTTTCTACCGTTTGCTCTTTCTTCTACTAGAATTAGAATACATATTCTACAGTTTTGTCTTTCTTCTGCGAAATGTAGAATATGTCTTCTACCAATTCAGCTAAAAAAATCTGGAATATCCTAACCGAAAATCTTGTCCGGTTTATTAAAATTTCGTTTTTCTTAGGTTTTTTTGTTAGGGGTTTTTCTAAAAAATCGTTTTTCTTAGTCGTGGTGGTGGTTTGCATTCAAAACTTCTTCTCTTTCAACCATTCTCTCGACTTTCTCTCTTTTTCTCAAGGTTTTTTTCCTCTTTGTGTGTTTTCTGTTCAGGTTAATATGCCGCATATCTATGTAAAATGTGGTGTATAGAAATCGGATGTGAACAAGGAGTGGAGATTCATCATTGATCAAGAAAAAAAAGGTGGTATATTACTTGATTTGGAATCTATTACTAGTCTTGACGAGTTAAAGACGATGGTTTTAGAGGATTACGGAATCGAACAAAGCATTAGTTATGTCGAGTTCAGTTATCTACCTAGCGATTTGATCAGTACCTCAGGATCTCCCCCAGTTATTATCACAAATGATCGGCAAGTGAGAAATTTTGTTGGATATGCAAGGAAGTATTTGTCGGTACAGTTGTGTGTGACATTTACAACTACAGTTGACAATCGAAATAGTAGAATCAACATCGATTTGAATAAGGAACCATCTCATTCACGTGTTGGAGAAGATGATGTCAAGTTACCTGAAAAATCAGAAGAATTTGTGAATGTGGCTAAGGTGAAGGATGACTCTGATGTTGATGTTGATGGTGATGATGAAGTAATGTCTGAAAACAAAGAAGACAATCAAAAGAAAGATCAGTTTTGGTCAGTGGATGATGTAAAGAAGGGACAACATTTCGGAAGCAAAAACGTTTTGAAGGCAACTCTGGAAATTTGTGCAATGAAGTATAACTTTGACTACAAGGTTGTACAATCTACTACAAGATGGTGGAGTATACGCTGCAAAGATAACATATGCAATTGGGCTGTTCGCGCGGAGTCTTTAATAGGATCTTCCTATTTCAAAATCAACAAGTATGTGGCTAAACATACATGTGCTCCTTCAAGGAAAAACAAATCCGGTAGGACAGCTTCAGCAAAAACAATTGGCAATCTGATTATGCATAAGTATGAGGGTGTCAAGGAAGGGCCTAAACCGAATGATATTATACAGATTGTGCGTGTAGACCATGGTTGTGAGATCTCTTATAATCAAGCATGGGAGTCCCGTGAGTATGCAGTTAACGCTGTTAGAGGTATTCCAGAGAAAATTTAAGGTAGAATACCAAAATACTTGCACATGCTAAAAGAAGCTAATCCGGGTACGCATACTGATTACAAAACTGATTACGATGGTAGATTCAGATATCTATTTGTTTCTTTCGGTCAGTCTATTAGAGGGTTCTACAACGCTATTCGGAAGGTCAATGTTGTTGATGGTACGTACTTGAAGAGTAAATACAGAGGAACTCTACTTGTCGCTACATCATTAGATGGTAACTCTAATTTGTATCCAATTGCATTTGGGGTTGTTGATTCAGAGAATGACAAGTCATGGGAGTGGTTTTTAATGCAACTAAAGGTTGTCATCGCATATGAGGAAAGCTTGGCTTTTGTGTCAGATAGAAATTCCTCCATTGAAAAATCTCTCGTGAAAGTGTACCCTCTTTCTAGACATGGAATTTGCATTCATCATTTACTGAATAATGTGGTAACATATTTCCATGGAAAGGGTTTGACTGACCTCGTTGCAAAGACTTCAAGAGCATATAGGATTGCTGATTTTGAGAAAGACTTCAAAGATATATGGAATATTAGTCTTGTCATTGGAAAATATCTGCAGGATGCTGATGTGAAAAAATGGGCTCGTTGTCTATTTCCCGGTTTCAAGTATGATGTTAGGACCAATAATCCTGCTGAATCGATAAATTCTGCATTGGTGAAACCAAGAGAATATCCAGTCATTCCTTTGTTGGATAGCATCAGAGAGATGTTAACCAGGTGGTTTTATGAGCGTAGAAAATTAAGCTCGGAGCAGAAGCACCCTTTAACGATTGAAGTGGAGAAAAAGATAGCAAGAAGGATTGGGAAGGGTAAAACATTTATTGTTTTCCCGGTTGACCACAACCTATTTCAAGTTAAAGGCGACAAATTCGACTGCGTTGTTGATTTGGGCCGTAGAACTTGTTCTTGTGGAAAGTATGATTTGTTGAAGATTCCTTGCAGACACGCCATCAGTGCAGCTTTTTCGATAGGCAAGGAAGTTTACCTATTCACAGATGAAAATTATACTACAGCTGCATGGAGAACGCTTTATGAAGAAAGCATTAATCCAATAGGTGTTCCTGAAGATGCATGGCGTGTTCCAAAGGATGTTGAACATGCTAAAGTTCTACCACCTGAAACACAAAGAACTGCAGGTAGACGAAGGAAAAGGCGATACGAAACAGTTGAAGACAAGATACGGTCGTCACAAGGATCACAAAGATCTAAGAAGCATAAGTGCAGTCTGTGTGGTATCGAAGGTCACAAAAGAGGAACTTGTGAAATAGCAATATAAAAAGTTACACTTTCTCTATCTTCTTATGGCATCATTTCATTTTGTGTTGAATTTGGTTATGAATTACATTTTGTGTTGAATTTGGTTATGAATTTCATTTTGTGTTGAATTTGGTTATGAATTTCATTTTGTGTTGAATTTGGTTATAAATTTCATTTTGTGTTGAATTTGGTTATAATACTGCAGCACGTAGCTTCTGAAAGGCGTGAGTAAAAAGACGTTTTCTGAAAATTCACAGATTCGGTTGCAGGTTTTTCAAGTTAAAAGACGTTTGAATGATCTTAGATCGATCTATCGTGAATGGGCAAGGAACGTGAGCAAAGTAGTAAGAAGTGGTCATTCTTGGAGCTCAGATCGATCGACCCTTACTTGGAACGATCGATCCAACAGAAGGAGAGAAGACGTATGATCTTGGAACGAACCGAGCTTTGAAGATCGATCGTTCAGCTTCAGATCGATCGATCCCACTACGGATCGATCGATCCCATGTTTAACGTACTATTTCAGATCGAACCGAGCTTTGTAGATCGATCGTTCAGCTTCAGATCGATCGGTCCGTTTTGATCGATCCCATGTTTAACGTACTATTTCAGATCGAACTGAGCTTTGTAGATCGATCTTTCAGCTTCAGATCCATCGATCCCACTACGGATCGATCGATCCCACTACGGATCGATCGATCCCATGTTTAACGTACTATTTCAGATCGAACCGAGCTTTGTAGATCGATCTTTCAGCTTCAGATCGATCGATCCCACTATGGATCGATCGATCCCATGTTTAACGTACTATTTCAGATCGAACCGAGCTTTGTAGATCGATCTTTCAGCTTCAGATCGAACCAAGCTTTGAAAACTATTTTTGATTTTTTCCCAATTTGTGATGCGATTTGTGGTTAGAGTTTAACTCCGATTGAAACGCCATAAGATGCTGTAGATTCTATGAAACGAGATCTTTCCATAGACACCTTATATGCGATCTGCATCCTCCTGCTTATTCTGGAATTTGCCTGCAAAAGTCCCATCTCGCACACGTTTTCTGAAAATTTTCAGATTCGGTTGATTTGTGGTTGGAGTTGCAGGTTTGCAGCGAGTAACAACTTAATGAATCATCATTATCATTACACTTGGAATTTCATACTCAAAGTACAAAGATGTTCAATAAGATCTAATGAATAATTATTAAAGTCAATAAGATCTAAGAAAAACACAAGTAAAAAACTAAAAGATAACCTCTTATCTCAATTTATGTTCACAACTTCCAAGTCAGTTTTTGGACGTTCATATGTCGTCATTCGGTCATTTGCCGCTTGGAAGAGATCCGAATCAATCTTATGTCGAGCCCCTTTAATGTTGTCATCATCCAACAAAGACATATCTAGTCAAAGGAGGTGATATTCTATAAATTTCAACGCATAGACTCCACAATCATGTGCACTCTTATTAATTCCATTTCGCATCGGCACATGCAAAATAGAATACGGAGTAATAGTAAAATGTTTCTTGTTGGCAGGTGACTGAACTTCCTTCACAAGTCGAGGAATGAGGACTGCAAATGCTTCTACGTGCCTATTCTTTTTCAGGCCTGAACAATCGAACACTTCAATAGTTCTTTGAACCAAATTGATGCACATAGAAGCCCAGTGATTTCCATTGACAAAGAGCGGAGCGTAGATACGATCAACATCCACATTCCACACTTCACTTGTTTTTCCATGCGATGGAAGCTCACCGGTTGCGTAAGATAAGAGTAAACTATCCCATTTGAATTCTTTTTTGTTCTCCAAATATCTTTTGTAAACGGTATTGATTTGGACGCCGAATAAACAGTTCAAGAAAGCAACTCGTTTTGGATTCCAACGACGTAAAGTAGTGTTCTCTCGGAATAAGTACATGACTGCATCCATATCCTGCAAAAACAAAATTAACACGTTACTAAGCCATACTCGTGGTCAAGTTTACAACATAATATTTTGTGAACTACTAACCTTGTTACCGAGCCATACTCTTGGTCCAACTATACGATTAGCTAACTCTTTATCGAAAACACTTGGGCCAATCTGCAGAGATCTGAAAACATATAAACAAATAAGCAAATATGGAAAAACATGAATTCCCAAAAGAAAAAGTGAAAGGCCTTACATGGGCGACAAAGACATATGCCAGACATTTAGTTGATTCCATGATTCCTCTGACACGTAAACTAATTGGTAATCAGCATCTTTCGTTGGGTCTCTTCTTTCAAATTCTGACCACCTCTCATCTAAGCCTTTACCAAATGAATTTTGGACTTCAGAAGGATGTGATGGTTGGTTCTCTTTTGCAGATTGTGTTGGATCAAAACCTTGTACAAATGAATCCTGAGAAAGTCCGCCCAGAGTTTTCTGGAGGAAATCTTGTGTACTCATTTGCAGATCAATATCTGATGTCTGACTCACAAATACTTCATGTAGACTCGCAGACACATTGCCGATTGCTCCATTCGAATTTTCATGTATACTCACAAACACATTTTCGCCCTGTTAATATAAAAAGATTAACTCATATAAAAATAAAAAGGCAGAGTGAAATATAGAAAATTAAACACAATGATGCATACATTATTAAATAGACCTAAACGCAATACAATATTAAACATAACAACGTTAGGTTACAATTATCATTACATTTTGAGAAACAAAAAACAATCAAGCGAAAACATAAGCAACGCTCCATTTTGAGAAACAGAAAACAAACATTCGATATTACGTAAAACCGAAGATGATCAAGACGTAGAGTTTTTTTTCTTATTTACCGTTCTTTTTCTCTGAGATTGGTTGGCACCTACGTTAGATAGCTCTCCACAAGTCCCTGCAGCTGCACTTTGAGTGACTGAATCCTTGAGTTTTGTGAACTCATTCTCTAATTTCTCTAATCTTTCATCAATTCTTTTGTTAAGCTTCTCCTCCAAAACAGAGAACGAAGTCTGAAACATTCCTTCAAAAAAAGACTTCATATCTTCAACATAAGCTCCATGTTTTACAGCTGATCTTTGGCACAACAATTTCTTTTTTTCGTTTCTCCGCACCAAGGTCAGGGAGCTTGTTAATACTCCTCTTTAAACCAGAATAGGAGCTGCTTTGAACATTCAAAGTTCTCACTTCAAGTGCCTCATCAATAATCTCATTCTCTACCTCGTCATCAGATTCTACAAACTCCCATATATGGTCACTCCAGTCATTTCCACCTTTGATCAGCTCTTTCATACGATCAACTCTTCCATCACGCATTTCGTCAGACCATAAAAACTCAGCAGCTTCCATTATATCTAAATTCCCGGTATAAGAGATGTATGGATAAATAACATCCTATAAAGAAATACAAAAAAAAAAAAAATTAGTTACATTCATTTGGAGACAAATTCAAAATATAAATTAATAAACGTTATCAAAAAATACACACCTCCGATCCAAATGTGCTCTCGAGCTGAATAATCTCATCATACGATACTCTTGCAGCTCCTGTCCAATAAGAGCATCTGACAGTTTCCGTGGAAGCATTCTCGAGTTTCCGTCCCAACAATGTACCAAAGTCTGGAATTGCTTCCATGAGCCAAATCTAAAATGCGTAGGAGAAGCCATTCAAAGAATATGTTTTCTTCGACTTCAACTTCTTTCGGTTCTTGATAATTGAGTCAACAAGAAGTTTAAAAGATTCTCGACCCCATGGATACACCCGCAGATTATCAAGATTCATCACCAGTTTGATGTATATGAGTGGGATAGCAACCTTCTCATCCTTAACCATAATCAAACCAGCAATAACACACAAATACACCAACCTCAATCTGTCCTCACGATCCCAATTGTTAACACCTTTTAAGTGGTTATCCATTATTACCTTCATGCTAATCTTAGCGTCAGTTTTTATCACCTTGCTCCAAAACCCCTTATCTTCTACAAAGTTCTCCACATTGCAATTATCCTCATTTAAGTGCTTGAGCCCAGTAACTGCAGAGAATTCTTGCAAAGAAAATCGTAGGGGCCTGCTGCCAAACACAAATCATAGCTCACGACGTTTGTCAGTTATCTGTCGCCTACACATAAAGCTGTGAAGAAATTTTCCCGAAAATCCTAAATTGTTTTCATGGATCGCCAAAATCTTAGCATATACGGGGTCTCTCTTGACAATTTCATACTCATCTGGCAGGGCTCCCTCCAATTTCTCCATATATGTCATTTTGCAGTTGTTGTTAATATGTGACAGTTGCGGCTCATATCCTGCCTTAAACAACCGTTTTGGAAATTCCGAATTCATATCTGCAATATCAACAATTCAACATCAATAAGCTTATACTATCAACTGAATTTGCTCAATAAAACCACATAGTATAAAGCTTTTCAAATGTCTTATGAGAAGGAGCTAGCCGCTGCAACAAAAGCAGTCTCTCTAGCAGCTCGTCTCAGTCAAGTAACGACTATTTTTCTCATCAACCATGGAACAATTCTATCACTTAAATTATTGTAACAAATATGTATTGCTTGGCGGCTAATCGGAGAGCATGGAGCATATATGAATTGCTAAAACTAAACAAACTTTATAATGTAATGAATCAGGAAGTGCAGAAGACTCTGTTGCAATCCCAAGTTTGGAAAAAATTGTTTAGAAAAAATCGTTTAGAAGTCTGGTTATTGCAGTTGATTACGGTTTGTATCTCATCGCTTCCATACCCGCGAATTCAAATTCAAGTCTTGGTTTTGCTATAGATTTGGGTTTTGTCTCTAAAATCTATGAAACTGGATACTTCAAAATCGAAAATACCTTTGATTTGAAACCTAGATTTGGGAGGAAACAATGAAGGGGAGGAAAGAGGAAAAACTTACCGGCGAAAGAGAGGATGAGAAGCCGACGACGATACCGGCAGAAGAGAACGCTGATGGAGGACGAGAACGCCGGCGAAGGATGAGGACGCATGAGGTGGAGGTGGCGGAGAGTTCGAAGAGGAGGAAAAAAGTTAAAAAAAAAATTATAGCTCTGATGGAGGAGCTGGTCGCCGGCGAAGGATGAGGACGCAGGAGGTGGAGGAAGACGCCGGCGAAAGATGAGGACGCAGGAGGTGGAGGAGGCGGAGAGTTCGACGAGGAGGCGGAGAGTTCTAAGAGGAGACTTCTAAGATTTTTATGTCAATGTAATGTGCAATATTTTTTTTAAATAGTTTTAAAAAATTAAAACAAGTAGATTTTACTTATTAAAGGGGTAATTTAGGTTTTGTATTATTTAAAATATTAGGTGGACAATGTTTAAAAAAAAAAATATTAATGAGACAATACCTTTCAAAATATGTCTTAGTTTTCCAATTTTTCCAAAAATGAAATGAACACTAATATGGAAAGAGAAAAAGGTAAAATCTGTTTGATGTCTTAAAGGATTCCATATGTATCTCGATTTGGTTGGATGTGTTGCAGGACATGCAGATCTGCATGCATTGATCTGCATGCATAGAGATAATATCGATTGTGAATTTTACATTCTGCATTCAAACATTATTCTCTACAAATAAAAATTCACCTCTTTGTTATAGTGTTTCTTATTATAAATATGGTGTGTACCTCTTATTATTATTTTTTAGAAGAAGTGGTCTTTGTTTATTTGTCTTTTAATAGATTATGTCTTCTTCATTTGCTTTTCATGTTTGTAACTTGTTTATAATATATTAATATTAAAGATTTATTTTGTCATACATTTATCATTGAATATGAAGTGGTTGAAAATCTTCTTGTAAAAAATACTTTTCAATGTTAGACTTGATTACTCCGTTTTTGACTCGCTCCAAATACATGTAATTCATTTTATCATTGAATATTGATTGTATACACGCGGGTTTTTTTAGTAAAATATATTTTTATAATTTCATAGATTAGTGAGTTGATAAGTAATTTTTTGAAGAAACAAGAAAACAATAATTTCTTATAAAAACGAAGGATGGATAAAAATCTCTTAATCAATCACCTTGTGGAAATTGTTCAGTCCTTTAAAATCTCTAAAGAGAGAAACATAGAAATTCAAATCTTACAAATTCAAGCATCAATCGAAATCATTTACAGACTGCCCTTACAGAAAAGCTCTTTTGGTATATGTTATCATTCTCACCGTCCTCTTTAAAATCACACAGATGCAACTTCATGGTTCATTCTTCTTTGTCTCTCACACGGTAGATGGAGTGAAAAGCCCTTTCTCGTCTCGAGTCGGATTATTATAATCATAACTTATGATGATTTTCTTATATAATAAAACTTCTACAAGACTACAACTCACAATCACTTCATTTATAAATTTTTGTTTTCTCTTGCAACAATATATTGATTAATTTTAGTATATAGTTTTAAAAGAAAAGAATAACTAATGGGCAAATGAGCTCTTACTCATTTTTTAGTAAGAATTGATGTCCATAACTTTATGCATGCCTTTGTTTCAGAATGTCAAATTGAAATTGCGGTGAACTTGAGATTTGGACCTTGAAGTGCTCGTAATAAAATTATTCTCCATATCTCCTATTTTAAACACAAACTTAACATACGTGTTTATTCCCTCAATCATACAAATAAAAACCGATAACCAAGGCTTCTATTTTTGGGTCAATCCAAGCCTTTTTAAGTATAAAGTATAACAGTGAAGTTTGTTTGGGTCTTTCCATAGTGGTTGGGCATAATGCTTACTTTGAGTAACAAACATATTCTCTGTAAAAGCAAATAAACAGCACATATTTATCTACTTCAACAGAGACACACATAATGTGATGTACAAATATACTATCCTTACCAAGTGCGCATTAGCCATGGATACCTCATCATAACCCCATGCTATGAACCTGCAGAACGATGTTTTTGAAACCAAGCATGATATCTCCGGAGCTCATAAGGTGTGACGCTTGTATCCTTTTAGTGTAGCCTTTTAGCGAGTATCGAAGCATGCTCTTGGAATCTAAATTTGAAGTTGATTGCTGATCTCCAACCATGTCTTTAAGTCGTCTCCCTTTCAATACATGATTAATTGAAAGATACAGAATTCATAGTTTATGTGAAATTCGATTAGTTTAGGAACTCGTAAGTCGTAACTAACCTTGAATCTCTTCATCTTGCAGTTAACAACATCAATGAATTGATGCCAAATGAAAAAAATTTACTAACAAAACAAAACAAAAAGATGCAACTTCTTTGCAAATGCAAGCGCATAGAGAGAAATCATCTTGTGTTGTCTATCTTCGATCTAATTTTTTTTTAAAAAATACAAAATTATGAAGATTAGCAGGAATAAAGCTCATTCAAAGGCTATTTAGCAAACCAATGAAATTTGTTATGAGCCTTGTTTGCCATATAATATTCGATCACAATCTATGAAATAGAGATATAAAAATAGGATTTCATTCTCTTCGTTGTGAAATATTGATCACAGAAGCATCATATACAAAGAAATGAAAAACGAAAAATCATAAAATTCAGGATCAAACGTACATGTAGGTTACATAAACTGATGAAAAAATTGGAAGATAACACAATTAATATTACTGTAACTAAAAAGAAATTGCCAGACTTGCAATACCAAAATGCCTACATCCTAATCAAAAGCTCACTCCCATTGAAGAGGGCCATATGCTGTAACTCTGCGGGATAAACAAAGATACTACAGAAACAGTTCTCCTTCCAGTGTCATTCAAACACAACCATATTCAATCCAGAATCCTGGATAAGCACATCAATCAATGTTGCTCGCAAAGCATACATGCATGGACGAAATGATTGTCTGGTTTAGATTTGATTCAAATAAACAGTTTAGACCAAAATGAAAAGAAAAGAGACGGAACTTCACAATGCAAAAAACTTACAATAGGTCCATTCTTGAGTGCATGTTCTTTGGCGAACTTGCATGCTTGCTTCACAGCCAGTGCATCCATGCCATCCACCTAGTACACAAATCAGAAGATGATCACAAATAAGCTAACATACCTTAAAGTCACACTCCCCCAAACCAGAAAAAAACAAAGGCTATGATTCATTCTTTGGGTAAAAAAAGGCTATGATATTATAGGTCTAACTACAAAGATAGAGACCTTGAACAAGAAATCCTGTCAATTCCTCCTGACAAAGTTCTCATCCATCAACTAAATCTTTCTGAAGGCATAAACGGTTTAGAAATCATTAAAAAGTTTTGTCTTTCCTCTTTCAATTTGTGTAAAAATTCTGATCCTAAACTCCATTTCCTAAAACCATATCTTGATTCGAGTAAAATTATAATTTGCACAAATCTACTGTACAGCAACCAAACGAGGCATAGCTACACTGCACCATTCAAAGATCAAAGATTATAGACAATTCGATCTCACCTTCAAGCCAGGAACATAGTCTCCACGCTTGAAAAAAGCTGGAGACTTGGCCGATCTCCACTCAGTCGTTCCCATCCCATCTGCATCAGAGAGCATATTCAATCAACACAGTGCTGACTACAGCTCATCCACCACAAAGACAAAAGCCAAAAATTACTCACAATGGTTGTTCTGGCAAACCAGAATCGCATGCAAGTCAAAAAAGCACCGACGTTTTAATTCGACTATATACCGATTTATGGTTCATGGGCAGATGCTCATGTTGTTTCTTTGATTCAGCCAGTAACGGTAGCTTGACGGTAGCTTCGGAGGTGAAGATAACATGAAGAGCCACCTTTTATGCCTCTGTATTTTTGAATTTAGAGAGATTGGAAGATATAAACTTATCCATAGCCATTTGATATAGGAATTATTACTTATTAGGATGGTCACGTAATTGGTCAAGTTTTATGGGTTTTATGGTTTTACAAATCTAAGTTATAATTTATGGGCTTTCTAAATTATTAGTAGGGTTTACGGGTTTCCTATATATAAGAGTTGTAAGAGGTTTTCATATAATATAATCAGAAATTTAAAGTAATCTCTCTTCTCTCTTTGCCTTACTTGTTACACAAGCTTAACCCTAGCTGAGAATCCCTTCTTCAATCAAGGACTCTTTGCAGTTGAGTACCAAATCAGTGTTATAGGAACATTGACTTGGATTTCTATCGGTTACTTGATAAACTACGGTTTATCTTTATCAAAGGTATCAGACACCAAACGATTCTTCGGATTCAATGGCAGAAACTCGAGCTCAAGCGGCCGCGAAGGAGATGGAGATCTTAACTTCGAAGTTTGAAGAGCTGATGAAGAGTAACTTCGACACACAGAATGCCAACATCGAAAAACAGAACGACAAACTTGATAAGGGGATAGCGGAGATGTTCGAAGCAATTCGCTTACTAAGCACCAATCGTATTGATGCTTCTGCAAGTGTAGCGCCACTTTCTTCGACTCTTACCACCAGTAAGTTTGATACAGGAAGGGGACGACCTAACCCTCCGACCAATTATTCGGGAGTCACTAGGTTAGCAAAGCTCGACTTTCCTAGGTTTGGCGGTGAAAAAATCAAGGAATGGTTGTTTAAAGTTGAGCAATTTTTTACAATTGATCATACTCCAGACGAACTGAAAGTGGGAATGGCTTCCATCCACTTTGATGATATGGCAGCAACTTGGCATCAGTCGATTATGCAGTCAGATATGGGAAACACAGTGATGTCCGATTGGAACACATACAAGATGTTGCTGTAGGAACGCTTCGACGAAATACTGGATGATTCGATTGCTGACTTGAAACAATTGCAAGAAACTGATGGAATCATGAACTATCATGCTCGATTTGAGATTATTAAAGCAAGAGTTAAGTTCTCTGAAGAATACTTGGTTAGTGCGTATTTGGCAGGCTTGCGAGTAGATACGCCGATGCACATTCGTATGTTCCAACCGCAGACAACACGACAATGCTTACTCCTATGTCGACTATATGAGAAGGCTCATCCAAAGAAACCGTTTACCACCGGATGGTCTAACTCTCGGACTAATGTAGGTACCAAGGGCCTGCTGCCATTCAAAAAAAGAGCCGGAAACAAAGGGTGACCTGCCTGCGCAGGTTTTTAAATCCAATGAACAACAATACAAGCCTCGCCAAATCCTCACCAACGACGAGATGGCTAAGAGAAGAGCGGATGGATTATGTTATTATTGTGACGAGAAGTACACCCAGGTCACTTTCTCAAGCACAAGAAGACACAATTATTCATGATTGCTACTGAGGAGGAAGATGATGTTGAGTGTATCGAAGAACAGACGGAGGAGGAACAAACAGGGGACATCGCTCATATTTCGGTGAATGTTGTAGCAGGGATATCAGATTACAACACAATGCGAGTTCGTGGGAATCATGGAAAACGTGTTCTCTTCGTGTTGATCGACTCTGGCTCCACTCATAACTTTTTAGACCCCAAAATGGCTGCGAAGTTGGGTTGTACACTGCAAACTTCAGGTATTTCACGCGTTAGAGTCGCTGATG
Source organism: Alliaria petiolata (assembly GCA_020283515.1). NCBI lineage: Eukaryota > Viridiplantae > Streptophyta > Magnoliopsida > Brassicales > Brassicaceae > Alliaria > Alliaria petiolata. Next base: position 11,888,987 of record JAHZTW010000005.1, on the reverse strand, counting down.
GACGCACTCTCGCTGTTAATGCTAAGATCGACAAATTTTAGTGGCACTTTCATAACACTTCTTTTCAAGCGGATGTCATGGTTTTTCCACTTGGTGGCTGCGATATGGTGTTAGGTGTCCAATGGTTAGAGAGATTAGGTCCTATTACTTGGGATTTTAAGAAGTTGGAGATGCAGTTTAAATGGGAGCAGAAAAAGGTGTTGCTTCACGGTATTCACCAAGGTTCAGTCCGACAAATGAAAGCGGAAAAGTTGAATAAACTGCAGGACGAGGAAGTACAACTATCTATGATATGCGCTCAAACTTTTGTGGAAGAAGAACAGATGACGTTATGTTCTCTTGAGGCTTCATCGACATCACCACCACTGTGTCCTGAAATTGAAGAATTATTGGGTGAATTTGCCGATGTTTTTTCTGAACCTACATCGTTACCTCCGTTTAGGGACAATCATAACCATCGTATCCCCTTGTTGGAAGGTTCAGATCCTGTGAATCAGCGTCCGTATCGTTATGCGGTTCATCAGAAGAACAAGATCGATAAAATAGTGCAAGAATTGTTAAGTTCCGGAACAATTCAGACTAGTGCCAGCCGTTACGCGTCTCCTGTGGTCTTGGTCAAGAAAAAAGATGGGACGTGGCGACTTTGTGTGGATTATAGAGAGCTGAACAGCAGGACGGTAAAAGACAGATTTCATATTCCACTAATTGAAGATCTTATGGAAGAACTGGGAGGGTCATGTGTATACTCCAAGATTGATTTAAGAGCCGGATATCATCAAGTACGGATGGATCCACTTGACATTCATAAAACAGCCTTCAAGACTCATAGTGGACATTATGAATATCTAGTAATGCCATTTGGGCTTACTAATGCTCCTGCGACATTTTAGGGTTTAATGAATGCGATGTTCAAGCCCTTATTACGGAAAAATGTTCTCATCTTCTTTGATGATATATTGTTTTACAGTTCTTCCTTCGAACTCCATGTGAATCATCTACGCAGTGTGTTTGATTTGATGAGACATAACAGCTTGTGTGCCAAGCGGAGTAAGTGTTCGTTTGCAACAGATAAGGTGGAGTATTTGGGGCACTATATAGAAGCAAAGGGAATATCTACAGATCCTAGTAAGGTTCGAGCTGTTGCGGACTGGCTTGTACCACTGAATCTTAAACAACTTCGAGAGTTCTTAGGCTTGGCAGGTTATTACAGACGGTTTGTGCGGAATGTTGGATCAATTGCAAGGCCTTTGACAGTTTTAACTAAGAAGGATTCATTCGCATGGTCCGAAGAGGCTAAGAAAGCGTTTCAAGATTTGAAGCACGCTTTATGTGTTGCACCTGTCTTGGCTTTACCTATGTTTGATAAACCATTTGTGGTCGAAACTGATGCATGTGGACAATGAATCGGCGCTGTTTTGATGCAAGAAGGACATCCTTTGGCTTATATTAGTCGTCACCTAAAGGGTAAGCAACTCCATTTGTCAATTTATGAGAAAGAGTTATTGGTTGTGGTGTTTGCGGTGCAGAAGTGGCGCCATTATTTGCTAACAGGACATTTTGTGATTAAAACGGATCAAGTAGTTTAAAGTACCTATTGGAGCAGAGGTTAAACACTCCGATTCAACAACAATGGTTTCCTAAGTTGCTGGAATTTGATTATGAGATTCAATATAGGCAAGGCAAGGAAAATTTGGTCGCGGATGCTCTGTCGAGAGTAGAAGGTGCCTACGTTTTACATATGGCAATGTCTGTACTAGATTGCGACTTGTTAAAAAACATACAAGCTTGTTATGACACTGATTCAGCTACGAGGGAGCTTATAGAGGCATTGAAACAAAACCCGGAGTCCAAAAAGCATTATTCATGGACGCAAGATGTCTTACGCAGGAAGAGCAAGATTGTCGTTCCCATGGATGTTCCAATTCGAAACACAATATTGGAATGGTTACATTGTTCCAGTGGAGGAGGTCATTCTGGAAGAGATGTAACTCATCAGCGAGTTAAAGGGTTATTTTAATGGAAGGGTATGTCTAAGGATATTCAAACTTACATTCGAAGTTGCAATGTATGTTAGCAATGTAATTATGATACCTCGGCATCTCCAGGTTTGATTCAACCTTTGCCAATTCCGGAAACAATCTGGACCGATATTTCCATGGATTTTATCGATGGATTACCAAAGTCATACGGAAAACAGTGATTTTGGTGGTGGTGGACCGGTTGAGTAAAGCAGCTCATTTCATAGCTCTTTCTCATCCTTATACGGCTGCATTTGTCGCTCAAGCGTTCCTCGACAATGTGTTTAAGCTTCATGGATTCCCTCAGTCCATTGTCAGTGATCGCGATGCCGTGTTTCTCAGTGACTTTTGGAGAGAATTGTTTAGTTTACAAGGAGTTGCTTTGAACCTTTCGAGTGCGTATCATCCACAGAGTGATGGTCAGACAGAAGTGGTGAATAGATGTCTAGAAACTTATTTGTGGTGCATGTGCAGTGATCGACCACATCTCTGAAGTAAGTGGCTGCCTTTAGCCGAGTTCTGGTATAACACCAATTTCCATACCGCCATTCAGATGACTCCGTATGAAGCTGTTTATGGGCAATCACCTCCACAACATTTACCATATCTTCCTGGTGAATCCAAAGTAACGGTGGTCGCTAAATGTTTGCAGGATAGAGAAAACATGATTTTGCTATTGAAGTTTCACCTTTTAAGGGCTCAGCACAGGATGCAACAAAATGCAGATCAACATCGCACAGACCGACACTTTGACATTGGTGATTATGTGTATGTCAAACTCCAACCTTACAGGCAGAAGTCGTTGGTGATGCGCTCTAATCAGAAGCTGTCTCCGAAATATTTTGGTCCTTATAAGATCATTGACAAATGTGGACAAGTTGCTTACAAGTTAGAGCTTCCGACATCTTCTCAAATCCATCCAGTGTTCCATATTTCTCAGCTGAAGCTTCAGGTTGGTGCCTTCCAAACTTCGACTCAGCTCCCGTCAATCATTCAAGATGTACTCGTGAAGGAACCACAAGAGATTTTGGAAAGAAAAATGGTCCAACGGCAAGGTCGAGCTGCTACAATGGTTCTGGTCAAGTGGTCGAATCAATCTACAGAGGAAGCAACTTGGGAGTTTCTTTATGATTTGCAGAGGCAGTTTCCATCTTTTAAACCTTGAGGTCGAGGTTTTTCAAATGGGGGAGATTTGATATAGAAAATATTACTTATTATGATGGTCACGTAATTGGCCAAGTTTTATGGGTTTTATGGGTTTTATGGTTTTACAAATATAAGTTATAATTTATGGGATTTCTAAATTATTAGTAGGGTTTATGGTTTTCCCATATATAAGGGTTGTAAGGGTTTTCATATAATATAATCAGAAATTTAAAGTAATCTCTCTTCTCTCTTTGTCTTACTTGTTACACAAGCTTAACCCTAGCTGAGAATTTCTTCTTCAATCAAGGATTATTTGCAGTTGAGTACCAAATCTGTGTTTTAGGAACATTGACTTGGATTTCTATCGGTTACTTGATAAACTACGGTTTATCTTTATCACCATTGGTTGTTCTATCACCCACTGTTTGCTTCAACCCACAGAGCAACCGAGTCTGTTGTTTCACCATCTGCGTAGCTTATAGTCCTCCGCCGCCTTCCTCGTCCTGTTTTGGGCAGATATGAGTGAGATCTAAAAGGTTTTGGCCTTTTTGGAAGAATTGAATAGAAGAGAAGACGAAAGGCAGATCATAGATGGCCATGGATGGACTTCTATAATCACTTAAAAAGGAGACGAAGGAACGTTTCAGATTTCAATCAAACCTTTTAAGTTTTGAGAATATCTAAGCGATAGAATATTTGTTTGTAGGATATTGAATATTTGTTTCTAGGATATCTAAATAAATTAGACGAATGAATAATTGAAGGTTTTAATTTGAGTTTTCTATTTTTGTCATTTTTTTTTTCTAGTTGATGTGTCATTGAAAAGAGTGCTGATGTATCATCTCATCGTGAGACTCAATTGAGTCATGAGAATCAATACAATGGAATCAACATAGTTATATGTTAGAAGTCTATGGCAGAAGTCTACGGCATCACTCACAAAAACTCATAAAAAATATTTTGAGGTGATTTTTTGTTCATATTTTTTTTCTATTCCTTTAAACATATATTTAACATTATTAAATCAGATAATTTGCCTTAATTGAATATTCATAAACTTAACAAAAACTATAAAATTATATATCTAATAAATAAAATATAGTAGAACATGAATAAAATATAGTAGAATATTTTAAGATAATCTATAGCTACTTAGTACTTAACTAGTTATACATAATGTAATGTGAAATATTCATTTAAATAAATAAAATACCCCTTCCAACCCAAAAAAAAAAAAAAAAAAAAAACCCTTAAATTTTAAAATAGTTCATAAGTACATACACATAATGTAACAAAACCTGATTATCTAAAGGCCTAATCATTTCAAAGATCTTTTTTAAATCAACGTGTAAATTAACAATCATAATTAATAATTTTGTTCCCGTTATGTCTATGTAACAAAATCTGATTATTTATAGGCCTAATCATTTCAAAAATCTTTTTTCATATGAACGTATAAATTAGTATTGCTAATTAATAATTTTGTTCCGCACATAACGCGGATAGTAACCTAGTATTAATAATACAGTAAACAATTTTTTTTGATTAATCTCATTAGTTAGAGAGACATTAGAGATTAAAAAAAAAAAAAAAAGATTTTAGAGAGGTAAAGTTTGATGGGAAATTTTCATCGTATTAGCGTCTAACAATTTTTTGAACATCGGCCCAAAGTTTTACTCTCATTCCTCAACCAACCGAAATGATAAATGTGTCGATGTAAAACCTATTTGAATAAATAAATACACACAAGTTGCCCCAAAACAAGTATTATCTGTTATAACTAATATCCTAAAAGCCTAACATCTTTCTCTGCTGAATTTTCCGACTAAGTTCCTCTGCCGACGGGATACCGTCACCACCACTTCTTCCGGCACTTTTTCCGGCGCTCCGCCACCATGCCGTCAACTCTTCCTGCTCAGGTAAAACAAACAATATAAATTATATTCGGATATGAAAAACTTATATAAATCATACAAAAACAAGAAGTTAAACTCTTAAACAACCCTTTTTAGTTTGTCAATTCCAAAACTTCGGACATAATTGGTCAAATGTTATAATCAACAATTGTGTGTGATTATACCTCAAGAAAGTCATGGTTTGAGATAAACTGAGACTCAACAAGGCAAGTCATCCCTCCAACCTTAACCGAAATTGAGCTGTTCACTGAATGTTTCCTTGAGCTTTGTCCCTCTATGGCACCTAAATATGTTAGTTAAAACCAACTTTGTGTCACAAAGATTCAAGAAAGAAAGCGGATTTCGAGCAAATATACCTTCTATGCGGGCTACGTGGTACCCGGTTCCTCCAAGCCCTTCTTCCCATTTCCCAAGCCTTAACCGCAAGAAGAACCCTTCGAGACCCGATACAGACTTCTTGGTGTTTATCCATCTGAAAACGAAACGTCAAAATGATATTTTTTTTAAGCATCGCAATGTGACAGGTGAAACGGTCTTTTTTTAGTGTGAAACTGGTAAACTTACTTGAGAACGTCTGTTCGGGTCAAGCGAAGCACCTGAACCGCATCAAAGACGGTCTTTGGTGCGCCTGTGAAACCACTTAAAGGCAGCTTCGTGCCAGAGGTAGAAGCTAAAGCGTGTTTCATCGCTCTATCTTCAGCTCCTGAAGTAATGTTCGGTGGAGCATTCGGGCATGTTGCAGCCCAGTGACTTAGCTGAAAACATCTAATGCATAGGCTTGAAGATTCCTCTCTTCCGTTCCGAGCACTAATGTTATGTACTAGATCTCTGAGCTCAGTGTCAGTTACTTCCAGACAATCCTGTAAACGATGACCCTTTTTACCGCAGTAGAAACAGATTAGATCCGTATGTCCTTCCTCTGCGTTCTCAGCTAAAGAACCTGAGGGCATTATGTGTTTCATTGCTTCGAATCTTCTTGCAAACAAAGAAGCCATTGCTTCCGAAGACTCTAATCTCAGAGAAGAAACTATGGGAAGAATAGCGTTCTGCGATTTAACCGCGTCTGAGGATGAATCATTGGACTCTTTAGCCACTTCATTAGTGATTCTCTCATGAAGATCTTTTTTCTTAGGGAAAGCACTCTTAGAAGAAAACCGCCTTATCCACAAACTTTCAAGACCAGAGTTCTTGTTGGTTAAACATTGAGTAACTTTTTCATCACAGGTCTTTTGCTCTTCATTCATCTTAGACTTACTAAGCGACAACAAAGAGATGTTTGGCTCTTTGTCCTCGTGTTTCTTCTCTGAAGAGAATGTTTCACTTGTCTGGTTAAATCCAACTTTTCCAGCCACTGGACCAATCTCATTGCCAGATGAAGAAGACAAGTGATCTCCTTTGGTAATGAGACATTGTTCAGGAATCCATGGAAGTTCCTGCAAAGAAGCATCATCCGGTGAATCCAGCTCGACGGCATCTTGACCTCCTTTCTTCGGACAATATATAGACTTGAAAAAAGACTGGAAACCGGTCTTTTCCTTCGGACTCGTTTCTTGTTCTTTGACTTGAGCATTAGCATCTGAGGTTGTGGTGAGACCTACAAAAGGGGAATCTTCATCTTCGTTACCTTTCCAGATTCCTTTCGTCATGTTTGATATCCAATTCATAAACGAGCTATCTTGCTTGAGCTTTGAAGTTGACCCAAAACAGTCTTGGTTTAGCGTTTTGAGCCGCTTGCTTTCGAGAATCAGTTCCTGCTCAAAGCCTGATCTTTTCTTTCCCCTTAAGAGCAAACCAGCACTGTTGCAACTCTCTACACTCCCAAAACTCTCATCATCACCGTTAAAGTTTCCATCAAATAAAGCTTTCTCTTTCCCTTTCGCTTTGGCTCGACGCCTGTAGGAACAGCTCGGTCCAGCCTTTTCGACATCTGTCTCGTCTTCCGGCAAGCATTCACATTCCACCAGAGCCTTACTAGCTACAACAGCAAGAGTTCCCAAGTCGTTCTCATCCGTTGCTTCTTCCCTATCTCCACGGTTACTCGGGCTATCTACTCGGACTATCCAAACAAGCATATAAAAGAGAGAAAGAAGCAAGAAACTTAAATCTCTACTTCTCATAAATGAAAACTTAAATCCTTTCATTCTCACCTAAAGATCTTTTCGAACTTCCTACTCGTCTCTCTCCTTCTTCACTCTGTACATCATCATTGGTTTCAACTTTTTCCTCAACCATCTCTTCTCTCTCAGGTTTCACATCCTCAACAGAATCACCAATCCCTGAAAACACACACACAAGAACTCTCATTACCTCTCAAACAAAGACAGTTCCAACAATAATCATCAATTTGGTTATATCATTTTTAGCAAACCTGACAATGCTCTGTTCACTTCATCATCAGTTCTACTTCTATCCATCATACCGAGATCTCGTCTTCTGGCTTCTTCTTCCTCCTCCTCTGCTTCTTCTTCGAAACCCGTGGTTTTCGAACGAGACTCCATGTTGTTGGTTTGTCCTATATCATCAAAGAAATTAGGAGAGAGTAATTTTCCCTTTCCCGTGAAACTGAAATCTGCACATCTTAGGGTTAGACCGTTGCGAGGAGACCAGACTAACTCTGATAAAGCATCCACCGAAGCAAACTTCATTCTTGCTTCTGCATTTGCGCTATGACTCGAAGAAGAACGTCTTAGCTCTTTACTTTTCTCATCTCCATCACCCATATCTCCTGAAACGAACCACCCTGAAGACAATAACGAACCAGAATCCACACGAATTTGACCTCAAAATCGAAAAAGCTAGCCTCACTTAGCTTACAAAACAAGAAACGATAGTGACCACAGGCACAAAACCTAAAACCCATCAAAAATCAGGCAAAGTTTCAGACTTTCAGTAAGAGTAAACAGAAAACTACAAAATTAATCGAATACCCAAATTGATTCTTGAGAACATAAACCCAGAGAACAGCTTAAAGAAGCTGATTTGAAATCCGGATTTTGGAAAATTTGTTGATTCGCGGATCAAGCAAATGATTACCTCTATCTCAAGCAATCACTAAAAAAACGAGGTATCTTCGGAGTCAAGTTGTTCAATTAATGAAACCCTAAACCCAGAAATCCAGAGAAAGATGTTTTTAGCATCAAAAACCCAGAAATTTCAAAAGCATAAACGTCCAAAATTTCAAAGAATTATACCAACAACAACAAAAAAAGAAGCTAAATTCGAACCCAAGTTACCTCCATCGAGGAATCGAGTTTATACTTCCAGCGAATTCTCCACTAAGAAAGGAGAAAAGGTAAGAAAGAGAGAGAAAAGGAAGACGAAGACGAAGACGACAGCGCCAAGCGGCTATGGCTAACGATGTGATTTGAAACTTGCTTCAAAAGCTTTTTATTTGCATTTTCGTTATGAGGCCCCTAGACCACCACGTGTACACATTCCTCTCCATACATTCCACACTTTCTGAAATTAAAAAAGTATCATTTCCTGATTCTGGCTATGTAAATAGGTATTTAGAACTTAGTGTCTATGAGGGAAAAGATAATCATCATATCGAAAGATTTGTAGTAATGCGAGATATTTTGTTATTGAAAAATATTTTATTCAAATGCAAACAAAATAACCTGTCTCTTATACACATCTAGATGTGTATAAGAGACAGGTTGCAACTCTCTACACTCCCAAAACTCTCATCATCACCGTTAAAGTTCCCATCAGATAAAGCTTTCTCTTTCCCTTTCGCTTTGGCACGACGCCTGTAGGAACAGCTCGGTCCAGCCTTTTCGACATCTGTCTCGTCTTCCGGCAAGCATTCACATTCCACCAGAGCCTTACTAGCTCTGTCTCTTATACACATCTAGATGTGTATAAGAGACAGGTTTAAAATTCACCACCACTTCTTCCGGCACTTTTTCCGGCGCTCCGCCACCATGCCGCCAACTCTTCCTGCTCAGGTAAAAAACAATATAAATTATATTCGGATATGAAANAAAGATAATCATCATATCGAAAGATTTGTAGTAATGCGAGATATTTTGTTATTGAAAAATATTTTATTCAAATGCAAACAAAATAACAATGAACCGTTTCCTCTTCAAAGGATTCTTTCTTTCCTAAAGTCTGTATATAAGTGCATACAACAAAAAATTATATGAAAAATCACATTAAAATGTAGGGTGTATATATAAAATTTGTTTGATAAAAAGAAAAGAAACAAGAGGCATGATGATATCCTCTTCCGCTGTCCAGTTCTTGTTTGCTTCTGTAACTGTACGACTGCTTTCAATTTTACTTAGCTTTGAAAAAAGTATTATGACAATCAAAACGAATATGAATAAAGTATATGACCGAATATAAAAGAATTTTATTGCTAATCTACTCAGAAAGATGGGATTTGAAATAAAGTGGGTTAAGTGAATGATCTGGGCCTCTGGGGTATTCAATCGGTTCAATAGAAGGTAATAATAAATGGTCAATCGAAAGGTTTGATCACTCTTTGGGATCTGCTATCGTCATATTTGTTTATATTATGTGTCGAGGCATTAATAAGAAATATACGGAAAACGAATAGGCGAAACAAATTACAGGACTAAACATCGCATAGACGAGTCCACATATATCATATTTGTTATTTGTAGATGATAGTTTGTTTTTCTACAAGTTCGAGAAAAGAGAATGTGAGAAGATTCTACAGATCTTAAAGTAATATGAAAGAGTGTCGGGCCAACAAATTAACTTTTCCAAGTCCTCACTACAATTCGGCCATATGGTGGAGTTCTTGGTCTGGGAGGAAATGAAACAAACACTGGATATTACAACTATTGGGGGAATGGGAAAATATTTGGACATCCCAGAGAGTATAAAAGGAGCAAAAACACATATATTTAATTTTCTGATAGACAGACATCAAGATCGAATTAACGAATGGACGGCACAATTGCTATCTAAAAGGGAAAAATATGTTATTATTAAATATATGGTTGCGACAATGCCGACATATGTTATGTCATGTTTCAAATTGCCAAAATCCATCACGACGAAACTAACAAGCAGGGTTGTCCAATTCTGGTGGTTGTCAAATGGGCGATCGAAAGGCATGCACTGGCTAGCTTGAAAAAAGTTGTGTCGGCTCAAAATGGACGAGGGTATAGGATTTTGAGTTATAGAGGATTTCAATACGGTCTTATTGGCCAAAGAATTATGGCGCTTGCTGGACAAATCACTTTATTTGCAAAAGTTTTCAAGGAAAGATGCTATAGCAACACAACTCCCTTGGATCCCGTCAAGTCTTACTACCTCTGGTATACAAAGAGTTTATTAAAAGAATTGGATCTTGTAATTCTATATCAGTATGGAATCATCCATGGATATTGGCTTCTCGTCCGAAATCAGCAACATGCAAAAGGTATAACTATTATCCAAACCTCATGGTTAATCATCTGATTGACCCACAAACACATACGTAGAATATGCAATTGATCAATGCGAACATGGATCCAGCAGATGTTCTCTTTATTCGGAGCATCCCATCTAGTAGGACTTACAACCCGATTCCCTGGGATGGGGTCTAACTAAATTGAAACGATATATGGTTAAATCGGGATACATGATGGAACAAGAGATATCAAACACTGGAATCTTACCCAAATACTACAGCCCAAATGTTAGGAAGTTACAGGCGCACTCATGGAAGGTAATATCCCCCTCTCCCCCCCCCCCTCCCCCCGTCCAAACTCAAACACTTTTTTTGACAAGTCGTCTCGGGTTGCCTCTCGGACACAACGAATTTACGGTTAAGAGGAATACAGTGTGATACCCAGTGTTCAAGATGCAGAGCGGAGAGGGGGTCAATTAACCATGTGTTATTTGAATGTCCACCCGTACTCCAAACGTGGGCGCTATCAAGTATTCCCACCCACCCAATCAACTTTCCAACGGAAGCTATTTTTACAAATACCAGTTATTTGTTAAGGGGGTTACCTAAAGATAATCATATGCGAAGGTACCCATACATATTATGGTACATATGGAAAGCTCGAAATGATAAGGTGTTCTCTAATTTGGACAAAGACTCAAGAGATATCTTTACCCTCGCGGAGACGGAGGCACATGTATGGGCTTTAGCCCAAGCCAAGGAAGAATAAGGAACAATATTAGCGCCAAGTCCCCAGATAGCCCAGTCGGCTCACACGGGTTTTTGGTGCTATATAGATGCATCATGGATAGCAACGGATGATCTTTTGGGGCTCAGGTGGTTCTGTTTTCAGCCTCTAGTCACATCTTTCTTGGGGGCCAGGAATCTTCGCTGAAGCGCATCTCCGCTACATGCGTAGTTGGAATCACTCATATGAGCTATGCATTTTATGATAGCAAATAATAGTCTGGAAATTTCTTTTGCAACCGACTGTTCAGAACTGATGACCATGTGTCTCGACCAAAGGAGTGGTCGGCTTTCTCCACACAATTGGAAGAGCTTGCCATAAGTAAGGAGAAGTTCAAATTTTTCTCTCTCTCACGCACATGCCAAGGTCTAATAATACGAAGGCGGAAAACTTAGCATGGAGTGCTTGCAGTATCCCCGATGATGCCAAATTTGTAAATTTGGTACCACCGAATTGGATTTACAATCTGTTTTAGGTGTCGAAACTGCCAACAAAAAATAATAATAATAATATAAATTGTCCAATGTCGATAGTAGAATAACACTGATGTATACATGCATTGATGCATATATGAATTTTTAGTAGGTATAAGGCCTAACTTATATATGCCACATGTTTAGGTTTTTTTTTTTTTTTTGTCATTTGAAAATTTTATTAGAACACAGAAAAGGATACATTTGAAAGGACATATTTTAAAGATACTAAGGAGAAATCCGAAAATAAAACTCTATGAATCCGAAACTAAAACAGAAATGTAGCAGTAGTTAAACCGAAGAACAGTTACAACCTCAAACTTGCAAGTGTAATAAAAAATTTGGAGAACCTAAGCCCGATAGTATCGAAGATGTCCAAGGCCAACCAACGAAACCAAACTTCCTCCTACGTCAGAACCAGAACCAAGGCTTCATGAACCGGCAAGCAAAAGCTACATCTTGAAAACTCCCAGAAAAGGCGATGTCGAAGGACAAATAGACGCCTAGACAGAAACATGAAAGAAAGATTAGACCTCCAGCAGCAATGGACAAAGGACCAAGAGCGAAGCCTAAACCATCATGTAGTAAACAGACCACGACACCAAGAACGAAGAAGCACAAAGTGATGGATTAGAGAGCCACCGACCGTCAATAAAGTGAAATCAAACCCTGCAAGATTAAGGCCATAAAACCAACCCCAGTTGCGACTGAACCTCTACTTAGAACGGGAAAGAGTCACCAACAGGAACCAGAGAGAGCTGACCCGAGAAGAGAAAGAGACGAGCCATGAAGAATGAGCGATTGCAGGCAAAAATCCACAACAGCCGCATCATCAACACCGGCCCGGTGAGAAGACAACCTATAGCAAAGAGATCTAAAGAGGAACTGCAAAGAATGGGGCGAAATGGGATAAATCCAACCGTAAATTCACTAGATCCGGCGCCACCAACCTCACAACAACCTAGATCTGATCAAGGCTGAAGCTTCAGAAAGAACCCGACATGATTCGCTCTTACCCAACCAAAACAAAACTTTTCAAGCCCAATGAAAAGCAAATCCAGAAACAAAAACTAAAACCCAGAAAACAAATACAAAGAGAAAAGCAAAGGAGAGAGACCAGCACCGGCTCTGAAGAAGCAGCCAAACGCCAGCCAACCGAGCAATACAAGCGGCATGTTTTCTCTTTTTAGTGAATCAAAAATTTGGACGAATTCTTCTTGACTGGATATTCATTTGATTTTAGTGGACGCTTCTACAAAATGAAGATTTATGATTTTTTTTTTGTGACATCTGATATTATCCCCTATATATTAATTGAGAAACATTTACAGTGGTGTCACTTTACTGATGTGTCACCACCACATTTGTTCTCACCAACGTTTAAAAAAAAGATTTATTTCATTAGACTAATTACATGATATGTCATTATCCATTTTTGGTCCAAATAACAGAATACAAAAAAAATAATATTACTTAAAATAATCTAAATTCAGTATATTTATAAATTATTTATGATATGCACGGAAAAATATTATTACAAAATATTTTTTTTTGAAATTACCAGAAATATGTTTATTATCAAGCCATAAAAAATGTATAGGACAATGTGTAATATTTGTAAATAAAGATAATTACATGTCATTAAGAAATTAAAAAAAAATAGTTTTGTAATGGGGGTCGAACTTAATATATCAAATGCATTATAATCACACATAACCACTTTTACTAACATATGTTATACGTCTGTCTTTCAAATTATTTTATATATTTTAGTCTAATATTTTTAATTTAATTTGATTTAACAAAGTTGGGCAAGTAATAATATGCAAAAAGACTTTCATTTAATCAGAAATTTAATTTATCATAATAGCACTTTTTTATATTATAGGTAATAAAACAATTAGCTAATTAGGATTTATTAATGATTTACTAATTACAAAATTCATTAAATCAATTTACCACTAAATTTACATCTAACTAATCCTATTTTAATTGTTAACAATAACTAATATATGTCATATAGAAATATTTCTATAATCAACTCTCTAATTACGAAATTTATTAAATCAATTTAGCAATAATGGCACATCCACGTAATACTATTGATTACAAATCAAATAATTTTAAAAAAATCAGTAACTAAGATATAGCAAGCATATTTACAGATTTCGATCAATTAGTCATTAATTAAGAAATTTATTAAATCCTTTTAGCATTAACTTTACATCTAACTAATACTACTATCCCATATATATTAATTGAGAAATATTTTTAGAGAGTATATTTATTTTTTGAAATATTTACAGTGGTGCCATTTTGCTGACGTGTCATCACCATACTTATTCTCCCATTATTTTAATATAAATTTCCTTTTTGATTAAATTAATTACATTACATGCCTTTATCCATTTATTACTTTTGATATAACCAGAAAATTATGTTTTAATTTTTGGATTATTTAGGGCCCGATTGGTAAATAGGCTGTTGAGGCTGTAGAGGCTTTAATTAGTTTTAAAGTTTTAAAAGTCAGTTTTTTTTCCAGACTTTATCCTCCTATAGTCATAAAAGCCTCCTTAAAAATCTCACAGCCAAAATAACTGATTTTACTCTTATTTTCGTTTGTTTTTTTAAAGCTAATAAAAAATGACTTTTATTTTTTTAAAGTCACAGTCATTATTTAAAAGTCAAATTTTTAAGGGCTTCTTTCACAACTAACCTAAAACATTTGGTCAATTGCAAATGTAACCCACCCTTTTCTCATTTTCAACATTAACCACTTTCTTCCCAAACAACCACTAACACTTCCACTTATTCACGAAATTGCCATTGGTTTTTTTTTTTCTTTTCGGAAATCCAAAAGACAAAACAATCCTCATCCTCCTCACTTATTCACGAAAATGCCATCATCATAAATTCACCCAACCACCATTTTCAACTAATTTGAAGCTTTTAAAGCTTCTACAACCAATTTTTGAGCTCTTTAAGCTCATTATCTCCTCTCATAAACTTATATTCTTCACTTTTCTCTCCATTTTCATCCCAAAAACTCTCTAATTTACCTTTTCCAAACTTGAAGTTCTAAGATATTGCCATATCCGGTGATTTGGTCGTGCATAGCGATTGGGCTTCTTTGGTGGTGGCTAGAATCGAAGTTCTCGGCGGTCGAAGAAGCTAAAGACCACTTCTAGGTAATTTTTCAGTTGATTTTTGTTAATTTTCCGATATGTGCCGCGACACCAGACTTCTTGGAGAAGTCTCCAAGAAGTCTGATGGTCAATGCACATGTTAGTTTTGCACTTGACCGTGTGTTCCGATTTCTGATAGTAGACTTCGTGTTGAAGTCTGCGTCTTTCTTTGAGAACAAAAAAAACTGGTGAGACTTCTCAAGGAGACTTCTTGAGAAAAGGTTAGTTTTGCAATTGACCAAAACGAAGACTTTTTAAATGAAGTCTACTCAAGAAGTCTGTAGAAAAAGAGAGGTTAGTTTTGCAATTGACCAATGCTTGACTTTTTTGCAGACTTCTTGAGTAGACTTCAGTGGCTAATTTTGGAGTGACAAATATATTATTTAATTAGTTGACTTCTTAGAGAAGTCTACTCACCTCGCAGACTTCTCCGAGAAGTCTACTAATTAATTAATTCAATGTTTGGTCAACACCAAAACTAACCCATTTTAGACTTCGTTTGGAGTGGGGAAGTCTACTTGAAAAGTCAAACTTGGTCAATTGCAAAACTAACCTCCAAGAAGTCTACTTTGCATAGTAGACTTCTCCGAGAAGTCTCAAATGAAAATAGACTTCTTAGAGAAGTCTCGCTTACGTGGAGAAGTCTCATTCGAAAAGTACAGAAAGTACAACACAATTTTTCAATTGCAAAACTAACCTCCAAGAAGTCTACTTTTCTTATGAGACTTCTCCACGTAAGGGAGACTTCTCGGAGAAGTCTACTAACTTTTTTCAATTGCAAAAGTAACCTAAAAAGGAGACTTCATATGTTGGCTACTATAGTAGACTTCTCTGGTAGACTACTATATTAAACTTCGTTGGGAAGTCTACTTTTACTAGTTTTTTTAAAAAATGTATTTTTATCAAATTTATAACGATTTTTAAAGATTTCTTTTGTCTTCAGCTCGTGTTAGTAAGTGTACTTGGTTCTGTATCAGTTTTACATGATAATGTTTTATACGTATGGTGGAATCAGATTTTTTTGTTTTTTAAGGTAGTTAGCTTATTAAGCGCAGACTTCGTAAAGAAGTCTAAGAAAGTAGTCTTCTTTGTTAGTCTCCGACATGAATTTTTTTAAAAATTCATTTATCTGAAATTTGTAACAAATAAAAATGATTATTTGACTCTTGCGTTTGTGTTATTTATTGGTCTTGCTTATGTATGAGTTTGACATGTTTGTTTGTTATAGTTAAGCTTTAATTAATTTTCTTGTGTTTTTAGGCATTTAGCTTATTAGTAGCAGACTTCTACAAAAGTCTACTTATTCGACATTGATTTCTAATGTGGTTTGAATTTGGTTTTCTTAGAGAGAATGGTTCACATACCCGCTGTTTTTAGAGAATGGGTGAGGAAGGAAATGATGTGGCATTTCGAGGTGGATACTCACAAAGGAGGGCGAATGTTCTTCTTGAGAGATGGTTGCACACATGCTGAGCTTCTTAAAATGGCACAAGAGGATTATATGCCGGAAAATGAAGCAGAGTTTGTGGAGTTATCCTATCCATTACCACCTCTGATGCTTCAACAAATGCCTCCTGATTATCCTCCTATTTATGTCACAAATGATAGACACGTTCAGAGCTTGATTGAGTTGAGTAGGAGGCATGGTGTACGCCTTTGCGTTTCGAGTAGGATAATAGACCATGAGAATGCTGATGTGAGTGGACAGTCGGATGACTGTTATGATGATGCGAGTGATGATGCTGAAGAAGATTGGGATGAAGACGCTGATGATTATGGGGATGATACTCCGAACGATGCTGATGTGAATGTGAATGTGAAAGCGAAAGATGAGGCCGATGACTTGGATGTGGATTACACTGAGTACGGGAAAGTGAAAGATGAGGATGAGGTTGAGGGTTTGAAGGCGTATTATGGTGGTCAAGTAGAACTTTGGTCCTCTAGTATCTTTGTCAATAACAGTTTTCCTAGCAAGGAGAAGCTTCTATCACAGTTGCGATCGACGGCGTTGATGGGAAGATTTGCGTTTAAAGTATATAAGTCTACGAAGACTTTGTTTGTTGCAATATGTTCTGTCAATGGATGTGCATGGAAGCTTAGAGCGAGTGTGAAGAACGAAGCAAACACATTATGGGTGACAAAATATTTGAGGGTTCATATTTGTTCTGTGTCAGACCGATCAGCTCACCGTAGATGTTGTACACCTAAGTACGTTGGAGCTTTGTTTATCGAACGTGTTGGCGTAATCGATGGAATTGTGTCAAAGCATATCAAAGATTCTATGAAGGTGATGTTCGGTCTAAACCTCGATTACACCACTTCTTATAGAGCTTTGATGTATGCCCAACAATTGGCGAGGGGAACAACAGAAGATGGATATGAGAATATGCCTTCTTATTTGCGCCAAATTGAGAGAGCCAATCCGGGAAGTGTCACGGACCTTGTACGCGGTGAGATGAATCGATTTAAATATGTATTTATTTCATTTGGAGCTTCCATAGCTGGTTTTCAGTACTTGAGGCGAGTGATTGTGGTGGATGGGACTCATCTAAATGGGAAGTACGGAGGTGTTTTGCTAGTGGCAGCCGGACAGGACGATAACTTTCAGATATTTCCGTTGGCTTTTGCAGTTGTAGATTCTGAGTGTCATGCTTCATGGAATTTATTTTTCACCAAATTGAGTAGATATTTTTCAGACCAAATTGAGTAGATTCTGATGTTTTTTAATTGAAAAACAGCTAGCAATAGGTCCCAAATATTTAATGTTTGGTTATGGTGTTATACCGACCTCTTTTCTATGTCAACTACGTATAGAGTCATAGTCACATCAATGGACTACTGAATAGTAAATCATATGGAACAAAAAAAATCATATATGCACTTAAATAATACATGGGATATTGGGTCTTCATACTGAATATTTTTTTTTTTGGAATTCTGTCCGATTTTAGAAACACATAGCAATACGAAATAAGTTTTAAAATTTTAGTATCATTATTAGCTCTTTTGTTAGTCTTGGCATTACTTCAAATTTTACTAAAAACAAGGACATATTGGTAGGTGATATTGCTTTTCAATCAAAAAAAGTGAATTTTTGTAACTGATTTTAAGTGTTCCATAGATACTACTTAATTTTCCATCTCATAACTTGTTTTTTCTAATAATCTTTTGTTGTTGATACAAGATGTCCGTAGACAGAAAACAAACTTTTATCCAAATTAATTATTCAAACTTCGCAATCAATTTTACTTATAATATAGCCAAACCCGAAATCGATCCTAATAAAAATTCTGGTATAGGTGTCATACGACCAGGGGGGTGCCACATTGACGTCTACGGGTCATGTGCCCTCTACATTTTTTTACCTTTTCCTTAATAACCTAAGTAATTTGATTAATTATTGTTATTATCTTTGCTATTTATAATGTTATGCCTCCGGTTAAAATTTGTTCTAGATCCGCCTCTGCATACGACAGATCGATACCAAGAGCAAAGCTTTCGTTGCTAACCACAGTGGAAAATTTGATAGTTTGGTTTTGAATCAACCATACTCGTATGATAGTAGCAAAATCATTCAAATACTCTAAGCTAAATATGTTTGTAAGAGTTAAAAAGACAAAGACAAAAGTATAACAAAAACAAGATAGTGAGATAAGTGAGACTATAATTCATGTATTCTCACAATGAAAACGTTTATAAATCTTATACCCTGTTAGAATTTTGATGGTTGGAAAAGTTGAAATTAAAGATTGACTTAAATCCATGAGCAATCGATTCAGAGGTTGCAGCAATACAAAGTTGAAACTTATAATATACGCACAACAATGCTTGCTTCTTTTATCAACAACAAAATATTACCTCTTTTTTTGGGTCAAAAAACAACAAAATATTACCAAAAAAACAAAAAATGAAATGAAAACTTACAGTAGCATTTGTGGAAACTTTAAGCAAAATTCACTCCTCTAAATTAAAAAGATTGAAAATAACATCGCCCACCAATTGTTCTTAGTAAAATTTGAAGTAATGCCAAAACTAGCAAAAAGATTAAGAATTAATATACGTCTTCGTAACTCTTTTATCTTTCACTTTTGTGTGTCCTTGAAGCTCATCCATGTGACTTGGTGTTGCGAAAAGCTCTCTTAAACTTAAATTTATATTGTCTTAAAATTCAATAAAAAAAAATAGAAATTATACTCAATAAAATAAAAGTGTTTCCAAATCTATTACAATATATATATAGAAACAATTTTGAAGATGTCGAACAACTTCGAATACTAACATTGGTTATACAAAGATATTAAAAATACACAGCTTGGATTTTTAAAACGATCTATATATTTAGTTAGGCCTATATTTTACTCATTGGTTGGAATTTCTTTCTCTTTCTTGACAAAAAGAAATAAAAAATTGCACATAATGAATGCTCTCTTCCAAAGTATGAAGTATGAACTATGAAGTATGAACACATTGTATATTTTGCCCTATAAAGAAAGTAAAAGAAATATAATAATAATGCGGTCAAGTCAGAAAAGGAAAGTGAGAGTGACGATGCAGGCAGGTATAAAATCTGTAAATAACGAACGACCTTTTTGTCTGTCTCTATGATTTAATTTTTTTTTTTTTTCCTCTGAAAGATATATTAGATTGAAGAAAACATTACACAATCAGAAGGCAAGAAGCAAAAACCTATCCAAGCTAAAAACCAGAAAGGAAAGAACACCTTCCGAAAAACAAACCGAAAACCTTTAAACTACAAAGATAAGGATGAAGTTAGTTTTAGTTTGAGGTGTCTCTATGATATAATTAAATCCACTAATTATTTCAAACTTATGAATAAATTGAAATAGTGCTCTAATGAATCCACTTGTTTGTCTTTTTAAAAAAAAAAAACTTAATCCACTTGATTGTCTGTCACACTTTCAATTTAGTACTTTTTTCAAAGTCCCTATAAAAAAATATAAAAAATAAACATTTCAATCTAGACTCTTTTAGCTATATAGTATGGCATATCAAATCAAACAGTGATCTTATTTAAAAAGTTGAACTATTTAAGGCTTTGAATGGTAAGGAGATCAAAAAGCAGAACAAAAGCAGATCATTAAAAATGCAGAACAATCTGCATTAATGCACTATTCACTACATAAATGCAGAACAAAAATTTAATAATAAAAAAATAAATGTTCTGCAAACAGGATAAAAACTAATTTAAATTAAAGATCTGCACAAATTTTTTGGACATCTCGATTAAGGCTTCGAATGGTGACGCAGATCAAAAAATGCAGATCATGCAGATCAAGAAGAACAAATACAGATCAACCAAAAATACAAAACAAATGCAGATCTGCAAATAATAATATTATATTAAATAGTGTAACAATATAAAATAATACAAATCAAATATTTTAAAAGTCAAAAATAAAAAAATACATATAAATGCAATAAATAATACATTTAAAATTTAAATATTATCAAAAAACTAATTTCGATTACAAAATAAAAAGAAATTTTAAAAATAAAAATTAAGACAAAGTAATTTTATTTGTCTATATGTATTTGCAATATAATGAAATAAATATAATTATGAGAATAAATATGTTTAAAAGTTTAAAAATTATTAAAAAAAATTTGATTACAAAATAAAATTTAATATAAACTATTTTTCTCACATTTGACACAGAATCTCATTATCCTATTTTCTCTATTTTAGTATCACATGGATCAGTCCTATTCATATTTATAATTAAAATATAATTTATAAAATAATATTTATGATTTTATTCTACTAGTTTATACCAGTTAATAAGTTTTAATTTTTGAATTATTATGTTTGTAAATATATTTATAGCAATAATTATATATATTTGTAAGAAAATCAACACGCATAATACTAAATAGTGATTGCAAGCAAATTATATAAAAATTATGAATATGTAAAGTAAAAATATATATAATTTTTAGATATATATTTTTGATATTTATAAAGAAAATAAATACAATATATATATATATATTAAATATCTCACTAAATAAAAATATCTATTCTTAAAAAAAATTATTACATAGAAAAAACGAAAATTAAAATTAAATCATATTTTTAAACTTTAGAAGATTTGTAGATTTGTTTATTGTATGGAAATGAATAAAATAAGGTATCAAACTAAAAGCATTTATAAGCAATTAAAAAAAAAAAAAAACAAAAAAAAAAACAAAATTACATGATTGGTCACCTATATGTTTCCACCCCCTTTTTCTTTTTCATGTGCAGATCAGATTATTTACAAAGGTTTTGATCTGCATGCAGATTATTTAATTTTTTAATATTATTTTTTAGTTCTGTAAAAAATAGGTGAATGGCAATTAAAATGCAGATCAATCTGCTTTTTGATAATCTGTATATGTTCTGCATATGTTCTGCACTTCCATTCAAACCCTAACCCTACTGAACACATGCAGATCTGTTTTTTTTTTCTTTTTCATTTTGCTAAATTAGTTATAAATGCTAGATTTTCTTCATTTATTACTCACTTCCATATTTGATAACCAAATCCATATATCTCAAAATTTAATCCAATTTAAGATATGTTCTATATTTTTTTTCTTTATTTTGTGCAATATTTTTGTATTGATTAATTATTTGATAAATAATAATTCAAAAATTAAAAATTATTAACAGGTATAAACTAGTACAATATATACGTGAATATTATTTTATAAATATTATTTTAATTGTAAATATGTATAGGATTAACCATATGATATGAAAATAGTGAAAAATAAGAAAATATGATTTTAAGGAATATATGAGAAAATGGTCTATATATCTAATTTAGTTATAAATGCTAATTCTTTCAATTTATTACTCACTTTCATATTTGACAACCAAATCTATATATCTGAAATTTTCTCTAATTTTAAATATGTTTTCTTCTTTATTTTTGTGCAATATTTTTTGTATTAATTAATTATTTGATAAATAATTAAATATTAATAAACATAACAATCTTTATACTTAAAGAGATAATACATTTTTATATAATTTGTTTGCAATCACAATGTAGTATTATACATTTTTTATATAATTTGTTTGATAATATTTAAAATTTACTATATTATTTATTGCATTTATTTTATTATTTTTTTGACTTTTTAAATATTTGATTTGTATTATTTTATATTGTTATACTATTGAATATAATATGATTATTTGGAAATCTGCATTTGTTCTGCATTTCTGCTTGATCTGCATTTGTTCTACTTGATCTGCATGATCTGCTTGATCTGCATTTTTTGATTTGCGTCACCATTCGAAGCCTTAATCAGTAGACTATCGTACCTAATAACTTTCCATAAAAATATTAATCTTTTTTTTGTTTGTCATCTGATTTCAATAAACGATACTCCAAACAGTACCAAAGATTCCAAAAGAGTTACCACCATCAAACATACTGATGCATGATTACCAAATAAAAAAATCTAAAAATTCAACTACAGTATTATGAGCCAGTTTCCACACTGATTCCAACAAGATTTTTCACCGAAATTAGTAAAGAGACTGAGAAAAGGAAAAAAGAGATACCCCTCCATCATTTAAAGCGGCCATTGATTTTTGATTTCATATCTTTCTTCCTAATATCAGCGCCTAAAAATCAGTTCATACTATAAATGACGTAAAACATGAGCACTTATTATAGCCACAACGTTGCCATTATATAATACTATAACTTTATATTTTTGCTATAGAAATATGGTTGTAATTTTTTTTTACTGTGGTTGTAAATTTTTCTGTTGTAGGATTTTTGTTTTAGAATTATAGAATTTTGGAAAGCATAAAATTATGTGTTTTAGAAAAAATATTTTGTACAACAAAAAAAAAAGAAATAAATATTTTGACTGTCCATAAAAAAATACTAAAATTTGATTGAATCTATTTAAACGTTGTACAAACTTTTTTGTTGTGTACAAATTTTAAAGCACTTGCCATTTTTATCACGCTTCACATTTCTCAGAAAATAAAGCATTTGGTAACACTATCAACCATGTACTCACATGCTATTCCTAAGATGTATATTTGCTATGTTTCACAATATAAGTTGTTTTAGTTAAAAACACAGAGATTCAAAAAACATCATTTCATATATAAATTAAATACAATTCAACCAATCATGAAAAAACTGCATAATATAATTGGTCACACAAATCTAATAAATGAAAAGTTGCATAAAAATATGAAAACAAATTATATTTTAAAACATTAAAAATTTCCAAAACAACTTATATATATATTATGAAACAGAGGAGTGTTTTGTTACTCTTATTCTTATAATATATACCATTACGAAGGATAAAAGTTGTGGTTTGAGAAAATAAATTTAATTATTATAAAGATTTAAGAGATAATTTAAGGAACCAGACAACCAGATATGCCAAACAAATTGATATACTCGAAGAACCATTTAATTACTATATGCAATCATTGATGATGAAGACACACACATACACATTTATATATATATAGATAATAATTGTAGGGTTTAAATTCATTCTTGGCGTACCGGAGATTAAGGTAATCGAGTTAATGATTTGGTGTCGAAGATTGAGAGGCAAAACGTGTAAGTTGAGGGGAATGAAGCCTGGTCCGACATCATCATGACCATGAGGTGGAATGGTCTCGAGCCAGGCATCATCCACCTGAACTTTTGGCTCAGAGAGAAGAGAGAAGAGAGAAGACGGAAAAATTAGAATATAGAGAGAAGTCTAAACGGCCATGCATTTGTTTTTAATTTTAGGATGGGCCCTTTATATTATTAATACGTGAAGGGCCTGGAGACTGTTTTTTTTTTCTTACCATCGAATAGCTAATTATTGAAAGAGAATTATGTAATAAACTTAAATTAAATGATATTCCCTTCGTTCCAAAAAATTTTTTTGTTTTATATTTTCAATAATTTTTTTTAAATTCAGTTTTAATGTATTAATTAGACAGACAAAACTATTTAGTATATTAATAAAGATTAAAATAGACTTTTTAATAGTTTTTTAATATGTGTAAAAATATTTAAAATAACTTTGTTTGGGAAACAGAAAGAGTATTTTTTAGAATGTCTTTATATTTAATATCTATGACTCGAACACATGCGAGAGAATCAGTGCAGTGCGAAGGTTTTTAGGAGCTTGAGGTGAGTAAAAAAATTTTCTACACAAATTTTTAGTGGTATTAATAATTTTAAATTCAAAAATAATAATAGATCAAACCTATTAAGTAAATTTTTTTCTTAAAACTTTTTTATCAAATTTTTATAATAAAGATGATACTGAATTGTTGCTGTACAGAATTATAAATCTTGCCATAAGGAGATTGGATGTCAATACATGGATCGAAATGTTCGTTGTCTTGGGAAAAAATAATTAGAAATGTTGAGATTTTAGTTAAAAATTAATAAAACTAATTAGAAAAAAAAACACTTCTTAACCAATAGGTAGAGTAGACTTGATCTCACGCAAGGACCCAACAAAATGCATATAAACCAGTAAACCACTATACTAAAAACTAATTTTTAAAAAATTTGGGACCCCAAAATTTTTATATTATTTAAGGAGCCTCAATTAAATGCTTTTTTCACTACACTATAACCACGGCTCAGAAGAGAATATGAATGTTTTCTAAAAAAATTTATAATCAAGTGAAAAAAAAAAAGAGTTACGAAAAAGAAAAAGAGACAGCAACTCTCCAAAACATTTAATCAGTTAACCGTAAAAATGTACAACAAAGAAATTATAATGAAAAAACTTCATTTTCTAAAACTTTTCTAGAATTATTAAAACGGTTAAAAGTTTTTTTTTTTTATTGAAAGACAACGGTTAAAAGTATATAAACGAACAATGATGATAAAAAAAACGCAATTCTCCAAAATATCTTTAGAATTATTATGGTTCTTAAGTAAAAATGTGCAAAACGAATTATTATGATGAAAATATGCAACATTCCAACAAAATATTGTAGGATTATTCAAAATGGTTATTAGTGAAAAAGATAGAAATGTAAGATTTTCTGAAACATTTTTTAGGATTGCTACGGTTAAAACTAAAAAGTTCCAAAATATTTTGTAAGATTATTAATGAGCTTTATCTATTATTAAGTAATTCATTTTTAAATATAAAATATAACTTTCTTTCTAAATTTCTTTATTCTAAAATATTTATATTATTCGTAGACAACTCGAGACAACATTTGTTTGTGTGGAATGTGGATATTCTAAAATATGAATGTAAAGTTTGGTATACCTAAGATTCAACAAGATAGTATGATCTCTAACTAGACATCATTTGCCTTAAAGTTTGGTATGTGAAATAAAGACGTATTCCTATTTAAAACATTCACATTCACTTTTAGAATTTTTTCATTTTGAAAGTCAAAAAGAAAAAGAAAGTTTCTTTTGACAACCATTCATAATACTATTAGCTGCAGAAAAATTAGTTCCCTATCATAATCTGAGAGCTAACTAACTTTCACAACTTGTGCCATCTTCATATCAATCGTCAAATTAATTAAAACATATTTTTCTCGATTAATTGTAACAGAAAATATTGTACAACTCTGAAAATGACAGTATTTTTATTTTTACTAATTAACTGTGACTGATAGCCAGCCACAGCAATTTATTGAATTTTCTTTACATTGTCAAAGATACATTTGAGCACAAAGACAGAAAAACAGGTACAGAATGTGCAAAGCTTCTGGATGAGAAAGAGGGTTCACATCAGTCTAAAGATAGCTTAGCAAGAGTTAGGGAAAGTACCTTTACTCCATTAGCCATGTCTTCAGGAGATGAGTATTCTTCAGGTTTATGGCTGTATCCTGCAAAAGATCACACAACCAAAACAAAGCTCAGTGGCGATACTGATTCGACTAAGATCACGGTCTCATTGGTTCGCATATATACCTTTGTAGCACGGGATGAATATCATACCCATTGGAGATATCCTGGAAACAGCAAAACACAACAAAGTTCAGCACCACTCTAAGAAAGAAGAAAGTAGACTAATGAATCTAACGGATTCTTATCTGGCGATTAGAAACCAGGACAAGGAATTTTAAGTGTTTCAATTTGAACTGTTCTAAGTTTTTTTTGCTGCAAAGTTATGCTCAATTTGAAAGTTTAGGGTTGTTTTCCTAACATGACACTTGCAGTTTTGTTTGTAGTACCTGGCCATGAAGAGAGAATCATGATAAGCTCGGCTTATCATCACCTTGTGTGATAAGTTTAGCTCTGTGCTTGCCTCTGCCATTTTCTTGATTACTAGTTTGTCTGAGAGTGCCGGTGGATCTTGATTTACAATCTTGAATTCTGATAGCTTCACTTTTCGTTTTCGAGCTATCGTGTTTGCAGATTCCTGAATTTTCTTGATCACGGTGTTTCTTCTCGCTTCATCGATATCCCTTGTATCTTTGAAAGAACACAAGACAATGAACATAGTCCAAACGATCAAACCAAGACAATGGACTTTCTCTATTAGTATGTGTGATGGAAGATAAGGCATTACCGATTTCAAGATGAGATTTGCTCGGAATGCTGTTGATTGCTCCAGGATGCAGTTCCAAAATACCTTAAACCGCAACAATTTATATTGTGACTAAGTTCCACTGAGAGTAAGTTTTTGGTGAAATCAGTGAGGAAAAAACTTACCAACAGTTCCTACAGTATCTATTGATTCCGATTCTAATACATGTTTCTCCACGGCTAGAGCCAACTCTGCAGCCGCAAGCCCGGCATCATTTCTAAAAAACCGTCATTAAACATTGATCAGTCTACAAGTGGTCTAAAGCAGATGTTTGAATCATCTTATAATATACCTCACCTATATGGCATAAGCACAGCACCGGCGTGACCTCCATTGCCTTCGAATTCCACCTTCAAACTCGCTGGAGCAGCAATGGCGGTGACTACACCGATATCTAAACCTGAGGTCAAATAGTATATGGTATTGGCCAAAATGTTAAAGAGACAGAAAAAAGCAAGAAACTTTTGTATGGAGAAAATGGAAAATTAAACCGTACCTTCATCTTCGAGTATAGGTCCTTGTTCGATATGCAACTCAATAAAAGCAAAATAGCTTCCTTTCTTCAAGAACACACTCGACAAGTCGTCATCTTTACCTTCTGCGTATCCGGCTGATCTTGCTGCTTCTATAAAGGACACATTTTGTCCATCAACGAGTGTAGTGTTAAGAGCTTCCGCAAGCTCTTTGCTTCCAGCAAGTAAGCGGCTGTAATATCAAGAACGTTTACAAGTAAGACAAAACGAAACAAAGCATCAATCTTTTTGCTGTTCATAACAAAGCTTACCTTCCTAAACAACTGATCCCAAATCGTGTAGGTTCTTCAGATGTGAACAAGATTATCTCCAGAGACCTCTTCGGTTTAAACCCCGACCTTAAAGATAACCAAACAAACCAATCAAAGATCATCATCAAACACAACAATCACCAGAGAGTTTTTCTTTCTTGATAACATTTCAGATTCATCATACCTTTTCAACACATTGATAGCTTCAATAGCGCCTAAAACACCGACAACGCCATCATACTTCCCTGAATACGGAATAGCATCGATGTGAGAACCGGTCGCTACAGCAGGAAGGTCTGGCTCCAAACCATCCCTAAGTTAAGAGGATTGAAACAACACATCAGATGAATCAAATCAAGCAACATACAAACCAATTTTTTTAACTGTGGTCGATGAGCAAGAGAGAGCCAAACCATTTGCCAAATATGTTACCAACAGCATCTTCTCTAACAGAGAGATCAGCAAGTGCCATCAAATTCTTAACATACCTTCAAAAAATCAACCAAGAAACTCAAATTCAGATGAACAAAATCTATTGCTTTTACTCAAACAAGTAATGATAATAGCAAACTGATTCCAAAATTTCACCGTCTTGCCAAGACATCTTTGTCAGTATAGAGAACTCTTGTGACTGATGGAGAAGGAGCATCAGAGAAACTTGAAAGCTCATCTATCTAAACCAAAACAAAGAACATCCATTAAAATCAAAGCTTCAAAACCCACTTCACATATCATTGAGTAATCGAGAAACAGATTCGAAATCACACTCTTTTGGGACCTGTTTTTGCAGTCCTTGAGCATCAACGGAGAGTGAAGAAGCGAGATTGATGGAGCCGAATTGACCCGGTTCGTGTATCGGGTACCCGGAAAAATCCTCCATTGTTCTAATCGTTGGGTTTGGTTCATGTTGTTGTTGTTGAGCTAAGCTTGAAGGTTGAAGGCAGAGAAGGGAGATAAGAAGAAGAGCAATAGAGCAGAAACGACTCGATTCCAAAGATTCCATTTTTATTTTTTTCTTATCAGTGTTTGATTCTGATATAGAAGACATCGAATCGAACACATTATTGAGAGCTTATAATTTGGTATCTATGTTTTGGAGAAATAATTAATTAACCTTTAATTTAAATTTGGATCAATATTCTCCAAATTGTTTAAAGGGAAATCCTCTAACTCGGTGGGAATCTGACACAGAGTGTTTTGTTGTATTCTATGCCTCTATGGCTCTATCTCAAAGGTATCATGTGAGATTAAAACTAATTATTTTTATGTCGAGGCTTCCTTTTCTAAGGGGTTGATTTGTCTCAATCGAAAATTTTGGTCTCTTCCTCCAAATAAAAGAAACAAATAATTTTTCCTCTCTAGGATCTATCATCAAGTGTTACTGGGCTTTTAAGGGAAGTAAATTTTGAATCAACCATTTATAGAGTGTTCACATATTATTCCATAGCGGGCCCGTTTCACCATGTGGAAAAGCCCAATTCGTTATATCACTTACAAGTCTCTAATCCAAAAATAGAGCCGTACATTAAATTTGCGTGGGTTTAAATGTTAAAAAGTACATTTTATTCAGGCTTGAATCATAAGGTTCATGACCATAGATGGAAACAAAATGAGCATTTTTCCCATAGATGGAAACAAAATAAATGTTAAAAAGTACTTATTTAATCGATACATTAAATCTTTAATTCTCGCATGTGCAGAATAATTCATTAACTTCGCAAAATCGTGATAAAAATAGTTAACTTTTAACCTTAAAACGGTGAAACGTTAAATCTATTTTATTATTGTCGGAAAAATGTTCATTTAATTTCTCAACTATTTGCAATCGGCAAATTAAATTTCTAACTATTTGCATGCACAAAATAATTCCTCAACTCGTAGTTGACTTCACAAAATCGCGATAAAAAATTAAATGAGTATTTTTCGATGACAAATAGATAGATTTAAAGTCTCGCCGTTTTAAGATAATGGTTGACTATTTTTATCACGATTTTGCGAAGTCAACTATTTATAGAGTGTTTACATATTATTTAATGTGCCGGTTGCAATTTATTGGAGAATTAGATGAGCATTTTCCCTTAAGTTGAGAGATAATATTTAAAATAATTTTTTTGACAAATAAATTTTTTAAAATGCTCATTAAATTGTTCGGATTTTTTCGATTGAGAAAGTATTTTTGTGTGATTATCAGATTCATAATTGTGAAAGTTTAAATCCTATTACTATTTATGATAATAAATTTTTGTTAACCAATCCTTTCAAAATTATCGGTCTATTTTCATCTCTATCTAAACTGTACGTAAAACCGACAATAAACCTTACTTGGATCACTCTTTTTAAGTCAACAAACTAGACACTTAGATATCATTTTAAAATTTATGTACCTTTATCACAAAATTAATTGACAAAAATGAATTGACTCGTATTTCTTATACATTACTCTAATTTTTTAAATATAATTTTCGATGTGATCAGATGCTAATAATTTTCTCCCTTGTTTTTAAACAATAGCTCAATCTAAAAAATAAATTTATTCATAGAAGATATCGACAGTCTAAATTTTTTTGGAGAATATTGCTCAAAATACATACATATGTATAAGTATTTTTTAAAAAACTTAACGGCAGCGGCCTAGTGGTACCTTAACGAGTATAAGATATATTCGACCCGCATGTTTTACATCGTGTGTTTGTATCCAACACGTCCGAAAATTAATCAGGCTTCGACTCGGATCACCCAAATATGCAAATTTAGCAGGCTTCGACTCAGATAATATGCAAACTTTTTATGTAACGTTCCGACCGTCCCTACCAGCGAGGTTCCACACTTTTCACGGGCTGTGGGTCCTCCGCTCCTGTCCGACGGTTGGTGTGTTATTTTTCTCGGTGGCCCGACCGACTGATTTACTTGTCCCTGCAATCACCACGTGATCCTTTCCCGTGTTTTGGCCTCACTCACACGGTTCCGCAGAGGACTTCTAGGAAGGTCACCCATCCTAGTCCTACTCCAGCATAAGCACGCTTAACTATGGAGTTCTCTCAGGGTAAGTGACCGAAAAAGATAAGTGCATTTTGATGACATTGGTAGTCAAATCAATCCATTTAAACTTATTCAAATGGGTCGGGCCCGGATCGTTACAATTCTCTTCCACTTAACGGGAATTCGCCCCCGAATTCAGATCCCACCGTGTGAACTCTAACACCCAAACCCCAAGACAGTCTCCTGGGACAGAACCAGTTTGACTTCCCTTGGCTCTGATACCACTTATAACGTCCCGACCGTCCCTACCAGCGAGACTCCATACCTCTCTCAGGATAAGTGACCGGAAAAGGTAAATGCACTTTGATAACATAGATAGTCAAATCAATTCATTTAAACTTATTTAAATAGGCCAGACCCGGAATCGTTACACTTTAGCCCAAAAAAAAAAAAAAGATATATAAATAATAAATAATATATACATATACGGACCAAATACAGATAATAATATTTTGTTAAAAAAAAATACAGCTAATATCGACGTGTTGAGTCAATCTAATCTAAAGCACATGGAGAAAACAAATAAAATATAAAAAAATACGACCACCTTATATTAGAAAAAGTAAAGATACATTTGGTAGGAGTTTCAAATCTATTAAACTCTACTACGAACTTGCCACATCATAGAGATGAGCATCACCCCTATGAATATATATGTGATAAATACAATATGATTGGTTTATAAATTACAACTCGTTTTTTAAATATATTGAGAGTGGCATGAATACGATACGATGGCTCTATACAATTTTGACGTACATATGTATTGTAGATACTGGAACAGAACAAAAACGAGTATAAAAAACTATGAGAAATTTCTGAACTGAATACTTCAATTTCTCTTATTTTCTTAATGCTGATCAAGTCTCCTTAAATAGACTTACAACTGAACAATGAAAACTACTCAAACTACTAACAAAGTTGTTGCCTACAAACCAGGTCAACTTTGATTTATTCTCTGAGACTAACTCAACTAATTTGGACTCACTCAAACTAAACCAGATGTCTTAATGAAATAACCAAAAACTAAACCAACGAACTTGTTCTTCATGTATAACTATGATTGGAGACGTCAAAAACAAAACTATTACTATATATTGTTGGGTGGCGTTTAAGACTTTATATTATGATTAAAATAACTTGTGAAGTCAATAATTAACAACCCGATGTACTTATATGTTCAGAAATCAGAATNTTTAAGACTTTATATTATGATTAAAATAACTTGTGAAGTCAATAATTAACAACCCGATGTACTTATATGTTCAGAAATCAGAATCTACAAACTCTATAAATACCATGCTTGTTATGATCAGGAGAATAACCCAATATACAAGCTAAAATCACATAAATCTATATCGATACATTTACTCAAGAAAAGATGGCAAGCATATGCGAAGGTATTTATATATATTATAGTATACGTACTTATTACTTAACCATCGTTATATTGATTCAAACGTAAATTTATTAGATTAAAAATTTGACAAAAATAGACTAGTTCATATCTCTTTTTTTTTGGTTAAATAACTACTTCATATCTCTTGTCTCTGTTCATTTATGTTCCCATACGGGGATTCATAATGAGTTTTCAAATCTTGAACAGAAAATCAATTAAATTGAATTAAACCAAACCAAATTGTTTATTTAGCTTTGATCCTTATCACTTTTCTATGAAAACCCGGTATCTAGTTTCTTATTATTAACTCATACATGTTTATAACAAAAACAAAACAAAAAAAAAAGGAAAATAATTAATTGCAAACCAAATCTACCGTAGATACTTTTTAAGTATTAAAATTCCAATTATTAGTGTAACGTTATGGTTAATCTTGAAATTTTTGATCCGAAAACACTATGTTAAATCGATTAATAAACAGATCCAGGAAAGAGCTCGTGGCCAGAACTAATGGGGACGAAAGGAGAATATGCAAAGGAAGTGATCGAAAGAGAGAATCCCAAAATGAGAGCTGTTATCATTTTGGATGGAACTGCCGATCCTCATGAGATCTTTATTTGCGATCGTGTTTATGTTTCGGTCAACGATTGCGGAATCGTTGTTCAAATTCCCATCATTGGTTAATTTTTAATCAGTTTCAAGAAATTGTATCTACTATCTGTAAGCGTGTTTGTTTGTTCGTGTTTCGGTGTAATAAATTAATACTCATGCATGAAGAGATTGCTATGATCTCAATTGTGTTATGCTATCTCATAAATAATTTATGAATTTCGAACTTTATTTCTTATTTAGTTACCGATTAGTTAATAATTTCACTAACTTGTAAATTTATATTCATATTATTAGCTAAATATTATACCTGTCTCTTATACACATCTAGATGTGTATAAGAGACAGACATAATTTTATACCCTATCACAAACCACAACGCCCAAAACAATTGCATCTTCAGATATAATCTGAGCCGTCACTTTCGTATTCTCTCTATCGATTATCTCTTTTGCTTCTTCTCCTCTTTTCCCCACCAATTCAGGCCACGAGCTCTTCATTCCTTCACCTGCAGTGTCTATACATATATACACACCCATGTATATATTAAGTAATAATAATTGATTTATTATGATCATGCATATGCATACAGAACCGTCTTTACTGTACATTTTGTTGTTTATAAATTGGAACCCTATTTAATATATTCTAGTTCATCAAAAGATATATACACTTAACAGAAAAAAAAAAATTAACTGCCCATAATCTTCAAATAGTTTGAAACGGCTTTAGTATATGTGTATGTATATCTATAATAATACCTGGGCACACGTTCGACATTTCTCTTTTCTTTTTCTTTCTTTTTGAGTCTTTTCTTCTTCTTTGGGAGGAGTTTTGATTTATGAAGATTGTACAAGAACAAAATGACTATTTATAGAGAAGTTTGTGGTGGCTATTTCACTTTCTTTACAATATGTACACATGAAGGCCATTGAGAGAGATAGATTCGTACGCTATTGAGTTTTGACCCAACGTGAGGTTTCTTTATAAAATTGAAAGAGTTTCACCTACTTTAGATACACGTCAGAGATATATATGGATATGTCAAATGTTTGAACAATATGGTGGCTCTAAAATGCAGTATAATTAAGGGAAATTAGCGTGGATAACCATATTATTTTTTAATGAATCGATAGACTAATCATATTAGAGTTATGACTATAGTATACTTTGTATTTTCTGTATAAATACAAAATTATCCTCCTTTGAATTGGATGAGAGAGAGAGACCTACATGAGTTCTGATTTTTTAAATTGTTTTCATTATTCTATTTTTATTTTATTTTATTGTTAAGAATCCCCTTTCATTGTATTTGCTTTTAATATTTTAACAAATAATAATTCAAATTCACAATTTTACTGTAACAAAAATATAGGTTTTTTTCTGCATATGGCATATTTTGAATTTTTATAAAAAATGTTTCTTTTTAAAGAAAAATTATATATATTTCGTTAAAATAATTTTTTTTTGATTGTGTGTATATAGTATAGCTCGTTTTCGGCACTGCAAAAATGAAACACCTACATTTTTTCATGTTATGTCATACATATTTTCCTACGGGAAAGTGGGATAGTTATTTTAATTATCATGGATATTTTGTACATTTTTACCCAATATGGTTATTGGGTTAATTCACCCTATAATTAACGTAATAACGTATATAATGTATATAATATTCGAGCAAGTCGTGGATACTTTGAATACGATATGTAGACCGTAGGGTCTAATATGAATCTAACGCGTATATTTTTGAAAATTGGTGGTCATTTTATGCCTAACAGTTGTATAAATTTAATCAGAACGTACGATATTTTCCATAATTATAAAGTTTCCATCCACACAATAAATCTCTTTTGTTTGAATACTTATCACAAAGTTTATGTTAGGGATATGTGTACCGTAAGAATGCATTTTGGGCAAGAAAAAAACATTTTGAATAGTTCAAGTGGACTTTCTTCGTCATAGTTTTCTATCCAGAAACGCATTCGCAATCGCATTCATTTTAAGAGGGTTGAAGCAAAATATCATAAACCAAATGAATTAAGAAGCCATAATATTATTATAAAAAAGAAACCTATAGAAAGGATTCATTTGAAACGAAGAGGACGAAAACTCCCTTTACACAAATGTTTTTCATTTTTCCTTTTTTTTCTTGTTCTTTCCATATCTATATATATATAAAAGATTACATATGCTTACCACCCCCTTAAACCCAAAAAACCTCAGTATCCATTCGATGGCCTGAAGTCTCTGTAGCCGTTGATTCCAGCTGACAGATTCGGGTTCGATGAATCTAAGTCAAAGTAAGAGTAGTTACTAGCTGCTGCTGCTGCTGCATCGTCCTGGTTCCTCATGGCGAGTAGAGACAAGTCCATATTCGCCATCCGCCACTGCGTCTGTGTCAACCCATCCATTTGCACGTTCCCATACGGCGAAGAAGAAGAGGACGAGCGCGACAACATGTATTCGCCGTAAGACTGGTGAAACCCATCATCACTGTAGCTCCTGGACCTGCCAGAGATCCCGAAGTCCGCACCGCCATGGTATGAGTACATGTTGTCGAACCGCTGTGGTACACGGTACACGCTATCACTGTCCATGGAACCGTGTTCGTCTTCAAGCAGATCGTTGATGATGTCGAGATGAGGGAACTCATCGGTCATCAGACTCTGTGTCGTTCTTCTTCCAAACTGAACATCAATAGGCCGGAAGCTGGTAGTTACTGGTGGTGTGTTGTAAGGCAGATTCATCCTATGGTTCTCGCTGATTGTTGTTGTTGTTGTTGTTGTTGTTTCTCTGTTTGAGCTCGAACCACTGGTCCACAAGCCGCGCCCACCAGACGAAACATCCCACGAGAAGCCAGGCTGATTAGATACTGAGATAGGAGGCGGATGTGAATAAGGCGGCAATGCGCTTGTTGTTCCCGTCGGCTGAGAGCTTGAGTGGCTGAAAGAGAACGAACCAACTATGGCATGTTTATAGGATTGAGGAATGTAAGTTTGGCTATGTGTTGGCGAACCTACACGGCCTGTAGAGCTCATTGAACGAGCAAGGGACGCTGTTGAGGCTTGAACAGGAGAGATTATTACAGGTGAAGCTTGCTTTGGAGGGATTAGAGGAGCACTCAAAGGCCTTGACATAGAAGGTGCTGGTTGTGCCGTGGGTTTCGGAGGAGCGGTTTTCTGTACATCGGCTCTAGGACCCACGGTTTGGAACTGAATGTCTCGAGATGGTGATGCTTGATCTGATGAAGGTGATCTAGCTGGTATTGCTTTCCTGTTTGGAGCAGCATCTACATTTGAAACAGCCTTGTTTGGAGCAGCATCTACATTTGAAACACCCTTTTTCTCCGGTTTTGGTTGTGCTACAGATGAGAGATGATTCCAGAGAGCAGCTCCGGGCGAGGAAAGTACAACAGGGCTTTTCTCTTGCGTCCGAACCGTGCCATGATCCTGCATAATGGATTGAAGGAAGAGACTATAACAACTTCTGGAAAAAATAATCCAATAAACAGAGTCGTGTGGCTTTCCCTCTTTACGGGTTATCTTTTAATAATTTCAAGTATTAATACTTCAAAAGTATGAGTGAAGCACCTTGCTAACAGGTTTACGCTCCCCAGGGCTCTCTGGTTTGTGAATGTGGGAGATAACCACGTCAGCTTCACCAACTCTCCGTATCTCAGAAGAATGGCTTTGATTCTTAGGTTCAGATGCATGTCTTGAAGGTTGTTCCTCTGTTTCACTGGCTAAACTGTTGGCATCGGAGACTTTTCCTGGTTGTGTTCTTCCGCTGCACATCACAAGGTATGTTAACAGGATGTAGAACAAGCAAAAAGAATCAAAGGAAGCTGCAACTTACTTGCTAAGCCATTTCTGGCTTCGGTAGTTTGAAACATTCCCTTTGTGTGACCCATTGGCTCCCCCTGATCGGATCGAGTCGTTAGAGCAAGTTGAGGAACTATCATCCATTGTGGAGACACACTTTCTTTCTGCAACTCCATTAGGTATGGATATGGAACTGCCTCTTCCTCTGCTAGTGTCTCCTAAAGGGGTAGGAGGAAGAATCTCCGAGGCATCTATTTCCCAATGAACAGGGCTGCTCTCTCTATCTTCTGAATCAAGCTGAAGAATATCAGCTGAACTATCTACTGAATCAGAAACATCAGACACGTTTCCAAGCGTATCGGGTTTCTCAGCTGACGATTCTGCTTTCGCTCTCACGCATTCCTCTTTCCCGATATCCCTTTCTTCTGTTTGGGATCTCACCTTCTCTTCTTTCCTTTTCTCCTTTCCTCTATTTTTGTTCTTTTTCTGTTTAGCCTAATGAATTACCAAACAACCAAGAATCTCCATTAGCACCCACCAAACAAGTTGTTTTAGGGAATTACATAATTTGGAAGCAACAGAAAGTGTAAATGACCTGTTTCTTCTTAGATTTTTTCTCTTTTTCGGCTGCTCCTCTTTTCGCCTTCTGTTCGCTTTCTGCCAGCCACTCTTCCTCTTCTTCGCGAATAAGTTCTTCTTGCCTCCTCCATGCAATAGCTTCTTGGTATGCAACTTCAATTTTGTTGCTGCATTTCTCAGAAAGATTGCAGTGCGATACATGAGGTACTGTTAAGAACACAAAGACAACAACAATACCAGAAGACCAGAAATACACCACAACAAAACACTATCAGCGGTTTCAGAATCAGATCTTCCACGCGTGTTTTGAGTTCGTAAACAAAGTATGTGCTTGCTTATGAATTGATTTGTATGGAAATTTCAAAACCTAGAGACAAATTATGACATATTACCTGAAGATATGTGTAAGAGCAAATATCTCCACAGTCCGTCTACCCAACTCAGTTAAACGCTTCTCATCGCGCTCTATGGCTTCTGTCCTGAATTCCCCAGCATTCACATCCTTGACTCGGATGGAAGAATAAGAAAAGAATTTTTTTTTTAATACAAGTAAGAACCAAAAATGCAATACAGCACAGGACAATAAACCATGAATTCAATCAGTACAATAACACAACATATGAAACAAACCTTCGTACGGTTTTGAGAACCCTTGTCCTCTTTTGGAGGCAATGGCTCCAGAGCAGCCCTCTCTAGGAGTAATAGCACATCATCAACTAACACAAACATATCTTTGTCCACGCTAACCATTGGAGATGTCGATTCTCCGGTTTCCATCAGCCTCGGCCTACTTTTCTTGCTCTTAATTAGGCCTTCGAGAGCCATCAACCCACTATACAAGGAATCCATCACCAAAGTGGATGTAACTTCCTTCTCGATGAAGAAGTGTTTTACAACAATCTTTAAAATCACATCCATCTTCTCTCGGGACATCCGACGCCTTGAATTCTGGTCCAACCCTATCCAGAAGGCACCAAAGCTGTGCACCATAAAATAACAATCCATTCCTTGTTATGAAAAATTGCTCAAACTTTGAGGGAACAATATCAAGAAATAAGAAAGAGAAAAGTGCACTAGATTGGCGTCAACGGCTATTTATATTTTCATTTCTGGAATCTGGAGTAGATGAGTGTAAATGAGGATTACCTTTTCCATTTTGCCTTATCCTCTATCAACCTACCAAGCTTGCTTCTTTTCTCTTCCACAAACCGCCCGCAAATTTGCTCTACATTATTCATATACACCCTAACAAGTTCCCTACGATACTGAAAAAAAAGGCAGCGGAAAGGTCGGTCCACCCTCTCTCTGCAAGCATCAATTTACAAAATGTTATTGCAATGTGTATGGTTGAGAGAGTTTTAAACAAGTGGCGACGTATATGACACATGACTTTAGGTAAACTCAATCTTGCATTTACCTGATCACCTGAACTTGAGCCTTAATTATAAGAGAGCCAGAATCATCTATGAACCCTTCCTGTAATTTAGGTAACTCTATGAACTTTTTCCATCCCCAATCATGCTCTTTCTTCCAAAACCGGTGTAATGTATCTACACAACAACAAAAAAATGTTCAGTGTCTCTGTGTAATGGGCTGCATGCAAAACTAAAAGATGCAAAAGGTAACCTGAATGCTTCGATTTCTTTGGATCTTTATTTATCACAGCTATAGTAAACTGCGCAAAATGACTCCACCCTGTCTCAAAGATACCGGAGGAACCTAAATGAACAAGGTTTCCAAATTCGACAGCGTTAAAACGAACAACAAGCCAAACAACAATACTCACCCGGAAGAAGTTTATCATGGTTTGCAACACATAGAAACAAAGAGAGATGGTTGCAAACATCACACCCTTGTGGATAAATTAAAATATACCTGCCACATGAGAGGAATATGGAACCTTTCTGTAAATAATTTGAGCATGCATAAGGAAAAAAATACACAGCTAGGTTTAGCATTTACAAGAACTTCAAGCTTATTATCATGATAACTGATTGAATAAGACTTCTAAAAGCCTATATATATGGAAGGAGAAACAATAAAAGAAGTCATTTACCATTTGTAGCCACCAACTTCGAAAACATCGCCTCGGAGCTCCCGTTTGTTGATTTCTGAAAATTTCTCAATCTTCCAAGTATCTTTCCCAAATAGTTCAGAAGGTTTTAACCCTACGAAAATAAGGAAAAAAAAGTCGAATGAAACGCCTCGAGACACACATGTTAATACCACAAAAAGCCAAAGAAAAAAAGGCGAGTCATTCATGCAGCTAAACAAACATTCGTTCCTTTATCTTATGTAAACACTCAGTACCACCTGAACCGTTTTAAGAATTGAGGCTGAAAAAAAAAAAAAAAACAACAACATTCATGAAAACCGAACATGCAAAGAAAAAAAAGAAGAGCATACCAAAGTCATCCTCTTCATCAATGTCCCAGTACGGGGGCGACGTCGAAGGAGTCCCGTTCTCCACTCGATCAGACGAACGCCACTCCGCGAGCGCTTCTGCTGATTGGCTTCTTTGTTGTCCATTTGAACTCTCCTCCACTGATCTCCCTGCTCCAGAATCTTCATTAGTAGTCTCGGACATTCCTCTAAAAGCTTACCTCTCTTTCAAACTACGCAAAATTAAGGATTCAACATGCAAAAATTAGATCCTAATTTGTAGTCTAAAAACATTGCTATGATCAAATTGTCAAAACTGAAATAAACAAATGAACAATCTCAATTTTTATTTCCAATTACGATAATCATAAGGATTATAGCTGAAGTGGATCAGAAGAAGAAAAAAAATTGTTTAAATCAATTAATCATTCACTCAAATCGAAAAATCCAAAATCAATCACTCACTCACAGGAACCAAACGAATTCATTTGCTCAAATCAATACACCTCAAAACCCACCATACATCAGATAAGCAATGACGAATGAGAATAAACCCTAAGAACCAATCTTAAAAAAATCGAAATGCAATCAATAATTACATCTTCAGAATTCATTTCTACCAATTAAATCTCCAGAATTACAATCAATTGCAAAAAAAACAAAAAAAAAACCCATCGAGAACCCTAACAAGCTCGGAAGAAATCAGCGATCGGAAAACCAAAACCCGCACAAACTAAATTGAAATCGGAAACCTAAGCCTCGGAAAATCCGAATAACAAGGGGAGCGAGATTGAAGGGGACGTAAAACGAAGAATCCGTGTAGATCGAAGCGAACCTGAGGACGGTGGAAGAAAGAGCAGTGAAAAGCTCAATCGTCGAATGGATTAATGGCAGCTCCTCGAGCTTTTCTAGAGAGAGAACGAAAGAGACGGAAGAGAGAGAAATGGAGAGGTCGTAAGAAAGAAGAAGAAACACAGCGAAAGAGAAGAAGAAAAAACCCTTATTTATTTAGGCAAAAAAGTTATTTTATTAGTTTTTATTACATATATAACGTTCATGTTTCATTTTTTATCCATTTGCTAGTTAAGGAGAAAGTGATGAAACCAGATGGCAAAAATAAAATCTGGTGATTTATCTTCATTGATTAACATCATTTACGTTTTCAAATCATCATTAACTTCTCTTCCAAAAAACTAAACAATTGTGGTCTAAAGAACTAAATTATGGAAAGGTATATTGAATGTGTTACTTAAAAAATATATTTTGTCGTTTAATTTTTAAAAAGTTAGAAATAAAACCTAGAAAATCACGCTAGAAATTAGTTTATGATAAAGAGTATTTGTGATTTGTAATTTTATATATAATTTAATTTCTAACAAACTAAATAAAAGTGGTATTGACTTTTTTATATTTTAAAAAGAAGATTGTGTTACTTGTTAAAAAAAAAATGTAAATCAAGCGCGAATTTTTTTTATGTATAAATATTTATGATCTTTTATCTTATAAATAATTTTCTTTAAATAAATTATAATGCCAAACATTAATAAAGTGAAAATCGTAAAATCTTCTTATAACAAACTAACAATTTTGATCTGTAGAATTAAATGAAAGAGATATGAATATTTTTTATTAAAAATAAATTTTTTAGTTTGTTTTTCTATAAAAAAAATGAAATAAGACCTAAATACGGCACACAAAATTTTAGTGTAAATAATAAAAGAGTATTTATGATTTGCAATTTATAACTAATTTAAATTATAAACATTTTTACCTAACGAACTAGATGAAAGTGATATTAACTTTGTATACAAATATAAAATTGTGTTAATTGTAAAATCAAAACAACGTAAACAACGCGAAAAATGTATATATAAATATTTATGACTTTTTATCTTATTAATAGTTTAAACTCTAAACAAAAATGTCAATACTTAAATGTATAATTAAAAAAAAAATAGTAAGATCAGCAAAAAGTAAGAAAAAATAATTGAGATGATTGGAAATTTTTTTTGCGGACGAGATATGCATGAAGAGAATATTTGATGAGACGATTGCACGCACGTTTCTTGCAGTGTACTAGTAAAAGTAGTGTTATTTCGGGTTGTTTATATAGGTTTTAAATTACACTATTAGAACAAAAAAAAGAATTCTCTCTCGCATCTTTCATCAGAACTTCCGCCGCTGCATCTTTTTCTGGCCAGCGTCCGGTGGCTTTTGCCCCGGCGTTGTGCTTTTTAATCCGCTTTTATGTATTCCTCGGAGTCTATAGATCCGATTTTCTTCTGGCTGCTTCCGATTTCTTCTGAGTTTTTCTAGATCTGGATTTTTGTGGTGTCTCAGAGTCGGAATTTTTCCGAGATCTGGGCTGCTCAAAGGTTCTAGATCCGATCAGAGTAGTGTGGCTTCGCCGTGAAGAGTTTTCGGTTCTGTTGGGTTATCGCTAATTAGATTTTGATTTTGATCTCGTTTTTTCTTTGGAAAATTCGTTTCTAGGCGTTTGTTTTGGTTGATTTCTTCGATTGGCTTTATATCTTATTTCGATGAATCTTTCTTCTTCCTCCTGCCACCGTCTCTTAGTTTTAATAATCAGTTTTCTCCTGTGGTCTTCCATAATCCGTTCTTAGTAAGGCTAACCTTTTGTGGGGATGCAGAGTTCGTGATTTAGACTCTTTAGATTGAAGATTAGGTGTTTAGGAGGTTAGGTTCTCGTTCGGGGTTATTTGTTTCTTGCAAATCGTTGTGTTTGGCTTTCTTCTTCGCGGTTCTTTCCGACCTGGCAGCGTCCTGGAGCTTGTAGTGCCGTGACTATTGCTCTTATCCGAGTTTTCCTGTGTTTGGCGAGTGTCTTTTTCATTTTCTTTGGTTAGTGATAATTTCCCTTGTTTGGGATTTAGGTTTTTCATCGTGTATTTCGCTCTAGTTCTCCGAAGATTAGTGTTCTTCGGTTGGTTGTGTTCCACCCTTGTATTAGATCTTTGTATCCCACTTTGTTTCAATGAAAAATACTTCAGATGAAAAAAAAAAAAATATATAGGTTTTAAACTTTTAGTTGTTAAATTTAAGGATAAGATAATGAATACATAAAAGTTGTTTTCATATTTAAGCATTTTCTACTGTTGATTATGGTGATGAATGTTTGTGTTGTTTTTAGATTTTGATTTTTGGTTTTTGGATTTTGGTTTTTGTTTTTAGATTTTAGTTTTTAGATTTTGGTTTTTTGATAATACTTGGGAGAAAAACTCCAAAAATATAGATTTTGGTTTTTGCTTACAAATTGGAAGTTATTTTTAAAAACTAGTTTCCCTAAATTTTAGGGAATCTATTTATCAAAAAACTTGATTGGCAAATAAAATGGTTTTTGAAAAACAAAAGCCAAAAGCTCTTTCAAAAACTACAAACATTCATCACCTACCTATATTTTGTTAGTATCCGAGAGCTTTAATATTAGATGACAAAAATTAATTTACTCGCATTAAAGTATTAGGGTTTCGACTATTATTTCCTAACTTAATGCATGCAAGCGAAATTATTTTTTACATTGAATTAGTATAATATATTTCTAATATTTTCTATTTTGCGAATAAGAGGAAGAACTAAAACCAAATAAAACAAAAAATCTAATAATCTTCTTTGTTAATTAATTTTATTTACGTTCTTATATTATTACTATTTTATTTCTATCAAACTAAAAAATATTAGGTTTCAACAATATTAGATGACAATAACTACTTTGCTCGCATTTAAGTATTAGGTTAATTCAATAATATTTCCTAAGTTAATGCATGGAAGCGAAAATATTTTTTTACATTGAATTAGTATCAATTAAATTTTTATTTGATAAATTTAGAGATAAGATAGTAAATACATAAAAGTTGATTTTATATGTAAACATTTTCGAGTTGCTGAGTATAGAGCTTTAATATAGATGACAATAACTACTTTGCTCGCATTTAAGGGGGTGGTATTGGATTGAAGAATTTAATTGAATTTGAAAGAATTCAATTGGAGAGATAAGTAATAGACTTTGAAGTATTTTAAATGATTTCATGGAGATTTTAATACATTTGTCTTAATTATTATGTTTGATTTTTTTCTAAATTTTTAAAGAATGCAAAGAAATTTAATAGTTAACAATTACTTTAATTGATAAGAATGAAAAAGAATTTGCATAAACTTTTGAATTATTTTCGTACATTGGCAAAATGTCTATTATTTTAACAACCATTATTTTAACTATAA
This sequence comes from Alliaria petiolata, assembly GCA_020283515.1. Classification (NCBI taxonomy): domain Eukaryota; kingdom Viridiplantae; phylum Streptophyta; class Magnoliopsida; order Brassicales; family Brassicaceae; genus Alliaria; species Alliaria petiolata. Next base: position 11,845,677 of record JAHZTW010000005.1, on the reverse strand, counting down.
AATAAAGATAAAATTAGAAATAAAAAAAATATAACTACGACTACTAAAGTTTATAGTTGTAGCAATTTTATTAAAATGCATAACACTAATCTATAGATCTTCAAAACTTGCATCTCTCCACATATCTTCTGCCATAGTTTTTCTCCAAGTATTTGCATTTTCTCTATCTTGTTCTTGTGTCTCCAAAGGATCTTCTCGAATAACTTGATTGGTATTCTCTGAATTTTGTTGAGTGTTTACTTCAACAGGAAATTCACCTACATCTGAGCGACATTCTTTACGAAGAAAGTTATGCAACCCTGCACATGCTAATACTAATCCAGCTTGTTTCTTATAAAAAAAGGAGGTGCAGATTTAAAAATCGCAAATCGAGATTTAAACATTCCGAATATCCTTTCGATGACATTTCTCAAACTAGCATGGCGAAGATTGAATAACTCAGATGCAGTGTTAGGAGCACGTCCTTGACCAGCATATTCTTGTAGATGATACCGAACACCACGAAATGGAGCCAAAAAATTAACTCGATTTGCAAATCCACAATCAACTAGATAAAATTTACCTGAAAATTTAAATGATAAAATATTACTATTAGACATATGATTTATAAATAATTTTGTAATTGTTTTACCTTCTGGTACTTGAAAATTGTTTGTTCTTCTAGTTAAAGCATCGCTTAACACTTTTGAATCGTGTGCCGAACCCTCCCATCCACTAAGAACATATATGAACTCCAAATCAAAGTTACATGCAGCTAAAACATTTTGTGATATTACTCCTTTTCGATTACGATAGCTTGCCACCTCACGTCCAACTACTCGTGCAGGTATATGTGTACCATCTAGAGCCCCAACACAATTCTGAAATAAATTCAAAATAAATGATTAATCAGATATTAAAAAAAATAACAAAATTTAAATTTAACAAAAGATGAAATAATATACCTTAAAATATGGATAGAATCGTGTACTTTCTCTTATTTTCATAGGCACTAAACCATTTGGTTTCACCATTTGGCTTGGAGCTATTACAAGTAAAGCTTTTAAAACACGATTAAAGCTAGTGCTTATTGCAAACTTGGACCTTTTAAATGTGTCCTTGACATAGCAATATCTTGAATTTTGCCCAACAGTAAGCATAAAAATAGCAAGCATCTCTTCAACAGATATGAATCTTGTGTCTTGTAAACCAGCTTTCTCTCTAAGAATACTAGATAACTTCAGAAAGACTTCTGGAAACATACGGTACAGCACCCGAAAATGTTGAGAGTCTTCTTTTAATACCTGTTGTATGTATTGTTCTCCGAGCTTTGTGATTGGTCGACGAAGTGGACGTTCAATAAAGTTATGACCCATGAGACTGTGTCGTGAGTTTTGAATCTGAGCTCCTATAGCCACCATCACCACCATTAGAAAAATGCTCGCATCAAAATCATCATTTTCTGTTCGCTCAATATCCATCCTTATGTCTTCTTCTTCATGAAAATTTTGATCCATCAAAAGATAACCTATAAAAAAAAAGCATTTAGAATCCAATATAATACATAATTATAAATGTACAAGGAATGAAAAGAATTAGAAAATGAGTTTTACGAAGCTGAAACTTGGATGTTGTGGTTTTCTTTTACTTTTTGTTTTTTGACAGCAAAAGATATACTTTTGATTTTCTTTTGCTTTGAAGAAGTAAATGATGTACACGGTTATATAAGATCAAGTACGTAACGTTAAATTTTCAAATATTAAGCTTCACGTAGTTACTACTTTTTAGGGATCATAAGATATTGGTTGACTACAAACAATACTATTCTTAAGGGATAGTATGATATTGTTGACTAAATCAAACAATTTTATATTTAAGAAAAAACAATCGGATTGTTTTATTATTTTGAATTTGGAAGTTTGAAATGGATTGTGGATACTATTTTTCAGGGATCATATGATATACTTGACTACAAACAATACTATTTTAAAGGGATAGTTAATCAAACAATTTTATATTTAAGAAAAATAAGCGAATTATTATTTTGAATTTGGAAGTTTGAAATTTAATTTTGCAATGTTGACACGTTTTAGATCGTCTTGTTTTCAAATAATTGTTGGGATTTTATAAGATAATAATAGTTAGATTGTTCTAATAACATAATATTTGATCGATGAAGTAGATTCAATTGGAAATTCTTTGAAAATCTAGTAAAGGATAATCAACCATTTTAAAAAAATAATAGTTTATTCCAAAATTAAAATTTTATTAATTTGACTTCAAATTACAGAAGCTATTATTCGAGATAAGAAATTAAACTAGGAAAGAAAAAAAACTATTACTAGAACTATACCAGTGATTCAAATTAATATTTGAATTTTATTAGATGCATAACTAAAAGCCTAAACTAATACCCTAAACGTTACGGTGGATCCAACCGGAGCGTTCTTCAACGGACATGCTAACAAATACGTCCTTCATCTTCAACGTGTGAATCTTGGTTACTGCATCATAGCGGATATGCTCTTCCAAACCAGGAATCTCTTTGATAGCATCCCAAACGTTACTCTTTTTCTTTGCAGCTTCTCTTAACTCAACTTCTTTTTGATGCCTTTCTTCTCTTTGTTGAATAAGATTTATGATATTAGTGCCAACACCAATCATTTCACTTAGCACCTTTTCAGAACTATCACCATGATCTGATGGATCTCCATTACCATTGGGTTTAGCTCTCTTCCTAGAAGCTAACTTTTCTTTAGAAGCTTCATATGCTGTTTCAGTCTCGGTGACACTCTCCAAATGATTCACATCTTCTCTTTCTTCATTTTCAACTTCAAAAGTTTCAGCATTTGCATCACATCCTAGTCCAAATCCTAGGCCAAATGCGTTGTTTCCCCTTGCTATAGCACTTTCGAACATGACTTGTAAATCCTCGAAATCTTCAAAAGAGTTATTCCGCATATATTCATGATTCGGATGTCCCTGATAATAATGTGATATATTCATTAGTGAAAATACCATTAAAAATCTAATAAAAATTAATAAAACTATTAAGGGGCGTTAAAAAAATTACCTTAAGATATTCTTCCCATACTTCATCTGAAGCTGTAAATTGTTTTGTGATGGGATCCCATCCAAAACCAGAGCTACATCGGAAAAGTTCTGCATAACTTTGATATTCTTTTTTCAAAGATTTCATTCGATTCACGTAATGCTTGTACGTCTTATTGCATCCGAGGCGTTTATTTATAATCGGCAATATCTTCGCCTCCACCGTTGTTTTGCTTATGGAACCATTTGAATCACGCCATCCTCGTTTGATGCCATCAACTATTAGACGTTTCAACAATTGATTCTCTTGGGATGTCCATGGAAAATATCCACCTTTTGCTTTTTTTGGTTGCGACGATTCACCGTTTTCCATCCTAAATGAGAAAAAATGACATAATACATATGACAATCTTTCCCATACATATATGCAAATAATCAATTTATAAAAACACCAATGATATAATACATATGACATATGCATATGAAATACAAGAAAAAGTAATTGACATATAACTAATGATAAGAAAAACAAAAACTATTCATTTGAAAAAATGTTACCTCTTTTCACGATGATACTCTTTTTTTTTTGCTTTGAGAAGTGGCGTGCAGTGTTATATATATATATATATATATATATAGGAGAGATGATTCATTGAATTACACAAAAATTTAATAGAAACTTCAATTCCTTTAAATTCAATCAAACTTCTAGATCCAATACCCCCACCTAAGTATCAGGGTTTCAACAATTATTTCTTAAGTTAATGCATGGAAGCGAATATATTTTTTATATTGAATTAGTATAATATATCTTCAATTGTTCCTATTTAGCGAACAAGAGAATGAGATGAACCCAAATGAAAACAAAAATCCAATAATTTTCTTTATTAATTAGTTTTATTTATGTTCTTATATTATTACTATTGTTTTCTAAGAAACTATCAATTTTGATATGAACTAAATGAATGATATATTAATTTTGTAGAAATAAACTAATGATTTAATAAAATAATTTTAATAAACCATGCAAAAATTAATTTCCACGACTGAGAAATATTTGTTATTTTTATATTAAAGCTAATTTAAACTCTTAACAAATTTCAATAATAAATGTACAATATCAAAAATAGTAAGATCAGAAAAAACCAACAAAAATAGTTGAGATGATTGGAAAAAAAACTTTGGCGACTGCCTATGCAAGAGGAGAATATTTGATCCGAGACGATTGCATGCAAGTTTTTGGTAGTGTAATAGTAAAAAAGTGTTATCTCGGGTAGTTTTTAAATGTTTAGTTGATAAATTTAGAGATAAGATATTAAATACATAAAAATTATTTTTATATTTAAGCGTTTTCGATTTGATGATTATATTTTGTCACAGTCTCAGTCTCCGAGCTTTTTTATTAGATGACAAACACTACTTTGCTCACATTCAAGTATTAGGGTTTCAACTATTATTTTTAAGTTAATGCATGCAAGCATAAATATTTTATACATTGAACTAGTATAATATATTTTCAATTTTTATTATTTTGCAAACAATAGAAAGAGATGAAAGCAAATGAAACAAAAAGTTCAATAATTTTCTTTATTAATTAATTTTAGTTACGCTCTTATATTATTATTATTGTTTTCTAAGAAACTAACAATTTTGATATGAATAAGATATAAATTCTCTATTCAAGTTTTTTTTATTTTTTAAAATTAGAAAAAAACTTAATTAATCACGTGAAAAGTTAATTTACATAACGAACAAAATATTTTTGATTTGTAGTTTAAATCTAATTAAAAACTGCTGTAAAAAAAGAAAGCTAATTAAAATTAAAAAACTCTACACAAAATGCCAATACTTAATGTACAATATAGAGAAAACAGTAGTATATACAAAAAGGCAAGAAAAATTGTTGAGATGATTGGAAAAAATCTTTGGCGACAAGCTATGCAAGAAGAGAATATTTGATAAGAGACTATTTCATGCAATTTTTTGGAAGTGTAATAGTGAAATTGGTGCTATTTCAGGTGGTTAATGTAGGTTTTTTTTTAGTTGATAAAATTAGAGAAAAGATAGTAAATACATAAATTTTGTTTTTATATTTAACCGTTTTTGAGTTGTTGAACAGATTTTGTCAGTGTCTGTGAGCTTTAATATTAGATGACAAAAAGTATTTTGTTCCCATTCAAGTATTAGGGTTTCAACAATTATTTCTTAAGTTAATGCATGCAAGCGAAAATATGTTTTTATATTGAACTAGTATAATATATTTTCTATTTTTTTTTTCTATTTTGTGAACAAGAAAAATAGATAAACCCGAATGAAAAAAAAATCCAATATTTTTTATTAATTAGTTTCATTTGCATTCTTATATTATTACTATTATTTACTAAGAAACTAACAATTTTGATATCAAAATTATTACTATTGTTTTCTAAGAAACTAACGATTTTGATATAAAAAACTAAACGAATAAAATATTAATTTTGTATTCAAAAATAAACTTTTTAATTTTTAAAAAATTAGAAACACTATAATAAACCACGCAACAAAATAAATATTTGTTATTTCTAACTTAAAGCTAATTTAAACTCTAAACAAATTCTAATACTTTAATGTACAATAAAGTGAAAATGGCAAGATCCATAAAAGCGAGAAAAATAGTTGAGACGATTGGCCGGTTCCCAACTTTACTATCCAAACCGAAACCAAATCGAAACCGAGCCGAATTTCATAAATACATGAACAGTTCTTATCCGACAATATCCGAATTATTCAAAAACCAATTAATCAAAACCAAACCAAATTGAATACCCGAACGCCCATACCTAATACGTAAACTATGCAAGAAGAGAATATTTGATGATAGACAATTGCATGCAACTTTCTGGTAGTGTACTAGTAAAAATTGTGCTATTTCAGATTGTTTATATAGGTTTTAAGCTATTAATTGTTAAATTTAGGAATAAGATAATTACTCTTTCTTTCTCAACTTCCTCTTCAAGAGTCTTTAATCTAATGTGCAAAGAATCCTTCACCACAGGAGATGCGACTTCCTTGTTGATGAATAAGTTTTTCACACTAGTTTTGAGATTTTATGTATTGTTCTCTCCTTAGTTTCCCTTCAAGGGATTTTAACCCATACAACAAGAAATCCATCACAAAAGTGGATTTGACTTCCTTCTTCATGAAGAAATATTTCACAACTAGCTTTAGAATTACATCCATTTTCTCTCGAGACATCGCTCGCCTTGAATTTTGGTTCATCCCTTGCACAGTTCTAATCAATGGGCAGGCTCACGGCTTGATTGTTCCACAGAGATGACTAAAACATGGTGATCCCGTATCCCCTTTTCTTTTGTACTCATCTGCTAAACCTGGACAAACAAGTAAGCTTGATAGATGACATTCAATTCTCTCCGGAGGGACTTTAGTTCACCATCTTTTATTTGCAGACAACAAACAAATGAGGTGGAGCAGGTACTTACCTTGGGATCTTGAAGTGTTTCAATGGTTCCAAATGGGGTATGCTTGCTTACATCTAGGAGAAGTTGAAATCAAAACTTTCAAGGTCATTTGTAAAGATCCTATCAAAAGGAGGGAAAAGAAGTGTTGCCTGGAGGATTTTGCTACATGGCAGACAATTGCTTAAGATGGTACTCAAAAAAATTGTGGGAGATGTGGAATCATTAAGAGTGTGGATAGACCATTGGATGAAGGAAGATAGAAAGATAGACCCACTGATAAAAAAAAATATAATTGTTGACATGAACTTGATGGTGGATGACCTTATTGATCCAATGGCTATAGACCATGGAAGAGACAGAAGCTGGATGACCTCTTCTTTACAGCTGATGTGGAACTCCTTTAAAATCAATAAGAGTGACGCTTATTCGGTGAAATCGGGGTTATTGGCTAGCATGCCAAATGAACAAAGCAGAGTTGATAAGAGAAACCATGGTCCAACCATCAATCAATGAGCTAAAGTCAGGCTCATTCTATCTTCCTCCATCCAATGGTCTATCCAGGCTCCTCTAAAGATCAATTTTTATATGTGGAAAGTTTTAAATGGTGTTATACCTGTGGTATCTCAAATTTCATCGAGAGGTGTGAAGATTGATTGTCGTCGGCGCCAAATGTGCGGTGTAGAAATGGAAATGCAACCAACCATGTCTTATTCACATGCCCATTAGCAAGGTAGGTACTTCTAGAACAAAAATCTTGGAAAAATAGTTACTAGTTCTAATGACTCAATTAGTCTCAAGAAGAAATCTTGGAAACATCCTTCTTCTTGGTCGAAATGAAAATGTAGGGTCTCTTGGAACACAAATAATGTAAAAACAAAAACAATGATATCAGGCTGTTTATCTGGCCAACCTCGCAGCAAAATGCCACTTCCATATTCAGCTAATATTCCAACAGATACATACACAAAGATTAGATAGAGATTTCCTTCTCGAGATGAAACGGTTACCTGTGACCCGCAAACAGCTTCAACGGTGAGAAGTGGATTACCATCATCTCCAAGAAGACCGTTAACCATCCGAACCACTAGTTCACATAGCATCACGTTTGGGCACAGGATAAGAGAGACCTTCTTCAATGGAAACGGCCTCTCCTCGGAATTAAGAGCGGTACTGTTGGTTAATTGATCGATTATTGGAGCAAGATATCCATCACTACCGGTTTCTGCTGCAATGTCACATCTTTCTCGACGGTATGCACACAGCCTAACAGGTAAAAACAGTAATGGATCAGATTCACAATGAAACATTTGAGAACAAAACAGTACCAGCCCAAAATAAAGAAACCCTGAAACGAAAAATGATGCAAATAGACTAAAAAAGTTTCTCTCTTTTCTTTCACTGCTTTATAAAATTGAACACTTGATTGTAACAGTTGCCAGTAACTGAACAACCATCTCTACGAGAAACCCATAAAACCAATCATCTAGCAAGTAGTTTCTCAAAACTTTTACTGAATTAACATAAAATCTACGAGAAACCCATCATCTAGCTAGCAAGCAATTTCTCAAAACTTTACAATCCAAAAAGTTCACTTTGATAGCAAATTTAACTCATCACTTCACAATCAACAAGTGGTTCTCCAACTTCTTTGTTTAAATTCACAAAAATTTGAAAACTGAGAATGCAAACAGCCTAACAGGTAAATCAGTAAAGAATCAAGGGATTCACAACCGTGGAAATACAAATTGAAACAAAATACATAAAACAGAAAAGGCTATGAAAGTACGAAACTAAACAATTGGAAGCGACTGCTTAGTGGAACCGAAATACAATCACTGCCACAAAGCAATTTTTTATTTTTTAATGCCCAACAAAACCTTAGATTTTTTCACAAAACGTGTTCACTAAGTAAATTTTGCTATTGTTTCTCTGTTAGTCTAATGACTCAACTAGTCTCAAGGAGAAATCTTCTAAACCTCCTTCTTCTTGGTCGAAATGAAATAATAAAAAGTTAGGAGAAGCAGGCTACGTTTTAAGTACATTATTATGATGAACAAAGAAAGGATCAAAGAAAATTCTAAGACATACAAAAATACTTATGAACACGAGATCATCTGAATAATTTATCTTTCAAAATCTAATATTTTTCTAATTTTCTCATTAGACTACTAATTTTAACGTTGGAATATTCTCGGAAAACACCACTCTAAAAAATGAGTAAAATGCCTCCATCAAACAGTATTTCACAACGTTAAACTAGGATTTGTTTTGGGTCATGTGGGTAAATCAGATTCCTAAAATGAATCTCCAACCTTCAAACACAATCTATGCTCTATGAAAAAACAAAATCAGCCATAAATCTAATTTCTTCTCAATCGAAACCCATATTCCTCCCAATCCCAATCGGACACGAATTTAATAAAAAAAATTCAAACAAACTGAGAATTGAATAACAAAATTTCACTCTAAGTTCATGAAATAATTATATTCGTTTCTATCATCTGACCTACGTTCATGAATTGGTTAAGGTCTCGGCTAACAAGTAACACATGCAATTCTTTATGCTATTTGTGTTGGGGAAAACACAAAAACGCAACAAACGGCGCAGCGGAATAAAGTTCTCCGCACTTGTGTGAATCTGTGAGAAAAATACTTCGACGATGGCAGATTATGATCAATGCAGAAATTAAACGAGACACAAACTTCTTTTACGTGAAAAACCTCCTCGATGTGAGGAGTAAAAACCACGGGACCGTAGTCCACTCAAAAATTCACTATATAAAATGAATATGAGTTACAATCACGTCTTCCCTGTTCCTACAGAACAGATCCAGAGACTCAAGCTCCCACAGAGCAATCTCCAATACAACAAACTCAACAAGAGAGCAACACAAGAGCAATACAAGAGCTCAGAAATAAGTAGTTACAAACGACTTCAGTTCACTAGGATTCCGGCCACCAGATGAAGATCCAACCGTACAAATCAAAGCAGAACCAGTAAACAACAACTCTGCCAAATTTCAGCTCAAACAGAGAAGAACTCACCGTCGGATTTTCCAAACACCCAAGATATACCCTGCTGAACAACTGCAGCGAACAGCGACGCTAAAACCCCGATTCACGAGAAACCAACCGTTGAAATGAAAATCCCACCGTTGAATCTCAAACTCACTGAGGCACGAAGCTTTCCACAAAATTTCAGCCCGATCAGGAAACTTTTAAGCCTCCGATCGCAGTCTTCAAGAACTTGGACGAAAACTGTTTTCACCTCTCTTCTTGCCTCTCTTTTTCTCTCTCTCTTTTCTTTTTGTCTTCTCTTTCTGCTTACTTGCCTCTTGACTCTTGTTGCCTCTTTTTATTTTGCCTCTTGGCTTTTACTTTTGTCTAACCACACAATTAGATTAAAAAGTATATAAATATATATATATACACCCCACTAGGAGGAACACCAACAATTTGGCGCAAGTGCAACAACAGAGAATAGACTATTCAAGAAAGGAAACCAAGAAGGGATCAAAAACATTTGCTTAATTAGCTCGAAGTATGAACGCCCGGTTTATTCATTTCCAATCGATTTGGTTCCATGGCACCTAATTTTTATATCTTAATTGTATTAATAAAATTTCTTTCTCCGGTTTGGTGTTGTTGTCCCTGTTTATCGTAAAAATCAGAAATTATACCCCCAAAAAAAAAAGTTAGGAATCCAAAAAAACGATTTCATAAAGCCTGGAAAGAAAATACTGAAAACATAGTTAAAACTTTTTTTTGTTCCCCAACAAAAACTTTATTATTTGACTTTATTCTTCTTCTCTTCTTCTTCACGAATAAGCTCTTCTTGCCTTTCCAATGCAATAGCTTCTTTAATGCAAATTCAATTTTGTTGAAGAAGATATGGTCAAGAACAAATACCTCCTAAGCCCGTCTACCAAACTCGCTTAATTGCTTCTCATCACGCTCCATTTGACCAACCTAGATTCACATGATAGAATAAAAAAAAATACAAGTAAAAATTGTCATCAAATATGGAACCATAGGAGCGCTATGAAACTAACCATCATACGGTTTTGAGGATCCATTTCAGGCAATGGCTCAAGAACATCTTTCTCTATGAGTAACATCGCATCACCAACTAAAACAAACATATCGTTGTCCACACTAACAATTGGAGCTGGCAATTTTTTGCCTTCAATTGCTCTCTCTTTCTCAATTTCCTCTTCAAGAGTCTTCAATCTATTGTGACAAGAATCCTTCACCAATGGAGATGAAACTTCCTTATTGATGAATAAGTGTTTCATAGCTAGTTTTGAGATTTTATGTATTATTCTCTCCTCCTTTGTTTTCCCTTCAAGAGAGTGTAACCCATACAGCAAGAAATCCATCACAAACGTAAATTTGACTTCTTTCTTGATGAAGAAATGTTTCACAACTAATTTTAGAATCACATCCATTTTCTCTCGAGACATCACTCGCCTTGAATTTTGGCCCATCCCTAACCAAAAGGCACGTAAACTGCACCAGAAAGTAACAAGATCCATTCCTTGTTTTTATATAATGTGAAATTGCACAAAACGTTTAGGGGAAAATATATTACTGTTGTGAAACAAGAACGAAAAAGTAAATAAACGAAACGTTTGAGGCAAATACCCTTCTAGGATTTCTTATTAACTCGTGTGTTGAATTATTTACAACCTTAAGAACTTGTATTTATAAACCCCAAAACCCGATTCCTAAACCGCCTTCGGCCCATTCCTATGTGCCCTTCCGAGGGCTGGCCCTTTTACAGTTGTGCATCTGATTAGAGTCACCTTGGACAACAATTACCTTATCCATCTCTTCTTGTCCTCTATCAACCTCACAAGCTTGTTTCTTTTCTCTTCCATATTAGCAAAATTTGCTTTACACTTAGAGAAATAATAAACCCTCCCAAGTTCCTTTCTATACTGATCATCAAGACATCGAAAAGGCCGGTCCACACTCTTTCTGAAATAATCAGTTTTAAGAAAGTTTGGTGTATGTTTAATGGTGCAATGAAAAAAAAAAGAACATAGATATACTCAAAATTTTGGAAAAAAAAATGAACATAGAATGGTTACATCAGTTTAGGTATATACTCAAAATCTTGGCATATATTTTACCTAATCAACTGAACTTGAGCCTTAATTGTAAGAGAGTCCGAATCATCAATGAATCCGTGATGTAATCTAGGTAACTCAATGAACTTTTTCCATCCCCAATCATGATGTTCTTTCTTACAAAACTGATGTATAGTATCTGCAAGAAAATGTGTTAAGTTTGTTTGCGCAATCGGTATTCTAGGAAAGTAAAATATGCAAAAATATAACCTGAATACTTCGATTTCGTTGGATCCATATTCACCACAGCTATAGTAAACTGAGCAAAACGACTCCAACCTGTACCTCAAGAGGTAAATAATCTAAATGATAAAGCATTTCAAAATCGAAGAGAGTGAAAAACTAAAATGGTCGCGACACATAGAAACACATAGAAACACAGAGAGATGGTCGCGAACATCACACCCTCGTGGATAAGCTAAAATGTACCTGTCATAGGAGAAGAAATTCAGAGAGTTTGAAGCTTATTAGTTTATTGTATATAAAGAGGAGAAGATATTTTCATATTTACCACTTGTAGCCACCAACTTCAAAAACATTGCTACGGATCTCTCGTTAATTTATTTCTGCAAATTTCTCAATCTTTCATGTATACTTCCCATATAGTTCAGAGGGGTTTGATCCTAGGAATCAAGAAAGAACGAAAAAAAAAACGGTTTTGAACAAAGCAAGAAACCAAACAAAGGAGTCATTTGATAATAATTAAAGAATCAAGAGACAACATGCATGAAAGTACATACCACAATCATCATCTTCAATAGCAATCTCGGACATTCCTCTTAAGTTTTTGTGTCTCCTTCAAAATAGGAAAATTAAAGTATTAAGCAAGTAAATTAGATCTTGAAATTCTTGTAAGTTCTAATCCATAAGATTAAGAGTATAAAACCATGAGTGTATTAAACGAAATCAAACAATAAACGAGCTTATTTAGCAACTGAAATGGATAAGAAAACTGAGAATCCTGAAAATCCTAACACCATAAACAAAAAATTCTAACACCAACAATCCTAACACCATAAACCCTGAAAATCAATCTTAATATGTAGAAATCAAAAAGGTCCAATGGGAAAAAAAACACACACGGAGAACAGTCATTTCATCTATATCAATAAGACGGAAGAAGCAAACCTGAGATGGTGGAATAAAGAACTGAGAGAAGCTTAATGGTCAAATTGATGAGAAATACGAAGTTATACAATTAGCAAAAGAAGGTATTTAGATGAATACCCACACAAATGTGTTGGTTTTCTTTTTAATATATTGTCTAATATTTAAAATTTAACCGTAATTTTATATAAAATTTAATTTTATATTTGTTTTTTTGGTTGATCATCATATGTAGAAAAAAGTTTGTTTGTTTTCTTTGGATGATCTTGTTTTGATCAGCTTTTCTATTGATTTTTTTGTCTTTAGGAAAACTTATCAAACACTTATTCTACTAAAAACCGTTAAGTTCTTCAATTATAACTATAATGTGATAATCTAGAGCATCGTAAAAAAATCTAAATAAAAATAATCCACAAATACTATATAGTATATGCATAATACTAAATATTATGATTATATACAAAATACTAAATATTATGATTTGGAACTCAGTACGCTTATTCTCTAAATAAATAGATAAACTTATTATAACCGATTTTTCTATTCTCATTGAAACTTTCACAATTTCCATTGAAATTAAAACGTTAAGTAAATGAATATTTCAACCAAATAAAAAACTAAAAATCAGTCCTATAATACCATAATACACAATAATTTCAATATAACATGAAGATACACAATAATTTGTGAGCTAAAAGAACAAAGTATTAGCGAATCTCACTTTTATATAAAACTTACTCAAGTATACTAAATTAATGTCTATTATTTTTTTTAACCAACCTATCAACAAATGTTCCACTTTTTTTTGTTATAAGAAATAGAAAATATCAAAAGTGGATGTCAAAAAGCCATCACAATAAATAAATCAGAGCATAGGAGAAATAAACATGTAAATAAAAGATATATTTAGCTTTAATTTAGATTTGACCACAAAAAAAAATAGTTTTAATTGAGTTTTGACCAAGAAAAAAAAAACTTTAATTGAGTTTTATATTTTTTAAAATAATAAATAAGTTAGATGATGTATCATGGAGAGAAGTGCTGATGTGTCACTCCCTTGTGAGGCACACTCACTCTTTATATAATAGATAGATTACCTGTTTCACGTTAATAATAACAATATACAGATGTAGAGGAAAAAAGGACTGAGTAATATTCTTAAATCAGTTATAGAAGATTTTGGGCCAATTAAGAGATTTTGAAGATACTTACATGATTTTAGGAGGCTTTTAAGAGATAGTAAATTGATAATTTTGATATGACTTTTTATAAAATTGTTGGGGTGTTTTGTGTGACGAAATGTAATTATTCCTCACACATTTGTTTTGTAATTCGAATCGTTATTACGGGCTTGATTGGTAACAACTGTAGTTTTACATTTTTGCTGTAGAAACATGGTTGTAAGTTTTTTTTGTTGTGGCTGTATATTTTACTGCTGTATGATTTTTGTTATAGAATTTCAGAAAATCTAAAATTATGTGCTTTAGAAAAAATGATTTGTACAACCAAAAATGAATAGAAGTAAATATTTGGTTGTGAGTAAAAAAAATGAAAGGTAATGTTTGATTGGATCAATTTAAAAGCTGTGAATTTTTTTTTGATGTGTATAACTTCTAAAGCACTTGCCAATCAACCTCTACGTTTGGTATTCAAAAATTTAGTATAAGAAATCTAAAGATATATTAAAATTTTATGGTAGACAAAACAAGTCTGTAAAAATTTAGTATAAGTAATTTTTATGGTCGACAAAACAAATCGGTAGAAGATTTCATGGTCCACAAAGCCGAATTCAAAACTTAATATACTGTATATGGTTTAAAATTAACGGATTCGATTGGTAACCTAAAACGGTATGTAATTTTTAGTGGTAAGTTAGATCTTTTAGCAGTAAACTGTAGTAATAAGTGGTTATAAAATAGTTCAAAACTGTTAAAAAAAAAGCTGTAAGCAAAAATGGTACAAAAAAACTGAGTGTAATACTGTTAGTAATGTTTTATGTACTGCTTTTGTGATTGATAACTATTAAAATGGTATAACTTGTACCGCAACTTTTTGGTAAAGCTTTTGGTTACCAATCAGATCAATTTTAAAATTTAATTACAGCACCCTACCTTTTTTTTTGGTTCAACCAATGATTTCATTAACTTAAACTGCCAAATTACACCAGAAAAGTTGAATTATCCATCTTCTTTGGTCACTACAAACAAACATAAGAGATACATAAATTAAAGCACATAAAACTTCAGAGAAGCTTCACAGCGAATTTGAACCAAAGCTCGAATGCATCGATAGAATCGTCACGGCAAAACTGGACTGATGAGAGATAGTCACTTTGAATTGTGACGTTGAACGCCAATCTTCACCTCCAAAATTCATCGAGACGAATCTGGTTGCATCTTCTGGCCCCGTACAGACCTCTACACAAGATAGCAAAATGGTAAAGAATTTGAGAGCATCCACAATGGTTTAGAACCCCATTTGAGGTTCTCAACAATTTAATATTAATTTTTAATATAATTTAGTTATATGATTAAATTTTAAGTTTAGAAAAAAAATCAAGCAAATAGAAAAGTGACACATGTAACAGGGGGTTCTCACTTCTCTCTCATTGGTATCTTAAATGAGAACCCCATCTCACTTCTCTTTCCTACTTTTTATTTTTTTTTCCAATATTTTAATCATGAGAACCCCATTGAGATACCCTCAATGGGGATGCTCTGACAACCAATTCCAGCATTGAAACCGAAAAAAGAAACCATTTTCAAAGAAAGAGAATAAGATGGACAACTTCTCATAATGCTTATACACCAGGAGGTCTGAGTTTTAAATCGCAGAGAGCGCGATTTATTATTAATTATGCAGATTAATGAAGAATTATGCAAATTAATATAGGCAAGCTTACAAGAGATCTTCAGTGTGGTGCAAGCAGAACCGTCAGACGTAGATCTTCATATGATGGTAAGTGTGGTGCAGGTAGAACCGTTAGTCGTAGATCTTCATAAGACGATAGAATTGACCGTTGTAGAATCGTCGATGTAACAGTTCTCATAATTTTAAATAGATTAATAAATCAGTGTTAAAAAAAAAGATGGACAAGTTCTCTCCCCAAGGGAGAAAATTGCTAGTGATCTCTCCCGGTTAAGGGAGAAAAGTAGTAAAGATCTCTCCCCGAAAGGAGAGGAAAATGAAGCACATCTCTTCCTAGGAAGGGAGGAAGACAACAAAGTTTTTTTCTTCAAGCCATAAGGCGTAGATACTCTCTTTTTTCTTCTTGAAACCACATAAAACCATAACAAGAGATGGGTTAAATCCAACATAAATTAGCCAACGACCAAAGCAAGCCCACACGGGAAAGCCGAGAGACTTGTTTAACTAGCCTAGGCCCAAGATGAGAGAAATTTTGGGAAACATCCCGACAAAAATTCCATCGGCACACGACCTCGTGAAGAGGTCAGAGGATCTCAGAGAGGGTGGCCGTAGTAGAAGCTTGATCTTCTAATAGATCGCGGGAGCTGAAGCTGGCGATGACTTTGAGAATGGAGCAGACGGAGGAACAAACGGTGGGGAGGGTGGAGCGGCGGGGGGAGAGAGAGCTGTGAAAGCTGAGAGAGAAGAGCAAAGGAGGCAGTCGTCGGAAGAGGAGGAACCGGCGGCTCCAGAGGTTCTGGTGGCTGAGGGCGAGAAAGCTGGAGCGAGAGGGTCACCACTGGAGGCTGAAAGGAGTCAGAGCTCCGACCTGAAGAACGCTGTGTACCGGCCAGCGAGATTGGATGACGAGGATGTAATAACTCAAATCGTCTTAAAGGAGAAAATAAGAGTTAATGGGTTTAAAGAGAGATCTTTATTGAAAAATAGTCGAAGCTCGAGAGATACACGGTGAGTTTAGGTCGGAATTAGAACGCCGACCTAAACTTGAAAGAGAAGAAATCTAAAGCGTTTAGCGATGGGTTGCTATGTTTGTCCTAGGTCTCTCTCTCTCGATTTCTGATTGAATGCATCGTTGAGAAGTCCTCTATATTTATAATGTCTTCAAGTCGGTCTTCATGACTTGCTCTTTCCTTTTTGGAATAGTAAAGTTTTCAGGAGAGATAAGGCCGACATGGCGCTTTCTCCGGATTGATAAGGATAAATGGAATATTTCCATTTATCTTGGCCGACCTAAAATGGCGTGAGCCTTTTAGGGTTTCTTAATGGGCCGAGCTCAGTTGACGTAGGGCTTTTTAGAGGGGATGCGAATCCATGCTCTAACAGTTAGTCCCCCCAGTTCGGCACATGAAAGTGAATCGAGTTTACCGAATTAGAAGGAAACGATTCGGCGTGAATTGAGGTCGGTCCTGTTACAAGTTAGAATTTAAAATGTGTATGTACCTTTGAGTTGTCAGGTCGGAGGCGATGAGCTAGGCGAGTTTAACGAGGTAGACGAGCTTTGATGAGCTAGATGAGCTTAATGAGCTAGGTGAGCTTAACGAGGTAGGCGAGCTTTGATGAGCTAGATGAGCTTAATGAGGTAGGCGAGCTGAAGAGCTCAGTGAAGTTTGACGACCTGAAGAGCTCAGTGAAGTTCGACGACCTGAAGAGCTCAGTGAAGATCGACGACCTGAAGAGCTCAGTGAAGTTTGCCGACCTGAACAGCTCAGTTAAGATCGACGACCTGAAGAGCTCAGTGAAGTTCGACGACCTGAAGAGCTCAGTGAAGATCGACGACCTGAAGAGTTCAATGAAGATCGACGAGCTGAAGAGTGAAGTTCGACGAGCTGAAGAGTGAAGTTCGACGAGCTGAAGAGCTCAGCGAAGTATGACGAGCTGAAGAGCTTAGTGAAGTATGACGAGCTGAAGAGCTCAGTAAAGTATGCCGAGCTGATTTGCAGAGAATGCTAACGAGTTGAAGGTTATGTCCCTATAAGAACTGCTTTTAAAGGAAGGATGTTCCGACGGTTGCAAACGATCCTGATGCACCCGCACCAGTCGACCCGGTATACTGAGTGGAGAGCAGGTTGCCGACGAAGGGGCCGCAAGTGGTCCTAGGCTGCAATGTGTCGAGCAGGATGATGCCGTGCAGGATGCGCCCGAAGAAGGAGAGAGGATTGAAGAAACGATCGAAGAGACAATCGAAAAGGCCGGGGACTGAACATCCCCAAGTTTATACTTTCTATTTGTTTTGTTTTTTTTGTCCAAGTGTCTTTGTAACCGACATGGACTCGATGTATTTTTTGTGAACTTCCTTTGACGAAGAATCAATGAATCAGAAATTTGGTTTTAACGAATGATCGTGTTTTTAGGAGTACGAACATGAATATGCAATGCGATATTGGTTTTAGGATTCATGCGACTAGAGTTCATAAGTATAGCATATGCGAAACGGGCCGACAGTATTTAAGTGCTTAGAAATTTTCCTAAGTCGACTGCAAGATGCGATCTGGTCGGCTTAATAATATTGCAGGGCTTAGGATTGCGGAACAGAATCCGGCTTTAAAGGGAGGTGTGAATACAAAACGTGCGAGAAGCTCGGCTTATATGGTTTTGCACCACATAATTTCTAAGTGTGAATACTGATATGCAAAACAGGTCGGCAGTATTTATCAGTACCACTTAGAAAAATCTAAGTCGAATATAGGTTGCGAGTCTGATCGGCTTATGTACTATATGGCTTAGATATTGCGAACAGGTCGGCTTATACGCGGTAAAACGCGGCGTTAGACCTAGGTGGATCAGACCTAGCTTTAGGCGGATCGAGCATCTGGCTAGGATGATAGTATGAGAGTAATTTAGCTCGGAAGCGTAAGAGAGTCGACTACGTAAAAATCTTTCTAACAAAATGTAATAAACTTAGACGATCTCGATGATTTGAGAGCTCGTGTATGAGCTTGTTTTTGAGATAGTCGAAAGACGAGCTTATCGTGATAGCACCTGAAAAGTTGAAAGGTTTGAATAGAGTAAGAGCTGAAAAACTTACTAGTGAGATGATAAGCCGACAGGCTGATGGCGTTGTGAGTTGCCGAATATAATCGATGAGCAGATGAACAAATGAGATTCGTACTCATCTCCGTTTGTACACATCTCCAAGCTAACAGAGGGTTGTGTTCAAACTTGTACTGAAAAGAATCATAAAGTAATCGTGATTTCTAAAATATTTTATATGCAGTTACTAGAAAAATTATCTTTTTTGTGCAAAGTAGTTTGGTTTGACGAACTACAGCCATAATGTAGCTCGGTGAAGGAGACAAATTGTGACATAACTCGGTCGCAATGGCGTTGAAGAACAAAAACAAAATTGATGTTGGGAAACATGAGCTTGAATTTGTGATGACGTCGGAGGGATCGGTGGTGATGTCGTTATAGGTTTTATTAGACGGGTGTGGTAGAACCCGTGACTTTTAATCACGTCGGAGTTGTTGAATGAGTTGAGAGTTTGAGCGTGAGCTAGCTCAGTAGTGCGAGCGTCTTTTTTTTTTTTTTTTTTTTGAAGCCGTATGTTTTCTCTTGGTGCGTTTCATGTAGGTGGCGTTTCGAAGATGACCTAAGGGCGATGACCTGATTTAAGGACGACGACCTGAGGAGGATGAATTGAAGAAAACGACCTAAGGGCGACGACCTGATTTAAGGATGAGGACCTGAAGGGTGACGACCTGATTTAAGGACGACGACCTGAGGGCGAGGACCTGAAGGGCGACGGCCTGATTTAAGGACGACGGCCTGATTTAAGGACGACGACCTGAGGAGGACGACCTGAGGGCGAGGACCTGAAGGACGACGACCTGAAGGGTGACGACCTGAAGGATCTGAAGACGACCTAAGGGCGACGACCTGATTTAAGGACGACGACCTGAGGGTGACGACATGATTTCACATTGGGGAGGACGACCTGAGGGTGACGTCCTGAGGGTGACGACCTGATTTAAAGGACGACCTCAGGGTGACGATCTGATTTAAAGACGACGACCTGATTTCACGTTGGGGAGGACGACCTGAGGGTGACGTCATGATTTAAAGACGACGACCTGATTCAAAGGCGTCGACCTGAAGCAAAGAAAGGATGACGGTCTAAAGGTGACGACCTGATTTAAAGACGACGACCTGATACAAAGACGTCGACCTGAAGCAAAGCGAGGATGACGGTCTAAAGGTGACGACCTAATTTAAAGATCTCATACTTTAGAGAAGACAAGTTTGAAGTGAACACCTTAAAGAAGACGAGCTGAAGCAATCATATTAAATATGTCGAGCTAAAATGAGTCAAGTGACTGAGCTGGAGCGAAAGCCTGAGGAAGACGAACTGATGCAAATGTCTTGAAGAAGACGAGCTAAAACAAATGTTCTTAAGTAGACGAGCTGAGCAACCGTCTTGGTGAGGATCAGCTGAAGCAAAGCATGCAGGAGAAGATTAGCTGAAAATGTGATCTAGCTCCGTGGTGCAAGAACTCAAGTCACACCATTTGTAGTTCATGTTAGGTCAGCTAGGCGAATCTGAAGAGATGCCTAGCTGTGAGATTGGTGAGCTGCTTTGCTGGGAAAGCTGCCGAGCTGAATTGATGGGAGGATGACGAGCTGCATAGCTGTGATAGCTGACGAGCTGGCTGGCTGAAAGACTGACGAGCTGCGTAGCTGTGAAAGCTGACGAGCTTTGGCTGATAGACTGACGAGCTGCGTAGCTGTGAAAGCTAGCGAGCGAAACTTGTATAAGGGAGTGTTGATTGCTCTTAATCTTCTAATTCTCGAGGGAGACTGTCCATCTAGGTAAAGCTGATTTAGGTAGGGGTCGTTTAAAGAAACTTGATCGACTTGAAGAGATTTTTGGAGTGTAATCGTCTTGGAGAGCTCATGTTCGGCCCTGAGCAGATCGACTCCTTCTGGATCTGGCCGAGAAGGTCTTCATCATGTCAGTTATGTTAACCTGTGGTGGCTTCGGCAGATTATGCGCTGCTGGCAGCAGGTCGGTGCGCGCCATATCATCAGTTTGACGCTGATTGGCCGACCTGATATCGGATCGGTGAGCCGATTCGAGGTGTTCGCCTTCGGGCCGATCTGTTGTTTGATCTTCAAATCGGACTTCGCCGGTGTTGGTAGGCTTCGAGTCGGTTGGTGTAGAATTATCAACCATCTTCGAGCTCCGCGGTTTTTCTTAAAGACTGAGTCTCTTATTCTCCACAGATGGCGCCAAATGTAATAACTCAAATCGAACTAAAGGAGAAAATAAGAGTTAATGGGTTTAAAGAGAGATCTTTATTGAAAAATAGCCAGAGCTCGAGAGTTACCCGGTGAGTTTAGGTCGTCGGAATAAGAATGCCGACCTAAACTTGAAAGAGAAGAAATCTAAATCGTTTAGCGATGTGTTGCTATATTTGCCCTAGGTCTCTCTCTCTCGATTTCTGAATGAATGCATCATTGAGAAGTCCTCTATATTTATCATGTCTTCAAGTCGGTCTTCATGACTTGCTCTTTCCTTTTTGCAATAGGAAAGTTTCCCGAGAGATAAGGCCGACCTGGCGTTTTCTCCGGATTGATAAGGATTAATGGAATATTTCCATTTATCTTTGCCAAGCTAAAATGGCGTGAGCCTTTTAGGGTTTCTTAATGGACCGAGCTCAGTTGACGTCGGGCTTTTTAGAGGGGGTGTGAATCCCTGCTCTAACAGAGGAGCTCGTCGTCGATCAGCCATCACGGTGGAGGAGGGCGGGAGGGGAGAACCGCTGAGAGCACCAGCAAAGGAGAGAAGAGGCTTCCCGGGAGGGAAAAAGATTTTCGGGTTCCAGAAGGATCCCGAGAGAAACAGATACGTCGCTGGTCAGGAGGGGCAGAGGAGGACCGGCGGCGGAGATCCATTCTTCAGGGGCTTGCAACGACTACCTTGGGAGAAGTGCCTGGGAGAAAAGGGGATCTAGGGCGAACTCGATATCTTCTTACCGCCTTTCCAACACCCTACCTTATTTTAAAATTTCTCTTACTTGAAAATCCTAGAACAAACAATAATCTTCGGTCAGCACCATGTCCAGTCGTGCAACTCCATTTTCCTGTGACTTTCAAACTTCATGTTCTATATGACCAATCTTGACGGCATTTTCTGAATTCTGTTGTGGATGTTTAGTTTTCTTGCAATATTTATGGACATGAAAAACACATTTCTTCCATATTGTTGTGTGTTGTCTTTGCTACAATTAGAACTCATTTTCTCATTATTATTCATTTGCTCTTCTGCCTGCAAAACATTCACTAATTCTGCCAAGTATATGCTTGACAAATCCTTAGCTTCTTCAAGTGAAGAAAAGTTAGTTTCATGCTTTCCCGAAAGCCTTACCAAGAATTTTCTGCACAACCTGTTCATTAGGAAATAGCATACCAAGCATTTTTGATCTTGTTTACCACCACACCAAGTTTCCTCCTCTTTCATTTTTGGCATTTCAGAATCTCTAATCAAATTGAGAGTCGATGTTTATTGTACTTTCGTATATTATTTTGATATATTCCTGTTTGAGGTAGTCCGTTGTCCCAATCCCCAAAAAGTCTTTATTGCTGATCCTAGATTCATGATTCTTGTGAATATATGGCTTGAGACAGCAGTTATTACTTATTAGACAAGCTTTTGCCTTGGACTTCCTCGTCTTCTTCTCTTTGTGAATCTTGAGTTGAGTCGTTGTAGGATTTGCTGGCAATGGTCTAACACTTCAAGATGAAATGCCATTTTAACTGCCCAAACTTTATAGTTATCACCATCAAAAAATAACTGCGTTTATATTTGTGGTGCACCAGATTTAAATCACAATCCCTCAAGAAGATCATGCTCTGATACCACAATGTTGATGGAAAGGGAAGAAAATTTGAATATGGAATTTTTTTTAACGTCTGGATTAATTATATTTTCATTACAAATTATGAGAACTACTATAAAAACAATTTGACAACGTACAATTTTTCCACACAAGGATCCATGACCACGATGAACGGCTATGCACGCTGAAGATTTTCTTATAAGTTTGCCTCCAATAACCTGTAGAAATTAGATTTTTTTTGGAATTGATCCTCAGACCTTGTGGTGTAAAAACATTAATTAAACATTTAGTCAACTACTGCACTAAGGAGCTTCCACAAATATGGATCTTAATATATGTTTAATTATATATTAAAAATCATATGTTTAATTTCTTCAACGCTGCTAAAAACTAACAAAGACAAAAGTTACTTTAAAAATAGTTTTAACTTTCTGATTGAATTAAACACAACATGATATATAAAATTACAAGAAATATCCCAAAAATACCATATAAAGTTATAAACTTTGTTTTTCAAAAATACATGTTTTTTTTCATTTTTTCTTCAAAAGATCCAAAAGTTGGTTAAGTATTATTTTCTAGATTGTCCCTCGAATGTTATTATTTAACCGGATTATAACATTTTAGATACTCTTATATGCTATGAGGAGGCCATACGATTACTAAGGGAGGTGTATTGGATTATGAATTTTAGAAGATTTGGTGGTTCTTTTAAAACCCCCTGTTATTGAACTAATGATTTCTAAATGTCTTACCAAATCTTCTGTTATTCAATCAAGAATTTATAAAAAGTAAATCAAATCTCCTGTTATTGGAAATATTTTGAGTAGTGGATTTTAGAAGATTCTGAGTGATTTTAAGTGGTTTTAGTGGGGTTTGTTAGTTAAAAATATAAAAAACCAAATCACATAGTTTTAGGTGGGATTTCATAGACTTTAATAACAAATCATATGAAATTTCATTAAAACTGAAATCATTCCAAATTCTCCCAAATTTCAATTTCAATACATCCCCTAAATCGGGTCGAACGGTAGATTCATAAAAAAATAAACTAAGAAAAAAATGTGCTAGCAGAACAAATGAATTTATTTATGGGATATAAAATATATTTGTTCATATTTCGTATATTTCGTATACTTATGTGATTGCTACAGAATGATACGAAATATAAATATAAAATATAAATTTATTTGTTCTCTTCATTTTTATCTTTTATATTTATATTTCGTATCATTCTGTAGCAATCACATAAGTTTATGGGATTTCAATTTTACTTCAGATCATATTGATACTAAAAAAACATAACTAATTAATCATATAGTTCAATGATTTTGTTAGTCTACAGATCTGAATTTTTCAATATATAATATTGTGCCTTTACAAATATATATATATATATATATATATAAATTGTAACATAGAAAGTATTAATGGGATCATATAATTAAAAGATTAAAGATTCATATATATATATATATATATATCTCATATATAGATCACAAAACATACTTAAATAAATACCCACCCAAAAATATCTTACCTTGACATATAATGAACTCCTCATATATGCTTTCCTAGATTACATATATCAACCTCGAAAACCATATAATATNATAATGAACTCCTCATATATGCTTTCCTAGATTACATATATCAACCTCGAAAACCATATAATATACATCAAAAACGTATTATACAAATAGATGTAGTGGTTGTTGATGATCTCATGAACCTAGACGTAGCTCCAAATCGATTTCATCTCCTTCAACGACGACGTTTTCTCTCCTTGTAGCCATCGAGCCGATTCGTAAGCTCAAGTTCGTGGTCGTCCTCAATACGACGGACTCTACTTGCTCGTAGCCTCCACGATCATACGACGCCACGTGGAAACATCTTCGACCACCAGAGAGTGCTACGTCAGCGTCGTTTTGCAGATTGGCCGCCTTGTTGAGGCGGTCACGTCGATGGATATTCATGTGACCGCCTAAAGCTTGTGCGTTGGTGAAACCTCTTTTGCAGAAAGTGCACTCGTACATTCGTCTAGGCACGGTGGAGACCGACGAAGATGATGTACGACGGTGATGGACGGTACCGGTTTCTGATGACGTGGACGATGATGATCTCTCACACTCCATATTTATATATGTTGCTTCGGTCGATAGAGAGGGATTTTGAAACAAAATGTTGATGAAACCCTAAAGATAGGAACTTAAGGGAATTAATGAAGATGAAAGAGTAGAGTCAAATGTGTTGGGTGCTTATAAGGATGGTTTTTATTATAGAGAAACAAACTTTATATGTCGTATAAGACTAATTAAATGTTTTGTGTACGTGTTTATATGTTTGGAAGACATGATTTGGCCTTTTCTTTCATGGTATATTAAAGTATCGACTTTAAAAAAAAATTATTTATCACCGTATATGGTGGATTTTATTTTTGTCTCAATGTATAATTATTAGCTAGATTAATTAGCCTATGATTAATTATTAACTTGCCAATAATAGCAAGTTTTAATCTCTAACTCAAAGAAGCAACAAGAAAACTAATTTAGGGGAGTTATTGTTAGTTTGATTGTAAAGATTTTGAATTCGTTTCAATTTTATTGTTATTGCTTACAGGTTCATATATTCTAAATAATTTTGGTGTGTTAATGGTTTGATAATTTTTAATTTTGAAATTTTATTAAACTAGTATTATTATATAACTGCTTTTCTTACAAAGATTTTGTAAGCTGTTTTACACTAGTCAAAAAAATTTTGTTACCATTGATTTTGTGTCACTGGTAAGAGTTTCTTTAGCTGAAATAAGATTTTCTGAAGTAACTATGTCGAGTTGCAATATCTAATTGATCTTTCTTCCTTTGAACTATACTATTTTTTTCACTAATCCTCTCATAACTACATTTGTAGTTGTAGAATTATAAAAATAAAAAAATTGATAAAAGGTTTGCTATTAATTAAATTGCATACGGAAGTGTTACAACATGGAGAAAATACAAACATAAGAACAACTCTTACGAAATAATTGCATATGGAAGAATTATAAAAATTGATTTTTAGATTAGCAAACCAATACAGTATCAAGTTATACTTTCGTGTCAAGTAGTTTTGGACCTTTTGGTTACAATGCTCGTATATAAAACACAGATTCACGAACATAAAAATATGGAAAGGGACATAACGATAGATTTGATTAGAAAATCACATAAAAACTAAATAAGTCAATCCCCACATTAATCCAATTAACTGAAATCCAAATCAACCTCAACTAAACTCTTCAATTAGTCCACAAAATTACAAGAAATGATGACAATTAAAAGGCAAGGGAGTGGTTTAAATCAATCGTGTTTGTTTTTATTTCGAAACATTCCTTTTGTGTTTGTCTTCTAATAATCTAACCTTTTATCGCAATTTGATCGGCACAAGACCAAATATAAATTTAATAACTTATAGGTCTCGACTGACTGCTTTTTTTAGTACAAAACTAAAATCACTACAATTGATATTTACAAAACGAAAAAACAATATATTGATGAACGCGTTATCTTATTTTTTCTAAAATATATCAAAGGGTATAAAGATGTTAGACAACAAAAATAGTATACATAACTAAATTTTAGTTTATTAGTTACAATTTGATAAATCATAATTCATCTTTTTTAATTTGACAGCTAGGAAAAAAACAAGGAGTCATTTCATTTGATAGCAACTCGAGTACTTTGATTCGCTTAATTACTGCCACATCATTGATTGATTACGTTACTTGTACACCTAATCCGGTTTATCTGGGTTTGGTCTGGCTTTTTATAGACTTTTAGTTCACATATTCAATACTAAAAATAAATATCCACCGCCATATTCAAAAGCACCAGTGGTCTAGTGGTAGAATAGTACCCTGCCACGGTACAAATCCGGGTTTGATTCCCGGCTGGTGCACATATTACGTTTTCACTTTCTTTTTCAAATTTTTGTTTGTCACGTGTTAAGAGAGTATAAGGGATGCATCTTTTTCCTCAATAAAAAATTGGTTAATTAGCATAAAAAAATCTAATTAATCTTGTTGTAAACTCCAAACATGATTGGTTAATTAGCATACAAAAAAGAGGAATTGATGAAAATGATCTATTATTTAGTTTTTTTTGCAAAAGTAAACCTCCTATTGCATGTTTGGCAAAAGTAACCCATATGCGTAGTGAAATTATAACTCCTTCCCTTCGTTTGTAGACTTTTTACTTATAAAGAAGTCTACTCCATAATTATTTATTAAATTTTAATTAGAAAAATCATAAAAAATAATTTGATAAAATTTTTGTATACATAAAATAAACCTATACATTTTACATCTTTAAAAACAAAATTTCATACTAATGATTCAATTTAAAGCAACAAAGACGAATTATGTTAGAAACCAATACAATCCTACGTAGACTTCTAAAGCAGACTTCGTTTGTAGACTTCAAAAGAAGTCTACTCCGTAATTATTTATTAAATTTTAATTATAAAAATCATAAAAAATAGTTTGATAAAAATTTGGTATACATAAACAAAACATATACATTTTCCATATATAAAAAACAAAATTTCATACAAATGAATCAATTTAAATCAACAAAGTCAAATTAGGTTAGAAACCAATAAAACCCTATGAAGTCTGCTAAAGAAGTCTACTAAATAACTAAATTTTAAATTTTAATTATAAAAATTATAAAAAATATTTTGATAAAAAAATTATATACATAAACAAAACATAGATAATTCGCATGTATATAAAATAAAATATATTGAAAATGAATCAATTTATAAGTTTCATGAGTATACGGTTCAAAAGGGTTAGGGTTTGAGGTTTAAAGTTTAGGGTATAAGAGAGTGATTGTTAGGGTAATGGGTAAAATTCTATATGAATTATAGTTTATGGTTCGGTTAACGATTTAGTGTTAATATCTTTGTTATTTTAACCCTAAATTGTGAATATGCTAACAAAATTAATGTATCATATATAAATTTTAACCTAAAACATTCGATTTAGGGTTTAGAGTTAAGGAGACTTCATCGGAAGACTTCTTTTGTAGACTTCCAAAAGAAGTCTGAAGTTCAAATTAAACCTAGCGGGAAATCGAAATTTTTAACTAAATGGGCGGGAACAAGAAATGGAGATTTCTTCACTAGACTTAGTTTGTAGACTTCAAAAGAAGTCTACTTAATCAAAATTTTTAACTATTATGGAAAATTTACCCTCATATATAAAGAGAGTTTAACCTAATTATGTTAAAAAAAAAATCTGTCTCTCTCTCAAAAACGGCGCCTCCCTCTACTCTCCCACCTCTCTCGCCGAGAATCTCCTCTCATTCCTCTCTCGCCGTCAATCTCATCTCGGTCTTCCTCTTGCTTTTGTGTTCATACTTTTCAGTTTGTGGATCTACTTTTCTTTGTGTGTCTTCATCTCGTCTTCATCCTCTCGAATTTGATAATATCGAGATCTGAGTTTCAACATTTCCCTTTTCTTATGGTTGCAGATCTATGTCCATAGTAATAAGTTTTGAAAAAATTATTTTGTAATGCTTTATTGTTTAATTGTACACAGAAATAGGGCGATATAGTTACAGTCAACCTTCAAGTGATTCTACAAGGTTCTGGAGTAACGGAGAACCAGAAGTGAGCTCTACTCTACCTCGATCTATAGATTTTGGATTTCCTAACAGATTTTTCTTCAACCCCTTTCTCTTTGTTTCCAAAATTTTTACCCTAGATATCATCACCGTATCTTTGATATTTCTGATTTGGTTTTACAGATCTGACTTATCTAATTATCACCCTTTGTTGAGCACGATGGAGAAGGTCAAATTTCCAAAGAGATTATACACAATGGGAGATGAGCCCCAACCGGAAAAAAGCATAGGCTACTACAGCAACGACTCGAAGCTGTTTCCTGCCTTAGAAGCAGTACTGAGAGAGGATGAATGGGAAGAGCTTCTGGATTCAAAGTTGGGTGTTTTTCTAAAGTTCTACAAACTGAATTTTGGTTGGGCATCGAGGGTGGTTCAATATATACTCGGTTTTCAGCTTTTTTGCGAGAGCAAGTACGAGATATGGAGTTTGATCGGTGTAAATCCATTGAGGTTTTCACTGAATGAGTTTGAACAACTCACTGGTCTCAACTGTGATTATGTAAAGGATCTGGTGGATCCAGATGTTGAAGTTCCCCCTGAGACTGCAGAATTTTGGGAGAAACTTGGCGTGAATGCAGAGCTTGGTCCGAGTGTTGAACAACTTACAGAAGCGTGTAATTATGCTGGAGAGTGGACCAGGGAGGATAGGATTAGGTTAGGATTTTTATCCATCTATGCTGGATTCATTGAGGCACGGAGAAGGGATACACCCACACCGGTTAACATGGCAAGGCTAGTCATGGATTTAGAGGTATTTGAAAATTATCTGTGGGGAAGAGTGGCTTTCAAGAACCTCATAGAGTCCGTAAGGAAAGCGAATTTGACCAAGACATATACGCTTACAGGATTTGCTGAAGTGCTCCAAGTTTGGGCGTATTTTGCTATGCCGGAATTCAGAGGTTTATACGGAAATCCCTTTCCCAACAAACCCACTCTCCCGGTACTGGCTTACAGGCTTACAGCGGTTGCCGAGGACGAAAATACATCAAGGAGGCTATGCTGAAACAGGTATGGAGACTTCTTCTGACTTCTTTTACAATATTAAGACTCCGTGTGTAGACTTCGTGTGTAGACTTCTTTTATTGTGTAGACTTCGTGTGTAGACTTCATTTGTATACTTCTTTTCTAGGGTAGAATTCTTATGTAGACTTCTTTTCTTGTGTAGACTTCTTGTGTAGACTTCTTTCGCTTACAACTGCCCTAATTGTTTTGCAGACCAGTTTCAACCACTTCAATTTTCTGGAAATGGAGGATATGTTCCCAACTTGGGATGATGATGTCGAGGATCCTCTGATCCAGAACATAGTCAAAGCCATGTTTGGGGAGTTTGGTGGAGTCGCTTGGAAGTGGAAATCCAGTGATTGGCGGGTGAAAGGTGTTATTGTGTCTCCCATGGTGAAGTCAAAGGTCAGGACCGGAAAAAAAGAAGCGTTGCATCGGACGATGAAACACGGAAGAGGTCTTGTTCAGAGAGTCCTTCCGTTGATGAGGAGGTATTCAAGAGTCTCGTCGAGACGATGAAGCAACATTTCGAGAAATGCTGCTCAGCATTGTCTGACAACATGAAGGCTGGATTTGACTCGTGCAATAAGAAGTTCAATCTCCTGACTGACAAGGTTCTGACTGTGGAGCATACCATTGTCAAGATTAAGGATGCAATGAATGAGGAGCAGGTCAAGTCGAACAATGGCACCCCTAAAGAGGATGCACCTTCTGGTCGGGTTAGTTCCGATCCCTCTCCCAAACCTAATAAAAAGACCTCTAAGACTTCTAAGACTTCTAAGACTGCTAAGGTGACTCCAGTCATTACTAGGTCAAGAACGAGGACTAAGAAGTAGACTGCTAAACTGATTTCATGTTATTGTAGTCTGAGAACCTTTATTGTTTCTTTCTTGTTGGTGGGTGGTTTGTGATGTTTTCCTTGTACCTTCTGAATTTTGTGATGTTTAGTTACGTCCACATGAACCAAATAAAATTTATAAAGCCTTTTTGCCATTTCTTGTCATTTCTTGTCATTTCTTGTCATTGATATATACAATGCGTAATTGCAGAAAAACAAGCAACTCCATGTCAGAGTGTGAACTGCGGAAACGATCCAAGTGTTGTCTTTGTAGGAACTGTCAATCCATCAAATAAAGATATGGAACTTCAGTTACAGAAACAGAAGTCTCTGAAGATGGCGGCACAAATTGTGGCCCGAGCTAAGACCGATAAGCTAAGGAGGCAAGCTTGTAAAAATAGCACCCCTATTGCTCCCATTCCTAACAAGGTAAAACAAGGCGGTGGATATGATCATATTGCTCCCATTGACAAAGAGAAGAGTAGGGCTCTGCTTGATTGGCTGAAAACCCTTCTGTAAGTCATCACTATCGAACCCAATTCGGTAAAGTCTATATATTGATAAGTACTTGTGTACATAGTGTGAATGTTATCTACTCGTTACGTCTTTGCAAGGTTTTGGCCGAAAAGGGACAATAAGAAGCATGCATTAAACAAGTGGTGGTGGCTTCTGAGGACTCGAACACAGTGGCTGTTAGACACGGTAGACTTCTTTTTCAGACTTCTTTGTCAGACTTCTTTTTCAGACTTCTTTGTCAGACTTCTTTTTCAGACTTCTTTATTCTCTACTTCTCAATGTAGCACCTAGATGCCGTCATCAACCTGTTGAGATTTCGCATGACGAAACATCTGGAATTGTTTAGGAGTGATCGTATTTGCTTGATTGATGTGGAGTAACAAGTACAAGGAGTTTGTTGGCACAACACTGAATTCCGATGGCTCAGGTTGAAAATTTCCCCCAGTTGCGTATGATTATTACAACGGTGAGGCACCGACTTACTGCAAAACGAACAAGACATGGGTTCTCGAGATTGATGACCTATACATGCCCTTGAATGTAAAAGGGGATAACTGGGTTGCTCTGTGGATATCATTACCGAAGAGGCACATTGTGATTTGGGACAGCCTCCGAATTCATTCTAGTGAAGAAGAAATAATCAAAGCAGTGGAGCCTATTGCTGTCATGGTGCCTTATCTGCTCCGGGAAGTGGCTTCCAGATATGATAAATATAAGTTTCCTTTTGACACTTTCACGCACACACGAGTAGAGGGAGTGCCACAACAAGGTCCTGGTGGTGATTGTGGTGTGTATTGCCTGAAGTTCATTGAATTTCATGCACTTGGACTGCCATTTCCCTCGACATTGTGTGATGACAAGATGAAAGTTATCAAAGAGAACCTGGCTTGTAATATATTTCATGAGATCGAATGTCGTGGACCTACTAATCGCGACTGGGCGGATTTGGACATCTACGAAGGTTCATGATGTTTGTTGTTGATCATTTGAACTTACTAATTATGGTATTTTGTAAAAAAGTGATATGGTGGGTAAAGTTTTTTTGGTAACCCACCAATTAACTTTGTTATTCTTTTGTACCTGTTGATGTGGTAGGAACGTTTTTAGATGTAACCCGTCAGTTAACAGTACATGTTCGGTAATATAAGTATTCGGAGTAGACTTCTTTCTCAGACTTCATTTTCAGGCTTCTAGAGAAGTCTTCTTAAATAGATAAAACACAACAACAACACAGATTATCTGCCATATCACAGGGCTCTCTCAGTATTCGGAGTAGACTTCTTGAGCAGACTTCTTTTTCAGACTTCTAGAATAGACTTCCTAAATAGACCACATACAAGGTAAGTCCAATGTTGAGTTTAACTTACACAATGGGGTCGAGTATGTCCATGTTGCTTGCACTTTGAACAACTGTATTTCTTGTGCATCTTTCTCGGACTGGTGCCTCTTTTCCTTGACATTTCTAACCAAGTTTGCCACCTCGACTTTTTCTTTCTCCCTGGAGCAATCTTCACGACCGGAAGACCACATGGTTCCTTCTTGATGTCGTATTCATCAGAAATTGGGGGGGGGGGGTAAATGGGATGCGAATATGTCACATATAACGTCTCCTTCGAGTAAGTTGGACACAAGAATGTCGACATTAACATATCGGCCTCTGTTGCCGCTGCAATGACATGTGAGCAAATAATTTTTTCAACCTCGATTATAATCGTAAGGCGTATGCGCGTAGGCAGCGCCTTTGACCAAATACATGAGTTGCTTCTCGTGAAACTGCGTCACTATGTTTTGCTGTAGATGATAGTAACATATACCTCGTGTTGCCCAAGGTATCACATTGTTACATGCGTTAGCGATGGAGTCATGCCGGTCAGAAACTATGACCATCGGAAATTCGTCTGAAAAACATCTACTCAATTTGGTGAAAAAGCAATTCCATGAAGCATGACACTCAGAATCTACAACTGCAAAAGCCAACGGAAATATCTGAAAGTTACCGTCCTGTCCGGCTGCCACTAGCAAAACACCTCCGTACTTCCCATTTAGATGAGTCCCATCCACCACAATCACTCGCCTCAAGTACTGAAAACCAGCTATGGAAACTCCAAATGAAATAAATACATATTTAAATCGATTCATCTCATCGCATACAAGGTCCGTGACACTTCCCGGATTGGCTCTCTCAATTTGGCGCAAATAAGAAGGCAGATTCTCATATCCATCTTTTGTTGTTCCCCTCACCAATTGTTGGGCATACATCAAAGCTCTATAAGAAGTGGTGTAATCGAGGTTTAGACCGAACATCACCTTCATAGAATCTTTGATATGGTTTGGCACAATTCCATCGATTATGCCAACACGTTCGATAAACAAAGCTCCAACGTACTTAGGTGTACAACGTCTACGGTGAGCTGATCGGTCTGACACAAAACAAGTATGAACCTTCAAATATTTTGTCACCAGAATGTGTTTGCTTCATTCTTCACACTCGCTTTAAGCTTCCATGCGCATCCATTGACAGAACATATTGCAACAAACAAAGTCTTCGTAGACTTATATACTTTAAACGCAAATCTTCCCATCAACGCCGTCGATCGCAACTGTGATAGAAGCTTCTCCTTGCTAGAAAAACTGTTATTGACAAAGATACTAGAGGACTAAAGTCTAGTTGACCACCATAATACGCCTTCAAACCCTCAACCTCATCCTCATCTTTCACTTTCCCGTACTCACTGTAATCCACATCCGAGTCATCGACCTCATCTTTCGCTTTCACATTCACATTCATATCAGCATCGTTCAGAGTATCATCACCATAATCATCAGCGTCTTCATCCCAATCTTCTTCAGCATCATCACTCGCATCATCATAACAGTCATCCGCCTGTCCACTCACATCAGCATTCTCATGGTCTATTATCCTACTCGAAACGCAAAGGCGTACACCATGCCTCCTACTCAACTCAATCAAGCTCTGAACGTGTCTATCGTTTGTGACATAAATATGAGAAGAATCAGGAGGCATTTGTTGAAGCATCAGAGGTGGTAATGGATAGGATAACTCCACAAACTCAGTTTCATTTTCCGGCATATAATCCTCTTGTGCCATTTTAAGAAGCTCAACATGTGTGCAACCATCTCTCAAGAAGAACATTTGCCCTCCTTTGTGAGTATCCACCTCGAAATGCCACATCATTTCCTTCCTCACCCATTCTCAAAAAACAGCGGGTATGTGAACCATTCTCTGTAAGAAAACCAAATTCAAACCACATCAGAAATCAATGTCGAATAAGTAGACTTCTGTAGAAGTCTGCTACTAATAAGGTAAATTTCTAAAAACACAAGAAAATTAATTAAAGCTTAACTAAAACAAACAAGCACGAGAAACTCATACATAAGCAAGACCAATAAATAACACAAACTCAAGAGTCAAATATTAATTTTTATTTGTTACAAATTTCAGATAAATGAATTTTATAAAAAATTCATGTCGGAGACTAACAAAGAAGACTACTTTCTTAGACTTCTTTAAGAAGTCTGCGCTTAATAAGCTAACTACCTTAAAAAAACAAAAAAAATCTGATTCCACCATACGTATAAAACATTATCATGTAAAACTGATACAGAAGTAAGTACACTTACTAACAACACAAGCTAAAGACAAAAAAAATCTTCAAAAATCGTTATACATTTGATAAAAATGCGTTTTTAAAAAAAACTTTTAAAAGTAGACTTCCTAACGCAGTCTACTATAGTAGTCTACCAGAGAAGTCTACTATAGTAGCAGACATATGAAGTCTCCTTTTTAGGTTACTTTTGCAATTGAAAAAAGTTAGTAGACTTCTCAGAGAAGTCTCCCTTACGTGGAGAAGTCTCATATGAAAAGTAGACTTCTTAGAGGTTAGTTTTGCAATTAAAAAATTGTGTTGTACTTTGTGTACTTTACGAATGAGACTTTTCCACGTAAGCGAGACTTCCCTGAGAAGTCTACTTTTCATATGAGACTTCTCATAGAAGTCTACTATGTAAAGTAGACTTCTTGGAGGTTAGTTTTCCAATTGACCAAGTTTGACTTTTCAAGTAGACTTCCGCACTCCAAACGAAGTCTAAAATGAGTTAGTTTTGGGGTTGACCAAACATTGAATTAATTAATTAGTAGACTTCTCGGAGAAGTCTACGAGATGAGGAGACTTCTCTGCGAAGTCTCCTAATTAAATAATATATTTGTCACCCCAAAATTAGCCACTGAAGTCTACTCAAGAAGTCTGCAAAATAGTCAAACATTGGTCAATTGCAAAACTAACCTCTCTTTTCACAGACTTCTTGAGTAGACTTCGTTGAAATGTTTTGGTCAATTGCAAAACTAACCTTTTCTGAAGAAGTCTCCTTGAGAAGTCTACGCCAGTTTTTTTGTTTTCAAAGAAAGGCGCAGACTTCAACACGAAGTATACTCTCAGAAATCGGAACACACGGTCAATTGCAAAACTAACCTGTCTGTTGACCATCAGACTTCTTGGAGAAGTCTACTCGGAGGAAACTTCTCCAAGAAGTCTGCTGTCGCGGCACAGATCGGAAAATTCACGAAAATCAACTGAAAAAATTACCTAGAAGTAGTCTTTAGCTTATTCGACCGCCGAGAACTTCGATTATAGCCACCACCAAAGAAGCCCAATCGCTATGCACGACCAAATCACCGGATATGACAATATCTTAGAACTTTAACTTTAGAAAAGGTAAATTAGAGATTTTTTGGGATGAAAATGGAGAGAAAAGTGAAGAATAGAAGGTTATGAGAGGAGATAATGAGCTTAAAGAGCTCAAAAATTGGTTGTAGAAGCTTTAAAAGCTTCAAATTGGTTGAAAATGGTGGTTGGGTGAATTGATGATGATGGCATTTTCGTGAATAAGTGAGGAGGATGATGATTATTTTGTCTTTTGAATTTTCGGAAAAAAAATAAAAATCAATGGCAATTTCGTGAATAAGTGGAAGTGAGAGTGGTGGTTTGGAAAGAAATGGTTAATGTTGAAAATGAGAAAAAGGTGAGTTACATTTGCAATTGACCAAATGTTTTAGGTTAGTTGTGAAAGAAGCCCGTATCTATTTTATTAAAAACATTGATAATTTACAGAGTTTCTTACGTACGTTAAAGATGTTTAAGCAAAAAATTTAGAAGCTGCACAATTTCTTTTAAAAAAAACTAAGAACCATAATAATGTTTTCCTATCGATGTACCTGTTTAAAACATATATCGCATTCTTATATGTCTTCATCTCCATTACTCCAGAGCTTACTCCAGAGCTTCTTGCTCATTCATCCCCTAACAAAGATTGCGACAAAATGAACTATATAAACATACCATCAGACAAGAAGATTATTAGAACGATGACTTTGATTACACTCGAACAAGTTTTAAAAGAAATACTCGTAGTTTCGATCATAAATAAATTCACCAGCATAATTAGTGACACCTGTTAGTTTGGAATGGGTTCTCAAACTCGGATCATGGTGACCAAAAGGTACAAAAAAGTCTTAAACTCGACCACTTGACACTTGTGTTTCTCTGGATCCTCCAAGATCCACAATCTTCCACCATTATTTTTTACCAACACAAGCTAACCTCCCTTTCTAAGTTATTAATATGCTCAAATTAACCCATAGCTACTCTCTCAAATTAAGAGATCACTGTAATATTTAGGGGTTGAATTCTACAGAGAATCGATGTAACTAGACAAATTCTAATTCAGGTTTTAAGCTAAGAGTAAAGTAAGAAAGCAATAAATAGCAAGAAAATAAATGGAAGCAAGTTCGAATTTAGGGTTCTTAGAATCAGGGAGACAAGGTGCTAGGTGGTGAAGTATCTCATGAAGATTCAAGTTGCAGGTTTGATTACTATCACGACTAATTATTCTAGAATTCGAAACACGGAAAGCAAACAAATCATCTTTCGCTGCAGATGTTATCAATGTCTAAACCTAGAAAGACAACTTTCGCTGTGAATTCATAGATAGAGACATGCATTAATTTTGATTTCGATATTGTTCACAAAGACCTAAACCAACTGTCGTTGCGAATAGATTCAATGCTCATCTAAAGATCTGATCGCTAGGTGATTAACAACACTTTCACATCTGCTAAATTACCTAAGGTTTCGAAATCTAGGTGATCAAACCTAAATTTCAGAGTTAAATCAATCTAAGATGAAGAACAAGAAGATAATCCCAATAGTAAATCAATTCTAACAACCTATCATCAATCCCTTGAATTCCCCACAACCTAACAATGAAACTACTCAGACATGGATGCAGCAAACATCATAGATTAAGTAATTTGCATATAAAGAATAGAAGAGATACAAGGATTCCAAATCTCTCAAGAACAGAGTGCAGATTTATCTCCCTAAAAGCTCTCAAAAACTAATCTCTCTCTTTGTCTCTCTAAATTATATGGTTCTGCCTAAACAATGGCTGAAAAACTCTATTTATAGGCTCACGTACGAATCCTCAATTCCTTGGAAGATTAGGAAAAGTCTTGAAGATTTTTTTTTCTGCAAAATTCTGTAAACTTCATGTCTTTGGGTTTTGGAAAACCTGGTGTCGATCGACACCAACAGGCGGTGTCGATCGACACTCATCCTGTATCTTCAATCCGACTTCAACACTTCGTGACTTCATTCCATTGAGCTCCAAAATGTATCCAAATCTCCAATTTACCTCCAATTGTGCCTGAACCTGCATAGACTCTATATAGACTCGAAAATAGTACTAAGACTCAATAAAAACACATATATCATGGTCCAAAAATGGGTAAAAACCATGATATATCAACTCCCCCAGACTTACCTTTTTCTTGCCCTCAAGCAAAACAGAAACTTAGAATGGAGTCGAGGTTTGAAAACAGAAACCACCAGCTAACTTTCAGAACCGCCACATCGAGCTAACACTCTTGAATCCACATACCATAGAGCCAATATCATATAATACTTTGGCATAATCACCACAAGTCTAGCAATCTCCCAAATCAAGTCCAGATCCCTTTCTTCTCAAAATTTCGAACTTTAAACAAACGATATTGATTAAAGGACTTACAGATTTTTTCCCTTCCTTAGCACCTGACCAAAACTTTCTTTGCACAGCTCTCCTATTTTCTCTTCCCTTAGTCAACTGCTACCCATTTTCAGGGTGTTCTACAGATCTTTTCATTGACTTTTTCTTATTCTTTTGAAGTCTTAGAATAGTGCTGCTCTTTACTTGTGTTCCTTGTGAGGAGACAGGTTCTAGAGCGCTCACTAATATTGTTCCTGAGGAGAGACTACTATTCTTGACTTAGACTATTTTTTTTCGAATTATCTCAAGGGAAGATCAAGGAGAGACTGCAGTTTTCTTATCTTGTCAGTGCTGAAAGAGGAATCAAGTCCAATGCATACCAAGCTCTAAGCAGGAATCTAAACTCTTTCTGTTAGACTGATCCACTCTCAGCTTTCAACCTAGTAAAACCCAAAATTAATTGCTATGGTAATGGTTCTTCAAGTGTCAATCCTATGCGGTTGGTTCCTTCTGAAAAACTGTTTGTCTCAAATTGATTTTGACTCAATAAAACATTTTGACTGACTCTTAAAAACCAAAATAAAGCAAAATACATTAGTATTTTCCTCCCTCAAACTTGAACTACACTGTCCCCAGTGTTATTAAGCATGAAGTTGGAAAAATAAATGAAAAAGAACCAAGAAACGAGCAAGGAGAAAGCACTTACCTGTGTTCGCGGGTGGTGTCGATCGACACCATGTCTGGAGTCGAATTATGACTTCCCAAAATCATAAATTGGGCCTGTCAAAGTGTAAATACGAGTTCTCGAAAGCTTGCACTGTCAGAGTACTCACATAACATGATTAAAAGCACCAATATCTAGTACAATCTCATAACCCAACCAAGGTTCCAAATCAAACTGAAAACTGACTCAAAAATGAAAGAAAAACTAACTCAAAATTGTTTTACCAGTGGGTTGCCTCCCACTAAGCGTTTTTTTACAGTCATTAGCTTGACTTTGGCAGGTGATCAGGCGATGGGTGCATCAGCCAGAGGAACAATTTGTGCTTCTGGGATTTCGGCTTGTGCCCAGTAATGTTTCACCCTTTGTCCATTGACTGTAAACTCTTTGTCTTTTGGATCAATCAGGACAATGGCTCCATATGGTTTGACAGCTTTGATTGTGAAAGGACCTGACCAACGAGAGCGCAATTTACCAGGAAACAATTGCAAACGAGAGTTATACATGAGTACCTGGTCATTTGGTTCGAATTGCCTGGATATGATTTTCTTGTCATGATAGGCCTTAGTTCTCTCTTTGTACAGCTTTGAATTCTCATAAGCATGATTTCTGAGTTCATCCAATTTATTCAGTTGTATCAGGCGCCTTTCTGCAGCAGACTTGATGTCGAAATTCAGCAATTTCACTGTCCATGCTGCCTTGTATTCGAACTCCACTGGAAGATGGCAAGCTTTCCCATAAAGCAGATGGAATGGTGTAGTACCAAGTGGCGTTTTATGTAAGCCCAAAGCGCACCATCCTGTTTCACAGCCCAATCCTTCCTTGTAGCGCCAACATTCTTCTCCAAAATCTCCTTAATCTGCGTGTTTGAAACTTCAACTTGCCCACTTGTCTGAGGATGGTAAGGAGTAGCCACTCTATGTTGAACACCATGCTTCTTCAACAACTTTTCAAAGACTTTGTTCATGAAGTGTTTGCCA
Organism: Alliaria petiolata; assembly: GCA_020283515.1. NCBI lineage: Eukaryota > Viridiplantae > Streptophyta > Magnoliopsida > Brassicales > Brassicaceae > Alliaria > Alliaria petiolata. Next base: position 11,806,419 of record JAHZTW010000005.1, on the reverse strand, counting down.
CCATCACTTATAACAATCCGAGGCACTCCAAACCTGGGGAAGATAATGGTCTTAAACAGCTTAAGAACCACATCAGAATCATTGGTTGGACTGGCAATTACTTCAACCCATTTGACACATAATCCACAGCAACCAAGATGTACTTATTCCCATAAGAAGATGAAAAAGGACCCATGAAATCAATGCCCCAGCAATCAAAGACTTCAATCTCAAGAATGAAGTTTTGTGGCATCTCATGTCTCATGCTGATCTTCCCTTTCTTTTGACAAGCATCACATCCAGAGATGAAAGTATGAGCATCTTTGAACATTGTTGGCCACCACAATCCAGCTTGAAGAACATTTGAGACTGTCTAGAATGTTGCAAAGTGACCTGCATAATCCGAACCATGGCAATGAAAAAGTACGTCTTGCACCTCAGCTTCTGCAATACATCTTCTGTAGACTCCATCTGACCAATGTCTGTACAGATAAGGCTCATCCCAATAATACCTCCTAAGTTCCCTGTAGAACTTCTTCTACTCATAGCTTTTAAGATCAGTAGGTGCATCCTCTGCAGCAAGGTAGTTGGCAATATCAGCATACCACGGTCTCTGACAAGTGGAAACAGCTATCACAGGTGCATTAATCGCGTCACCCATGGCCTTCAAAATCTGTGTCGCTATATGGAGGTAGTGTCGATCGACACACGGGGTCTCGCGTCGGGGCCAACTTCCTTGAATCGGGGTGTCGATCGACACCAATAGTCAGTGTCGATCGACACTGATCCCGATTCTGTAGAAAGTTGCAGGTTTCTTGCATCTCTTGTTTGCAATCCGGTCACAATCGAATTGATAGTCTCTTCTGGCAAGAAATCATCAATTGGCACGTCATCTTCTACTTTGATTCTGGATAGATGATCAACAACTCCATTTTCAACTCCTTTCTTGTCCTTCACCTCAATATCAAACTCTTGAAGAAGTAGAATCCATCTCAGCAATCTGGGTTTTGCATCCTTCTTCTGCATCATGTATTTGAGTGCAGAATGATCAGTATGAACCACTACCTTGGACCCAACAAGGAATGGTCGAAATTTCTCAAAAGCAAACACCACATCCAACAATTCTTTCTCAGTTGTTGCATAATTTCGCTGTGCTTCATCAAGTGTTCTGCTTGCATAATAAATAGCATGAAGCTTCCTGTCCTTCCTCTGCCCAAGTACCGCGCCTACTGCAAAATCACTGGCATCACACATTACCTCAAAAGGCAAATCCCAGTCTGGTTGTTGTACAATTGGGGCGCTCACCAAGGCTTTCTTAATCTGCTCAAAAGCTGAATGACATTCTGTAGAAAACTCAAACTTCACATCTTTGCAAAGCAAAGCAGTAAGAGGTCTTGCAATCTTGCTGAAATCCTTGATGAATCTTTTGTAAAACCCAGCATGGCCTAGAAAACTCCTCACTGTCTTCACTGAATTTGGCGCCTGTAGAGTTGTCATCACTTTGATCTTGGCGCGATCCACCTTAATTCCAGCAGCAGAAACTCTATGTCCAAGTACGATGCCATCTTGAACCATGAAGTGACACTTTTCCCAATTCAGAACCAAGTGCTTCTCTTCACATCTAGCTAGTACCTTGCAGAGATTGTCTAGACAGCCTTTGAAAGAAGACCCATAGACAGGGAAATCATCCATAAAGACTTCCAAACAATCCTCAATCATGTTTGTGAAGATGGACATCATGCAGCGCTGGAATGTTGCAGGAGCATTACAAAGTCCAAATGGTATTTTGCGATATGCAAATGTACCATAAGGACATGTAAATGTGGTATTCTCCTGGTCATCTGGATGAATGGGGATCTGAAAGAAACCAGAATACCCATCCAGGAAGCAGTAGTAAGGGTGATTCGCCAGTCTTTCTAGCATCTGATCAATGAAGGGCAATGGAAAGTGGTCCTTCCTTGTGGCAGCATTCAGCTTCCTGTAGTCGATGCACATTCTGTGTCCAGTCACAGTTCTTGTAGGAATCAACTCCTCCTTCTCATTCTTTACCACTGTGACGCCTCCTTTCTTAGGAACCACATGAACGGGGCTGATCCAGGCACTGTCTGAGATTGGATAGATGATCCCTGCGGCCAAAAGCTTCAGAATCTCCTTCTTCACAACCTTCTTCAGGTTCAGATTTAACCTCCTTTGATGTTCTACTGATGTCTTGGTCTCATCCTCAAGATGAATGCGATGCATACACAAGTCTGGAGATATTCCTGAAATGTCATCAAGAGAATGGCCAAGAGCTTTGCGAAATTTGCGCAGCTTGCTTAGCAGTAACGTGAGCTCTGCATTGTTCAAAGTAGCATTGACAATAACAGGATAAGTGGAGGTAGGACCAAGAAAAGCATACCTTAGCCCTGCTGGAAGCTGTTTGAGTTTGATTTTGGGGGCTTTTTCTTCACTCCATTCGCCCAGCTTTGTAGGTTTTGCAGAAGTTCCAATCAACTCTTCAGCAGCAACTAACTGCAGTACTTGCTGGCTTGTGTTCATCATCTTGTTGAACCCCTCGGAAACCTCATCTAGATGCTGCATCTCTGCTGTGGAGTTGGCCAATATACTCTCCAAAGGATCCTCAGGACTCATCTCATGAAAAATTTCTTCTGCTAAATTGGTGAGTGAATCCACATAGAAAGTCTGCCCATCTATTGTTGGCCTCTTCATCAGCTTGTCCATGTCGAATTTCATGATCATATCGCCCACATTCAGTGCAATGCTGCCTCTTTTGACATTAATGATAGCTCATGCTGTAGTTAGGAAAGGTCTACCCAAGATAAGAGGATCTTTGGGTTCTTCTCCATACTTCAGCACTACAAAATCAGTTGGAATCATGCAATCACCAACCTTGATTGGAACATCCTCCAAGACACCTTCTGGAATTCTAGTGGTCTTGTCTGCAAGGATTAGAGAGATCCTTGTTGGTTAAAAATCAGTCATCCCAAGACTTTTAGCAACTGAGAGTGGCAGGTTGACACTAGCTCCCAAATCACAAAGAGATCTCTCAAATCTCTCTTCAAAGATATAACAATCCAACACAAAGCTTCCAGGATCCTTGAGCTTTTCTAGTAACTTGTTCTGAATCACTGCACTGACTTCTTATGAAATCAGAGCAACTCCTTCTTCAAGTCCCAGGTTCTTGGTCACCATCCTCTTCACATATCTCCTAAGAACAAGAGTAATCTTCAAAGCATCAATCAATGGGATCTCCACAATAAGTTTATCCACGATTGCTTTGCATCTGGCGTCATCTAGCTCCTGCTTGGTCTTCATATGGGTTCTGGTATAGGGGATTTTGGGTTTGTAAACTCGTTCCACGGAAGTTTCTGCAGGTTTGGATGATCCTGTAGGCGTCTGGGCGTGGTGTCGATCGACAGCAACCTTGTGTCGATCGACACACGGGCTTGAGTTCTCGATGGTGTCGTGAGTTTCTTCCAGTGTCGATCGACACTCATCCTCTATCGACACAGGTTCTGCAGCGGCTTCATCTGCTTCTTCTTCAGTTTCCTCCAACTCCACAAGGTCTTCAGCACTTAGATTCTTCTTCTGCTCTGGTTCCAGCTTGCATCTGCTCCTTGTCGTGATGGCATTGACATGGTGTCTGGGATTTGTATCAGTTTTCCCAGGCAGAAACCCTTCTTGTCTTCTCACAGATTCTGCAGTTTGAGCCACTTGAGTATCCAATTTCTTGACATGGGTGTTCATAGATTCGAACTTCCCATTCAAGTCCTGGTATATGGCGTCCATCTTTCTAGTCAGATCTTGATACAAGTTGTCAATCTTCCCATTAAAGCTCACTGTCATACTCTGTTGTCCCTCTAATAGTTGTTCCATCATTGCTTTCATACCATTACCTGCAGAAGATTGAGCTGGTGGGTTTTGATAGGAGGAAGACCCGTAGTTGCTGGTATAGTTGGTGCTTTGGAAAGGCTTCTGAAACTCAGTCTTTTGAAACTGGGATCTTGGAGAGTAACCACCTGAATTCTGAATTCCAGAGAAAAAGCTTCTCTGGCTGTTTCCATTGTAGAACTTGTTCCCCTGGTGATTCCCAAATTTCTGCCCCTGAAAGCCACCTTCATTGATGAAATTGCAGTCTTCCTCTTGAACCTCAGCAGTTGGTTCGAAATGCTCCACTTTTGCAGAAAACTGGACTTGTTTTTTCCCCACTAGAAGGTTGTGCATAGGTCCTAGCATGGCTTTCATCTCTGCGATTTGTCCTCCATCACTAGCGCCCTCTGACGTTTTCCTTTGAAGATCTGCATTCTTGGTACTATTGCTAGATACCAAGTTCTCAATCAGCTTTACTGCATCTGCTGGGGACCTAGTGTTGAAGTTCCCATTGCTTGCAGCATCTAGTGCCATCTGGTACCTCCAATATATCCCTCTGAAGAAAAGACCCAGCAGCTGAACATCAGTGAATCCATGATGGGGGAAATCTCTCTGATATGCCTTGAATCTGATCCAAGAAGACTTGAATGCTTCACTAGGTCCTTGAGAAAAGGTAGAGATCTTCATTCTCAGCTCCTTAGACCTTGCATCATCAAAGAAATTGTTGAGAAAGGCATTCTTGGTCTCCTCCCAAGTGGTCAAAGAACCATGTTCCAACTGTTTCAGCCAGTACGCAACATCTCCTCCAAGAGAATACGGGAAGAGCTTGCAGTAGAGGTAGTCATCAGACACTCCATGTGCCTTGATACTAGACGCCAGGTCTTCAAACCTCTTCAGATGATCCATTGGGTGCTCATGAGGAAGACCATGAAAAGGGTGTTAAGCCACAAGAGTATAGAATGCAGGCTTCAGCTCAAAGTCATTCCTCTGGAAGGTGGGTAGGTGGATTGCAGCTCTATTGGCGTAGAACTGATCTGGCCTGTTGTAGTCGCCAAGGGTGCGTCCACGCTCTGCTTCATTGACTGGTTCAACAATCACAGCCCCAACGTCATTCAGAAGCGCCCCTTCTTCATTGCGCCTATTTTCTTCTCGGTCTCCCAGCAGACCTGCCGCATCTTGCATTAGCACTATAGCGTTTGGCATCTTTGCGGTTCTCTGCGCTTTCCGGTTAGTGCGCTCTAGTTTTGCAAGCGCCTGGTTGTTGAGTAAAGTTAGCTCTGCTTCCTTGTTGCTTCTGGTGGTGCGATTAGGCATACACCTGAAACAAAAGAAAGTAAAGTAGTTAGTAAAAAGTTAGCTAAAACTTAGACAAAAAACTCTAAACAAGAAATCTATCTAGAAAAAAATCAATTCCCCGGCAACGACGCCAAAATTTGATATGCTCAAATTAACCCTGAGCTACTCTCTCAAATTAAGAAATCACTGTAATACTTAGGGGTCGAATTCCACAGAGAATCGATGTAACTAGACAAATTCTAATTCAGGTTTTAAGCTAAGAGTAAAGTAAGAAAGCAATAAATAGCAAGAAAATAAATGGAAGCAAGTTCGAATTTAGGGTTCTTAGAATCAGGGAGACAAGGTGCTAGGTGGTGAGGTATCTCAGGAAGATTAAGGTTGCAGGTTTGATTACTATCAAGACTAGTTGTTCTAGAATTCAAAACACGGAAAGCAAACAAATCAACTTTCGCTGCAGATGTTATCAATGTCTAAACCTAGAAAGCCAACTTTCGCTGCGAATTCAGAGATAGAGACATGCATTAATTTCGAGTTCGATATTGTTCACAAAGACCTAAATCAATTGTCATTGCAAATAGATTCAATGCTCATCTAAAGATCTGATCGCTAGGTGATTAACAACACTTTCACATCTGCTAAATTACCTAGGGTTTCGAAATCTAGGTGATCAAACCTAAATTTCAGAGTTAAATCAATCTAAGATGAAGAACAAGAAGATAATCCCAATAGTAAATCAATTCTAACAACCTATCATCAATCCCTTGACTTCCCCATAACCTAACAATGAAATTACTCAGACATGGATGCAGCAAACATCATAGAATAAGTAATTTGCATAAAAAGAATAGAAGAGATACAAGGGTTCCAAATCTCTCAAGAACAGAGTGCAGATTTATCTCCCTAAAAGCTCTCAAAAACTAATCTCTCTCTCTGTCTCTCTAAATTATATGGTTCTGCCTAAACAATGGCTGAAAAACTCTATTTATAGGCTCACGTACGAATCCTCAATTCCTTGGAAGATTAGAAAAAGTCTTGAAGATTTCTTTTTCTGCAAAATTCTGGAAACTTCACGTCTTTGGGTTTTGGAAAACCTGGTGTCGATCGACACCAACAGGCGGTGTCGATCGACACTCATCTTGTATCTTCAATCCGACTTCAGCACTTCGTGACTTCATTCCATTGAGCTCCAAAATGTATCCAAATCTCCAATTTACCTCTAATTGTACCTGAACCTGCATAGACTCTATATAGACTCGAAAATAGTACTAAGACTCAATAAAAACACTTATATCATGGTCTAAAAATGGGTAAAAACCATGATATATCAGTTATCAACATATTCATATTAAAAAAATTGATGGTAATTGAATATTCTACAGCTGTTTCTCATCGGATCACAAAATAAAATATATATAATTCTATTTATGTAACGTGTATGGTACATAAATAAACTCACCAGCATGTGTAAAACCTGTTAGTTCCAAATGGGTATTCAAACTCTTATCAAAGGGACTAAATAGGTACAAGAAATTAGTCTTGCCTCGACCACTTGTGTTTCTCTGCATCCTCCAAGATCCACAATCTTCCACCATTATTTTTATCAAAACAAGCTAATCTCCCTTTATAAGTTATCAGCACATCCTCATGAATCAAAATATTATCCGACAATTTGTATCATATAGAATTTTTCAGATCCGACATCAAAGCTCATTATAACCCAAACACCCATCTGATCCAAACATCCATCTGATCAATATATAACCCCTTTAATGCATCGCCCAAAAGTTTTTAAGCAAGAACTAGAATGATGGTAATGGTTAGTTTTGATCGTTCTCCATGATTCTTGAGCTGATCCCAATGTTAAAACTTGGCACATCCCACAATTTCTATCTATAAGAATGCACACTAATTTGTGTTTACCTTTGATGGGAACGTATCCTAAGAGGAGTGTTATGCTGTTCCAGCTCTTCTTGGGTTTGGGTAAAGTTAAAAACTGTCTCTTGGTAGGGTTCCAAACTATAGGTGTGATACACATTACGGTATCAAATACAGCCGTCGTCAAAAACAATAAAGATAATGAAGTAAACATGTTTTAGGATTTAAGTTGGAGTTTTTCCTTTTTTTGGGTTTTAAGTTTAGGAGGTTTTCCTTTTTAATTTAGGATAATCGAGTTGTACCGTGGCCTATATAAGGGGTCTTTTATGATTCAATAAGAACCACCTTCCAACTATTAACCTTATTCTCAAAGAGAGACTAGGGTTAAAGGAAACTTAAGCTAAGGCGCTCTCTCTTTTTGTTACGTTAATCACGGCAGGGAAGAAGAAGTTACCGGCTCATACTACTCGGCTTACACGAGCCCAAGCTAAAGCAAAGGCTGAAGCAGAGGCNTCATACTACTCGGCTTACACGAGCCCAAGCTAAAGCAAAGGCTGAAGCAGAGGCACATATCAATTTGGTATCAGAGACACACGATCCAATGGGAGACAGTGACTCTGTGTTGACACAGCTTGCCATAATCATGGAGAAGATGGAGGTCATGAGACAGGAGTTCAACGCACGACTAGATCCAATACAAACGGAAATCAACGATCTTAAGGAGACAACAACGCAACAACAAGTAGTTCTAGAAACTACCGCTGCGGTACTCGAAACAGCAACCACCACTAAGGTGGAAGAACAAGGGCAAACTAACCTAACTCCAGAAGAACGTGGAGCTGCAGGTCTGTTAATCGGAACTGACAAAGGCAAAGAACCAACGTCGCTGGTCAAGGGGAATTCACATGGCGGCAACTCCTCTACAGGGAATGAGCAAAAATTTGCTTTTTCTGGTGGACCATAGCCGGTGAGAGCTATAGGCCGAGAACGAGGACACCGCCGAACGGATGGAGGAGGTGATTGGCACGTAAGACCAATTGGTGCAGCACCCAATGAATTTCAACAGAACTATCTGCGGGGAGACTATCGTGGATAAGATGGAATCGGTGTGGACGAGAATTATGACGTTCAAGACAGAGGAGGCAACGGCTCAAAAACGCATGTGCCACCCTTAAAGATGGAATTTCCTCCCTACGATGGTACTTCTAATGTTGTTGAATGGTTGCAAAAGTGTGATGATTATTTTGTCGATCAAAGGGTGTTTAGTGATGATGCAAAAATAAGACAGGCAACATTCATACTAAGTGGACATGCATATCACTGGAATAACAACCTCTGAAGGCTGGTTACTCACAAACTAGGATGGGCCGAGTTTAAAAGAATTTGTAAGAGTAGTTTTGGAAAAGCAGACACGGTAAATCCTGTGGGGGAGTTGTCAAATTTAAGGCACATAGGAACAGTAGATGAATACTGCAACCAGTTTGAGGAGTGTCTTGGCCGCCAAACAAGGCTCACAGGGGACCAGCAACTATGCCAGTTCTGCGCAGGACTGACATACAACTTTCGAAACGAAGTAGAGTACCTTCGTCCTGAACCAATCTTTGAAGCAATGGAATATTCCCGGGATAATGAATACAAGATTGAATGGGACAAAAGGACACGAACATTTGGAGGACATTTAGCACGAAGGAGAAAAGGGACAAAAGGGCTGAAACAAACTTCACAGAAAAAGTTTTGGAAAAAATTAACTCGTGCGGAGATGGCTGAGCAGCGAGCGAAGAGTCTTTGTTTCAATTGCGATGACCTCTACACGCAAGACCATATCTGCAACCCGGTTCTCTTCTACATAATGCCTGTTATGGATGGAGATGATCATGAGGACGAACCAATTGAAGAAGAAGAGCGGGAGATTTCCTTGAATGCGATGAACGGAGAGCAGACAGAAGCAACATTTCAGGTTCATGCCGAGATAGCAACTGGAAAAGGGTGGCTGTTGCTCGATACTGGTAGTACCCATAATTTTATCAAGAGTAGCATGGCAGAACAACTTGGGATTCCAATGACACGACGTCCAGGACGGTTTGTAGCACTTCCTAATGGGGATGATGTCCTATTGTTGGGTTTTGCAAAGGAATATCAATGTGTGTTCAAGGGCATCGATTTCAAGCCGACTGTTTTGCAATTCCATTAAATGGGTTCGATATAGTTCTCGGGATTCGTTGGCTCAACGCATTAGGACGAGTAGTTTGGGATGGAACGACCAGAACAGTTGAATTCCAAACGAAGACTGCCAATATCAAATGGCACAGAGAGGCAGCAACAAGAGGGATTGAAGAGACTGCCTTAAATGCAATTTCCAATGGGACTGGTCAATTGGAAAATTGGTTCATGGAAGAAGAGGAAATTTTCACAATACCTGGGCGACTTGATTCAACAAACTCGGCACCAGAACAAGCGAAGCATCAAGCCATTTGGTCACTTAACACCGAAACGACACATGAGCAGCTCAACATGGTATTACAAGAATTCTCTGAAGTATTTGCAAAACCAAGTGGGCTTCCACCAAAACGAGAGTGCGATCATCGTATACAACTCTTACAAGGGACAAATCCAGTAGTCGTACGACCCTACCGCTACCCACATTTGTTAAAAGATGAGATTGAGCGCCAGTGCACATAGATGTTGCGTAATGGCATTATCAGGCCGAGCAATTCTCCCTTCTCATCGCCCGTGCTATTAGTAAAGAAAGCAGATAATACATGGTGCTTTTGCATTGATTTTCGCGATCTAAATAAAATCACCATCAAAGACAAGTTTCCTATTCCTGTTGTGGACGAGCTCTTAGACGAACTGCACGGTGCTCATTTCTTCACAAAACTCGACCTTGCTTCAGGATATCATCAGGTACGAATGGACAAAGAGGACATTAAAAAAACAGCTTTCCGGACACACCATGGCCATTATGAGTTCGTGGTAATGCCATTTGGACTCTCCAATGCGCCGTCAACGTTTCAAAGTCTCATGAATTCAATATTTAGTGACGTACTCCGAAAGTTTGTGCTGGTTTTTTTTGATGATATTTTGGTTTATAGTGCGACATGGGAGGATCATCTAAAGCATGTGCGTCAGGTTTTTGAGCTTTTGAGAAAGCACAAGCTACTGTTAAAACAGTCAAAATGCTCGTTTGGACAACGCGAGGTTGGTTACCTTGGTCATGTCATTTCTCATAAAGGGGTCTAAGTCGACAAATAAAAAATCACAGCTATTACTGAGTGGCCTCAACCAGAATCAGTTCGATCTATTCGAGGGTTCTTAGGTCTTTCGGGTTATTACCGAAAGTTTATCCGCGGTTATGGTATTATTGCAGCCCCGTTAACTCGCCTTCTTAAGAAAACATGATTAATTTGGGACGATGCAGCGGATGCTTCCTTCAAAGCACCTAAAAAGGCACTCTCTGAGTCACCCGTTTTAGCACTTTCAGATTTTTCTCAAGAATTTGTCATTGAGTGTGACGCATCAGGAAGTGGCATCAGTGCGGTATTACAACAGCATGGACACCCAATAGCTTTCTTTAGTCGAAAATTGGCAGATCGACATTCCAAGTTGGCAGCATACGAACGAGAATTGATTGGGCTTGCTAAAGCAGTGATACATTGGCGACCCTACTTATGGGGACGCCGCTTTCTGATCCGAACAGACCATTACAGCCTCAAATTTCTACTGGAACAACGTTTGTCGACATCGCCTCAGATACACTGGACAAGTAAGTTATTAGGCTATGATTTCAGTGTTGAATTTCGATCTGGCTCGACGAATAAAGTAGCGGATGCTTTGTCTAGAAGAGGTGAAGATAATCCTGAACAGGAATGTGTGGTTTATGCTCTACACAACTCGGACAAAGGGATTTTTGCATGTCTTCGAGCAGAGCTGAATAACTACACCAAATTAGCCGACTTACGTGATCGAATAATTCGTGGGGAAGAATCTGCAGATTGGGAAGCTCGTGATGGCTTGATATATCGAAAAGGACAAGTTTATATGGACGCAGACTCGGCTCTCACACAAGAAGTCATGGCTGGATTTCACAACTTTGGCCACGAGGGGGTTCAAAAAACTATGGATCGTATCAGGCGCGATTTTTACTGGCAAGGATGGAAGAAAGCGGTTAAAGATTTTGTTGGGCACTGTCAAGTTTGCCAAAAAAACAAATGGGAAACTCTCCAACCAGCTGGCTTAATGCAACCACTACCGGTCCCGACAAAAGTCTGGTCTGATATATCAATGGATTTCATTGAAGCATTGCCCAAAGTCTCGGGCAAGACAGTGATTTTAGTTGTGGTCGACCGTTTCTCGAAGTATGCTCACTTTATAGCTTTGAGTCACCCCTACACAGCAATTACGGTAGCACAAGCATTTTTTAGTGACATTGTTCGCTTGCATGGGATTCCTGAGACAATTGTCTCAGATCGAGATAAAATCTTTCGAAGTCTTTTCTGGCGGGAACTGTTCAGATTGATAGGCACAGATTTGTGTTTTACAACAGCTTATCGGCCTCAATCTGACGGTCAAACAGAGGTCGTAAATCGAACCTTGGAAATGTACTTAAGATGTCTGACTGGCGACGTCCCGAGAAAATGGCTTAGCTGGCTACTATGGGTCGAATATTGCTACAACATCTCCTTTCACACAAGCTTGAAAACAACACCATTCAAGGTAGTGTATGGGAGAGAGCCTCCACGACTTTTGGATTATAATATGGGCAGTTCAAAAGTAGATGAAGTGGATATTGCTTTGGAACAGCGAGATGAATTTATTACGATGGCAAGAGAACGACTACTTGAAGCTCAACAACGAATGAAGACAGCATATGATCGCCACCACCGCTCACTAGAATTTAGCGTGGGAGATTGGGTGTGGCTCAAGATTCAGCCATATCGACAATTAACAGTGGCACGGAAGGCTTTCACAAAACTTTCTCCAAATTTTTACGGGCCATTTGAAGTGCTTGCTCGCATCGGCACTGTTTCCTATCGGCTGCGTCTGCCAGAAGGGACTCAGATACACGATGTGTTCCATGTCTCACTCCTCAAGGCACACAAAGGGTCAGTTCTTGAGAACAGATCCACACTTCCACCTATTTTACTAGGGCGGGCAGTTCCAACAAAACCAGTCAAACTACTTCGGGCAAGAATGAGAGGAGGGACTCGACAAGTGCTTGCCAAATGGACGGATGATGCTGCAGATGACGCAACATGGGAAGATGCAGAGAAGCTGATCGAAGCATATCCAGAATTAGAGCTTGAGGACAAGCTCCTAGTCGAGGAGGGGAGTAATGATACACATTACGGTATCAAATACAGCCGTCGTCAAAAACAATAAAGATAATGAAGTAAACATGTTTTAGGATTTAAGTTGGAGTTTTTTCTTTTTCTGGGTTTTAAGTTTATGAGGTTTTCCTTTTTAATTTATGACAAACGAGTTGTACCGTGGCCTATATAAGGGGTCTTTTATGATTCAATAAGAACCACCTTCCAACTATTAACCTTATTCTCAAAGGGAGACTAGGGTTAAAGGAAGCTTAAGCTAAGGCTCTCTCTCTTTTTGTTACGTTAATCACGGCAGGGAAGAAGAAGTTACCGGCTCATACTACTCGGCTTACACGAGCCCAAGCTAAAGCAAAGGCTGAAGCAGAGGCACGCATCAAGGTGTTTCTGATTCTTAAAAGCAGATCAAACCGCAGACAGATTCCGTAGGGGAGAAGTATTTATGTTTTGGGAGTTTCATATGATAACATAGGTCGGCTGAGGTGAAGAGTACGATTCTTTCGAATTCTGATGATGTTGAGGAATCGAGGAAACAAACAACTTGTCACCTTTGTGAAAGTAGATTAAAAGACTCGGCTGAAGTGTTGAGGACCGAGTATCAAACAAGTTGATGAAATATGGATCGGTGGTGATTGATGACTGTTGAGTCTCCTTGAACCTAAAGGAGTCGACTTTCCTCTTCGGTAAAGACACAACAAGACGCAAGACAAGAAGAAGAGAAGAAACAGAGTATGAAACAGAGTTTGTATGTGAAAGAGATGAACTTTAAAGCTGAAAATGTAAAAGGGAGCACACAGAAACTTAACGAGTTCACTCCCTTAACTGGGTAGCTACGTCTCGCCGAGTCTTTGACTCGAAATCCACTAGTTTCAAAGATAGAGATTACAACTCTAGGAACTACAAGTGACCCACTCTATTCGCCCTTCACTAGCACCTATAGAGCTCACTCTGTACGTTCCTAAAACAAGAGAACAAGCTAAATGTTTATGCAAATAAAGCTTTTCTCTCAATCTCTATATCAAGCAGTTTCTTATGAAAACTTGCTTCTACTCATAACTCTCTCTCTCGGCTCCATCAATGCCTCTTTATAGTGACATCTCCTTAGGGCTTCTTGCAACGCCAAACGCTCAAATGTACCTTCAAGCAGCGACTGCGTTTTCTCCTTTAGACCGGGACTTCCAACAACGTGTACAAACGGACAAGAACTGCTTTCAAGGCACAGACAAAGAGGCAACTCTGCTGCACCGTCTTCAGTAGCCGTTTGCAAAAGAAAGTGGTCCCAAAAGTAACTTTGACAGCTTTGGTTCGATTAAGTATAAACCGTAGTTGAACCTGAGTTGTCCTTGCTGGCAAATTCAAATGCTAAACTTGCTCATCAAGATAACATTGTCACAAATCTCCACCTGTTATCATGATGAACAAAAAACAAATGCAGTTTGCACGATCAAACGTGAGAGAGAGAGTAACCTTCGAAACTTGTTCTTGGATTTCAGTCTCGGATTCCCTGAGCTTTATCACTCAGACTTGACTTGTAGCAAATTCAATGCCGCTTGAAACTTGCTAACAGCCAATACCTTGGTGAAAATATCCGCCGGATTCTTCTCTGTAGATATCTTCAGCACTTCCACCTTCCCATCCGCAATAACCTCACGAATGTAATGATACTTCACATCAATGTGCTGTGTCCTCTCATGATGTACATTGTTCTTTGAGAGGGCAATAGCACTTTGTGAATCACAGTGTATCTCTACACTCTTCTGCTCATACCCGAAATCCTTCAATAAACCCTGCAACCACACAGCTTCCTTCACAGCTTCCGTCAATGACATATACTCGGATTCTGTGGTTGAAAAAGCAACAACTCTCTGCAATCCAGACTTCCAACTTATGGTATTTCCTCCAAGAGTAAACACAAAGCCTGTAATTGATCATCTTATGTCAGAATCTGCAGCAAAGTCTGCATCACAATACCCCACAATCTTAAAATCTGAGCTCTTCTTGTAGCATAGTCTCGTCTTGAGAGATCCCTTGATGTACCTCAGAACCCATTTTACTCCCAGCCAATGCTCCTTTATAGGTTGGCTCATGTACCGACTGATAATACCAATAGGATAAGGTAAATCAGGACGAGTACCTATCATTGCGTACATGATGCTGCCAACTGCGTTTGAGTAAGGAATTAACTTCATATACTCTTCATCTCTGGCCAGATTTTCTTCAGTTGCTGCACGCATCTTCAGATGAGCTCCTAATGGTGTAACTGTGTGCTTTGCTTCACTCATATTGTAAGTCTCAAGAATTCGGTTCAAATAACCTTCCTGAGATAGCCATAAAGCCCCTGCAGCTCGGTCTCGAGTAATCTCCATACCCAAAATCTTCTTAGCTGCACCGAGATCCTTCATTTCGAACTTGAGACAGAGCTCTTTCTTTAACTGTGCAATAGCTTCCATGTTCTTAGCAGCTACTAGCATATCATCCACGTAGAGCAACAGATACATCATTGAACCATCAAGCAGCACCTTTGTGTAAGCACAACTGTCATACTCGCTTCTTACAAAACCAATATCAGTCATGTAGTTATCAAACTTCTCATTCCACTGTCTTGGTGACAGCTTGAGTCCATACAGTGCTTTGTTCAGAAGACATACCTCATTCGGCTTGAACATTGACTCATAGCCTTCCGGAGGCATCATGTAGATCTTCTCAGTTAGCTCTCCATGTAGGAAAGCTGATTTAACATCAAGCTGCTCAAGCTCCAAGTCTTCTTGAGCTACTATTGAAAGCAGTATCCGGATAGAAACATGCTTAACAACAGGAGCAAAGATCTCATGATAATCAATGCCTTCTCTTTGAGCATAACCCTTGGCGACAAGCCTTGCTTTGAATCTTGGTTCTTCAACTCCAGGGATACCGA